>BMAW01007071.1:619702-634802 GCA_019974015.1 Nephila pilipes | reverse complement strand
CAGAGCAGTGTTTGAAGATGATCAAGCATAATAAACCCAAGTTTTTGTATCGATATTTAACAATGGATGAAACATGGCTCCATCATTTCACTCCGAAGTCCAATCGACTGTCATCCGAGTGGACTGCACACGATGAACCCGCTCCAAAGCGTGGGAAAACGCAACAGTCGACTGGCAAGGTTATGGTGTCTATATATTGGGATGCGCATGGAATAATTTTCATTGAATACCTTGAAAAAGGAAGGACCATCAACAGCGACAATTACATAGCTTTATCACACCGTTTGAAGGATGAAATCAACGTAAATCGGCCGTATTTGAAGAAAAAGAAAGTGCTGCTTCACCAAGACAATACACCGTGTCACAAGTCAGTGAAAACGATGGCATAAATCCATGAATTGGGCTTCGAATTGCTTCCTCATCCACCGTATTCTCCAGATCTGGCCCCCAGCGACTATTTCCTGTTCTCAGACCTGAAAAGAATGCTCGCTGGGAAGAAATTTTCGTCGAATGAAGAGGTGATCGCCGAAACTGAGGCCTATTTTTGAAGCAAAGGACTAATCGTACTACAAAAATGGTATCGAAAAGTTGGAGGGTCTCTATAATCAGTGTATCACCCTTGAAGGGAATTATGTTGAATGAAAAAAAAACTAATTTTGCCAAAAAAATGTGTTTTACTATGATAGGCCGGGGACTTTTCAAATGACCTGTTACTTGGTGAGAAAAATGTAGTAAAAATAAGAGTTTACCAGGGTCAAATATTTTTTTTGCGTCATCATTTAGGCTTGATGATAACTGCTCCAACTTTTAAGCTTGGTGTTTTGGGCCTGGTACTCAGCTAAGTGGAAAAGTTCTGTCACGATTTGCTTATATATAGTATTTAACAGTTATTGATGTTTCTTGATAATTTTCAAAAACGGGAAATATTTAAAACAGCCAATTTTTTAATCCAGAATTTGAATTTTTACGTTGTTCATGACCTATTAAAGGTAGTTAAGAATATCATTTTATTTTTGGAATTTTAGTTGCATAATGTCTTTTTAAGAAATTGCTCATTAAGGAAAATATAGCATAAGTCACTTGAAGAAATAATTCAAAAATTACTCTCTTATAAGTTGATATGTTATATTATTGGTTTTCATAAACTTGTATCTTCTTAGTTTAGCTCACTTATCAGTTTTCAAGCATGAATTCTAGGATCATTTGTACTCTTAACATGTGTGTGGCTAAATGGATTCTTCAATAGAAACCTTCAAACTGTTCTCAAATTTTAATGTATAAGAATAGAGCCTAAACTTAGACCTCATTTTTTGGTAGAAGAAATGCTCTAATATTTAAACATTTATCAGATAACATTCTTAGATTTAAAAAAAAAAAAATTTGTAAGGAGAACATGAATTTTTATGTCGATGCAAAATGGATATTTAATTTTCTATGTTAAATTGTAGGGGACAAAATTCTTGGAACAGATTTTTTTTATGGGAAAAAGCTTATTGATTCAAGCAAAATTTAATAGTTTAAAAGTATATGCCTCTCTCAGTAGGGTAGAGTAGCCTGAATACAGGTATGTGTTGCTATTAATCAGTTTTTAAAATTTTTGTTCATTATTGCTTTATTTTGTGCTTTTATCATCTGTAACAATTTTTTCTCAAAACCTATTCTTGGCTACAAACTCTTATTTTCTATAAAAATTTACAGCTTCTTTCTGAGATGAAATCACTGAATGAAATTACAACAACTTCTAAATTAAAATAAATAAATAATAGAAAAATATTTCATTCATAGAGACTTACTAACAAATAACTAATGAACTCTTTATTTGGGAATGCTTTGAGTGTGTATATAAAAATTTATTAATAATGGTAAGTTATATGATTCTGTTTAATTTTAAGGAATTTGTGTTATTGAAAAAGTGTTTATAAAAGTAGGTTTTAGTTCGATCATGGGAAAGGAGAGAAGAGATAATTTGAATTAAATTAAAAATGGGATTACTCCGAAAATCAGTAATTAAAATTTTCTTATTCTATAAAAAAATGCAAATTACTATTTTATGATGTATAAACTGTGGAATTTTAACCTCATCATTATAATGCATTGAATTAAATTTTTTGCTCCAACATAAGTTACTTTTTAATCAAATTAAATACATTTTTTTCGACCTGCATCACTTATCTCGTAAAATCTAAGCATTAAAACCATTGGAATAATTATTAACAAAATATTATATCTTCAACTGAATTTAAATATTCACTTGAACTTATGTTTTTTCAATAAATTGTGTTCACATTTCAGTTATATTGTAACATGCCGGTTCAAAAAATCTTGAAGGGAAATTTGGTTAAAATCGGGAATAGGGTGTCCCCTAGGCGATTGGCGACAAAACTTGGTGACTTTCTAGATAGGTTGTAAAACGTGGGCAACTTAAGCATTAAGTATGCTTATGGTTACCATAACTTAAATCACCATGCTTAAATCATGATCTCTCCTAAAAGTGGTCAGTCGCCTAGCTGGCACCCTATTCCCGACTTTAACCAGAAACTTCAACTAATTTAATAACATTCATTGTCTTTTTATAAAGCAAAATACAAAAACATTGCTTCAGTCAACTCTTATTATTTTTTTTGAGTACATTTTATATGAAGAGGAATAAAAAGCAAATAAATTAACTTTGGTAGTATGAAAATTAGAATTACCCATCCAAAATCAATATAATTTGAACTTTAAAGTGAATTTAAGCACTTGTTACAAATATACATTATATTAGCAATAAATTCTTAAGTCATATGTTGTGAAATGTTTTCAAAAATGTTGTTGATCATCATTAATTCGTCATTGTAATCAGTCAACTGAGTGTAATTAAAATTTATGAGTAACTTGAAAGACTTAGAATCTCTCTTCTCTTAAATTTAAATATTATAATTTTTCCATGAAAGAAACTGAATCAATTCTTTCAGGAATACTTTCATTGAAAGATATAATCATCACTATACAAAATCACTGATGCTATAAATTGATTATTACAACAAAAAAAAAAAGGCTTTTGGAAACTTTGTTTTTCGTACCTCTTCAACACTACTTAGCAATCCAAAGGGCTATTGGTTTAGTCAATGAAAAAAGGGTAGCTTGAGCAATTTTTAATGTTTGCTTTCACCACTAATTAACTTAATTTTAAAAAGAAGTGTCATAAAAATGTTATTGGGACAATTTCTGTGTATATGTTTGATGCCTGCTTTCATTATTAGAGAACTTATTTTTCAGAAATATATGTTGTTTTAAGTTCATCCTAAATTTTCTTTTTGGATTAAAATAAAACATGCATAAAAATTCATTCAATTTATGACAGCAATAATTACATTTAGCTTAAAACATATTCATTTTAATAATTTACCTTTTACTTTATTTTTAAAACTGAAAAGATTATTATTGCCCAACTTCAATATTTTATCATTTGTTTTAATATATATATTTAGTCAACAATTAAAATAGTGACCAGAAACTTTCTTTTAAGTATTTTCTGAATATTTTTTGTCTATATAAATAAATGAGTGAATAAGTAGAATTTCCTTTCTGTTGTCATATTATTGTTTGCTTTAATTCTAATATTTATTTGAATAATTTAATAATTACTTTTAAAAAGCATTAACATCTAAATCTGTTCTTTGCATTGAGCATTTTTTTTAAAATTTTGCTTTTGTTTGTATTTTATTTTACAGTGTTATATTCATTATTCATAACATAAGCTGATCATTTCTGCAATTTTATTTCAAATGATTCTGTAACAGGAAAAAAAATTGTATGATTATGTTCATGTAACTGATGTACGAAAAAACCATGTAAAATTTAAATTACATTAATTGATTATTAAATCATGCAATTTATAACAATAATTGTAGCAACTTTATTGTTTATGTGCAGTTGCATTCACTTTTTTTTTATTATTGTAAAAAATTAAAATCTAACATTTTCTATTTTTTGGCCAATTCTTGAAGTATTTAACATAATAAGTGCAATAGTTATCCTGCGGCAATACATTTTACTCATATTAGGTTCAGAATTATAGTAAATTCAAAGTATGTTGAAGTTAAAAATTACTAGAATACCATTCTTGCATGAAGCATTAATGAGTATGCTGCATTACCTTAAGAACATTGAGTAGATCATTTTTTGTCCATTTGAATCCCCCCCCCCCTGTACATTCTAACTAAAACATCAGTTTGTTCTGTTTTATACTTAAGTTAAGGGAACATAATCATTCAATCAATGATATTGATTTATTTGAGCATTTTAAGAATAGGGGGAAACAAAATTGAAAAAAGTCTTATAAAAAAAGAAACTTAACTGTTCAAAAGTAACAAAAGGTAGCCGTATTCAACTGATTTAATTTGAATCGCTTTGGTTGTCATATGTTATCATTGGAAAAAACCTGGTGAGGGAAGAATAACCCTTCTTTTACTGGTTTTATTGCTTGAGCAGTAAAATATCCTTTTACACCCTTTTAGTACTGTTATCTTCTCACTGTGCATTCAGGGACTTATTTTCTATTGGTAGGTATGAGCATCATGACCCAAGGAACCCTAGTGATATATTTTCTTTCCCATGAGGTTTATTGTCTTTGGTAAACATGAATGACATGCCTCCAAGATACTCTTAACAATCAACAACAAAACTAAAACAGTAACTATGAAACAATTTTCTACCTTCCTTTCTGTCAATCATTTTTAACTTTCTTCTTTTTTCCAAATGTCAGTATCACAATTATGTCCTGTTTGGTGCTACATTACCACAGTTGGCTTTTCTACCATTAAACATCATCACTTGCTGAACGGTCTACCAATATGTATCTTTTTCCTCTTTTTAAAACGTTTTTCTGAATTTCACTTGGGGTGTGTGTGTGTGTGTGTCATCAAATTTTCGATCATTAATTTAACCAACTTCCCATCAAGCTAGAAATCTGAAACCTTGGGAATCGTTCTCACTAGCCTAACAATAAGATATTTGGACATTTGCGACAAGTTTTAGCTAGTATTTTCTTCAATAATGCAGTTTATCCCAACCACTTGGCGCGATTTCAAAAATTGGCATCAAACTTGGCGATTTTTTTTGTTTGGCTGAACGTTAAGTCCGTAAAACGGACCAGGGTAGCTACATTTGGCAAAATACTGCCAAATAATTCTTGTCGCCAAGAGTGATTGGGTTAAACTGCATTCCAACCATTTAATTTACAGAATTAATTAATTAATTTTAGTTACTGTTAACGTTTTTATGTATTTCACTTGGTTCGTGTTTCTGTGTGTGTGTGTGTGTGTGTGTCATCAAATTTTCTATCGTTAAATTAACCAACTTCCCATCAAGCTAGAGTTCTGAAATTTCGGGAACCGTTCTTACTTGCCTAACAATGCAATATTTAGATATTTGCGACCAGTTTTAACTAATATTTCAATAATCTTTCTTAATAAATTTTGCCACTATATAAAAACGTTGTTTTTAAAAACGTTGGTTTTTATCTCGAATTATATTACAACGTTTTTCTGAATTTCACTTGGTGTGTGTGTGTGTGTGTGTCATCAAATTTTCGATCGTTAATTTAACCAACTTCCCATCAAGCTAGAGCTTTGAAATTTTGGGAATCGTTCGTACTCGCCTAACAATGCAATATTTAGACGTTTGCGATAAGTTTTAATTAATATTTTCTTTAATAATGCAGTTTAGCCCAATCACTTGGCGCGATTTCAAAAATTTGCTCCAAACTTGGCTGATTTTTATTTATTATTATTATTATTTTATTTTTTGTTTAACTTAAGTCCGTAAAACGGAACAGGGTAGCCACATTTAGCAAAATATCGCTAAGTAATTCTTGTCGCCAAGGGTGGTTGGGTAAAAATGCATTCCATTCATTTAATTTACCGGATGAATTAATTAATTTTAGTTAGTTTTAACGTTTTTATGTATTTCACTTGGTGTGTATCTGTCTGTGTGTGTATCACTGTGTCATCAAGTTTTCTATCGTTAATTTAACCAACTTCCCAGCAAGCTAGAGCTCTGAAATTTTGGGAACTGTTCTTACTTGCCTAACAATGCAATATTTAGATATTTGCATCCAGTTTTAACTAATATTTCAATAATTTTTTTAATAAACTTTGCCGCCATATAAAAACGTTGTTTTTAAAAACGTTGGTTTTTAATTCGAATTATTCTAATGTCTGGATCACAGATATTCATTATTTGGTGCTGCATAGGCTCTTGTGCTATAAACCTCTACTTTCACTGGATCACTTTTTTTCACCAAAAGCTTAAAGCTAACAAATGTTAATTATGAGAAAATTGTGTAAAAGACATTCAGGCTATGTCAATCCTAAACTAGTATAGTGAGTGCGGAAAGTGTTCGTACAAAAGCACTATTTTGAAAGAAGCTATTGTTTTAGAATGTGATTTTGAATCGAATTAATTCACAAGGTAACATCTAATAAAACACTTTTTTACAAACATGAATATGGAGTAAAAAAAACTAAATAAATGAATTGTTATTTAGAAATAAAGAAACTAAGCTTAGTTGATTTTGAGGCATGTAAAAAGTGTTCATATGCTTAAACAATTGCAAATATTTGGTTTGTTATTGTAACAATGAGTTTTTTGTTGATAAATGTCATCATTATTCTTGAGGAATATGTAGTATTATATGATAAAATTAATTTGAAGAATCCGAATTTAGATCATATTTCTCTTTAAAATACGTAAATAGAGGCCCAGAGTTCTGGAAAGCAGTTATTTTTAACAAATGTAAGTTTAACATTTTTTGATCATATAGTAGACAAATGGAATGATCATATAGAACAAATCACAGAAGTATTTCCAAGGAATTTACTTTATCTGATGAAACATGGAAGTGTGATTATACTTGTTTGAGATTGCATGAGTATCTCAGGTATTGGTTATTTAGACCCATTTGATGTAATCATGAATCACCAGCTTTATGCAGACATTTTGAAAAATAATACTTAGTTTAATGTGACTAAAATGGGTCTTCAAGGTAATTATTTTTTATACATGATGATGATGATCCTTAGTGTAATATTCTTAAATACGCTGGTATAAATCATCTATAATATTCCTAAATTTATGAAATTTCCTCTTCAGCCACCAGGCATCAATCCCATTAAACATTATAGGAAGTTCTTGATGAGAATTTTTTGAACTGGGCTGATTTCCAATAATTATGATTTGATAAATGCTCCTAAACAATAATGTGACTACATTTCTAGGTCTGTGACATTAAATTTGGTTGAATTTATGCTAAAAGGGCTCAGCAATTATTCAAGCTAAAGGATATCCTACAAAACATTAATTTTAAAATGTTAGCTTAAACGATTGAGATTGTGGAATTGTAAGAATGCTTTCTTACACCACAAGATTGTGCATTATTCAGGTTTGCCAAATTTTAAATTTTTATATGTAATTTTTCATGAAAATTTTATATGAAAATTGTAAACTGTATTATTTTATATATATCAAAAGAGTTATTGTATAATTTAATAATGTATTTTTTATTGCAAGATATCCTTAGCTTATGACTATCAATGTATGAGAACTGTTCATAATCATGTGTGTCAACTAACATTAGTTTGGTTAACATGACAATTTTTAATGTGTATGTTGTGTGGGCATGCCTGTCCTGAAAGATATTTGAGATAATGAATTCCATTTTTTACAAATCCTTTAAGAAAATAGTTTGTGGCAAAGTACGAGTAGACTTGAAATCATAGGAAGTGTAAAGTTCAAGTTTCTTGGGCTAATTCCCCGTCTTCCAGCTGCGAAAGATGTGGAGGCTCCTTTTAGGTAAATCTTTAGGATACAAAGATGATTGTATCCTAAAGATTAAGAAAGAAAAGATATTATTTTGATCCCTTTTATTGGTACTTGGATTCCTTTCCTTTGTAGATACGATGATGGAGGGCAATCATTTCTGGGTTTTTTTCTCCTTATTTCTAATTTGCAATGATTTGATTGTTTTGCCAATTGAACCTTTCTTTTGATCTGGATTTAAGTTATTAGAAACTCCTTTTGTTTTCTCAAAGTATAGGAAGAGCAAAGAATGAGCTCAACTGTTTGATTTTAATCATCAAAAAATTTTTGAATTTAGATTGATTGTACTTAGAAACAACACGATGGCTATTGGCAATGGATCTTGGTAATTTTGGTCAAGTAGCAAATATGACTCCTGAATTAGCACATCTCTCTTCAAACTTCCACACCATGCCAACATGAAGGCTTAGAAACTCGACAGATTTAATGTACATTAATCCAGCTTCACGGCGGGTCTTCAGTTGCATGTGGACTCAAATTCATTACTTGATAGAAGTTCGGGTCACTAGTTTGCGACCTTAACCATTTGGCTACCGCAGCCACCAGAATTTCACGAATTTTTATTTTTCTCCGGTTCTTGATTTTATCTCCTCATCGGGAACGTTCAAATATGTTGTATCAAACTCCAATGAAATCTGAGTCTCTCCCATAGAATCAGGTCTAATTTGTCTTGTTAGAAATTTTTAATGTCGACTGTTAAGGTGCTCCTTTTACACAAACTTATATATATATATTTATATAGTGACCTATATATTATTTGAAATGCAATCAAAGTAATTTTATTCTATGCGAGCATTTATATTTAATTTTATGTCAAAATGGTTTTTAAAAACTTTTTTGTTTTAGGTGTATGATCGATTTATAAGTTTTAATCCGTTGTACAACAAAAGGTATAATACTGATACTTTTCAGTGAAAGCAATTATCATTGATTTTATAGCAAATTGCATATTCACATAGTTAACCTTTTAATTCAATTATTGAAAATTGTGAAGTCTCAGAGTTAATAATGGGAAGTAGACAAAAGAATACAATAACCACAATATATACCAAAAAGAAAGTAGTACGACTTTCCATTAAAATACAACCATTATGTGTTGAACCAAAAAACATTACTGTAAAAGTAAAATTTTAATAATTGAAATAAACACTTATAAAAGAAATATATATACTTTATGATCAAAGTCAACCGTTTATAAAGTATAGAAATTTTTCTTTTCTTTTCTTTTCTTTCCTTTTGCATATAACCATCACTAACAACCATTATATATAAACTGAATTATATTTGTAAATCAAACAAACACTAACTTAAAATTGTCTCGTTAGAAGATAAGTAGTTTCTCTTGTAAAGTAACTTTTAGCAGTTTAAATGATACCAAATCAATTTTCATTATTTAGTCAACATGTAGTATGATTGATAAGTGAATACTGTAGTTTAATTAGAACATTAAAATAAATCTATGGCATAAAGGGTTTTTGACAAAAAGATAAGATTTTGACATAATGAGCATGTCACATCTTTGTTCTCAAATATTTCCAAATTCATTTTCAAAATTAGATTAAAATATTTTTATTTTTTTGTTTTCATAATCATAAGCTGACAATTTACTCTCCCATTAAGATTTCCTTTACTATACTTATGAAGAATAGTTCACATTTGATCTTTTCAGTAATTTTATAAATTTCGTATTAAAATTTTAGCTCTTTAAATATTTCCATTTTATTGAATTAAATCATTTTCAGGTAGATATCAATGTAACAGATTTAGTAACAATGTCAGGCTATTCCCTTTGGTAACAGAGAGTTGGCAAGGTGGAACCAGAGATATGGTTTCATGGATGTACTCAACCATTAATGGGTCTCGACATTTGATGTACCACCAACATTTCTCCAGACCCACTGGAGCCCAAGAATATCTGAATTTTTATTTGTCGGTTTCTCTTTTCTTGACATGCCATCAGGTAATAAAATAAATGCTTGAAGAAATACTTTTAATCATAGTGTTTCACCCACGCTAAGCAAAAACAGTATTAAGGCTAAGGTAACTATCTTTATAGATCAACACTTCGATTATACGTCCTTCTAGAACAGCGTTGATCTAGATGCGAGATTGTCTCAATTCCACCCATTATGCTTCGATTCTGGTTGTTGGATTGTTCTCCAGACAATTATTATATACTTTGCAGTATTGAACTGGTGTATGAAGGTGCATGTGATACAAATCTAGGATCTTTTCTCTTGTAAAAATATGCTTTCATATAATTAATTTATATATTCCGTGTATTAACATTACATTAAGAAATATACCAAATAGAGCATCTTTATTAATTTGCAAAATATGAAGAGAATTTGACTTTCCGATTTCTCCATTAATAAAGTAGTATTCTTTTTCCCCACTTTTCAAGTATTAAACAGCAAGAGATTTCTATAATCTTTTGATCCCTCGTTATTATTTGTTTTGCAGCTGTAGAGATCTACAATTTTCTCTAGTATGCTTATGAATATTTGGGTGGTTAAGGAAAATATTATGTAGTTTATGTCGAAAGGAAAACCATCAGGTAAAAATTCTTTTATCTCAGTGATAGTTTTGCATCCTTTATTTAATCTTAAATAATATGATTGTTTAAAACTCACTACCATTGAACTTTATAGCATTTTATCATGAGTGAAAATTATGAAAGGTTTATCAATCTTCCAGAAATAAAAATTCAATAGCATTAATGACAATTGAAGTTTCTCATTTTTCAAAAGATGACTTCAATGTTGAAATCTAAAACACATTAATTCTTTAAAGATTGAATCAATTGTTCCAGTGTAATTACATTAGTTCTTTTGTTGTTGTATTTCCTCCGATCAATTAAATACTTTTCCCTCTCTATGCAGATCGTTGTTGATGGACTTGTTGCTTAGGTGGGAAAACATACACATTACATGCGCGTTTTTGCAAACAGGTATGATTACTTAAACCATATGATTTCAGATGTACACATAGGAATTTCTTATGCTCTTTTATTATCATAGGATAACCTTCACTATTTGAGCGAAACCTCTAATGTCAGTCATTATACTCATCTTCAAACCGCTTGGAAAATATTCAGATGGAGATTGAGTAAAGGAGAAAGAAATTTTATTATGTTGAAGTATAATTCAAATTTAATGTAAAGAAAATATTATTTATTATTTTAAACTTCCAGACCTGATAGATATTTGTACATCACAATAATCTACAACATTAGTGTAACTTTAGCTTTATAATACTCTGGTATTATTCTACTTCATACTCATTGAACTCTCCCTTATCAGGCCAGTTTGGAAATTCTTGACTGTGAAATCTGTTATATTTCGTCTTTCTGGCAGGTAGAAGGACATTAAGTTATTGTATGTAGTAAACTCATAATTATATGTTTAAAGTATTGAGATTGATTAGATATTCAATCATGATGCATTTTAAGTAAATGTATGAGTTCCTGATGAGTTTGTAGTAAGCATCAATTATAGCTATTTTTAATTAATTATCATTATTTGAATATAACATGTGTTTTATTTAAAAATATTCTTTCATCTTATTATAAGAATATTCCATAAACTGAAAATGTAAGATATACTATCTATAATATAATTAGAAACGAAATTCAACAAGAATTAAAATGTAGAAAAGATTTAAAAAATAATTTCCTATTGTCAACATAATCACTTAAATAAACCGTCACAAAAATTAGATAGAGATTTTACAAAGAAAAATCTCATACGTTAAATGGTATTGTCCAGGTTAAACAAATTTTAATGTTCAAGCTCTTTTGGGCTTTAACTTATTTCTAAGCATCATACACAAAATTTACCAATTCTTTTATTTCATATAAATCTTATTAAGCTTGTATCTTGATATAGTGATAAATAGGAATGTAAATTAATCAACTGTTTAAATAGGAGTTTTTATTGTTGTTCATTATATCTTGATCTCGGGCTTATCTGATTCCTATTTTTAAAGGCAGGAGTTATTTCTACATTTACTGCAGCTCATGTAACCGCAAGTGACTGGTATTTTCAGCTAGACCAGTTGTTCTTGATCTGTGTGAGATTGTTTTTGCAGCATGCTTCGATGTCTTCATGTGATTCACATGCAAGATGTGCAACAGGTGAGCTCAAGGTCGCTTCAGTTACAACAACATACAACAGTCCGAGTAGAAGTAAATTTTGGCTAACCATATATATAAGATATTTCATTCCAGGCGTGATTAAGATATCTCCGCCATGGTATCATTTTGATCGTCATGATCAATTTCTTGAGTTATTATTTTAAATTTATGTTCATTTCTACTTCCATACAATTTCATTTAAGATAATGCTGCATGTACTGACGAAGAAAATCCTATTCTCCTCAGTGTTTATAAATGACGAGAATATTGGGACCAAACACATTTACAGATCATCACATTTAGTAATTTCATACAATGTAAAATTTATAGAAATTTAAAAAGAATATCATTTATTACAGGTTTGTTGAAATTCATAAAATCCTTTTACATATTGTACATAATACTATCTCTTCTTCATAAAAACAATGTGTAACTTAATCCAGTTAAAAGTAAATGGACGTGGGGGTAGGAACATTGGGAACATAGAAATATGAACTGAATCTATCGTGTTGTGTCATTATAACAAGCTTATACACATCAAAGGTCGATCTCGGTCATGTAACATGAGTAACATTAAATCAATGACATGAGAAATAAACCTGATGTTTGGGCAAAGGTTGCTGACAGAAATTCTTGAAGCAAAGGATTAGTGCTGCATTGAGACAAACGATACATCATTTACATTTCTGTTCCTCTGCAAGAGGAGTCACCAAGTAGTCCTCACATGCACGCCATGAAAGTTTGACAAGAAAAATAGAAGTACTGTGATATAATAATGCAATTGCCGTGAGCAGATAGTGACTCTGTAAGACTCATATTATAAAATGTCAAACCCATTAGTGCTGTCCCAGGGAATTGATCAAAGTTCTGGGGTTATAAGATCATGAACTGTAAACAACCAAGATTGATCATGACAAACCTTATAGAGTGTATATGTTTTGTTCTAATCATTGTAATCTGTGCACAAGTGAAAAACTGTTAAAAGCAACAAATACTCTTGTGCATCACTGCACGCTAATTACATTTCATGCCTTTACGCAACATTCTGTTAATTTCTAAGAAATTGGTTTAAAATCTGTGGAGAAATTAATTACAAACCTCTAATAGATGCCAGAAGGGCATGACCCGTCAGATCCAGAGATAAATTTATACTTTCATCTCTTTTGAGGAGAAATATGTATCTTGTAGCCATGAAATTATGTTTACGCTTGATTTTGATGATACACACATGTATTGGAATGTGGAAGTAATTAAGTATTGTGAACCTTTAAATTAGTGAAAATTATTGAATTAATAGGTTTAATTCATTAAAAAGTTTAATGAGTTTTCAATAAAATCAATCATATGCATTTATAATTACTAGTTATCCACAAATCTTGATTCAAGCAGATTTTAATGAACTTAAAATTGGCATGGAAACATGTGTTCGAGAAATAATAGGTAGAATCAGTGACTGTGTGATCACACTCAGCCAAACTGGTGAAACATGTATAAAAACAAAAAATAATAATGGACATTTCAAGAAACTTATTATATATAATATCTGAAAAACCCTTTAAAATGAAACAGAGCATTAATTAACTTATATTTATTAAAAGCAATAGGTACCTAATTTGATGTATCTTTTGTTAAAAATTTTTCCAGGAAACCATGAATCCAAAGTATATAATGAATGATGGCTTCACAATTTTCATCCCAGTACCAGCAGTACACTGCACACTGCACCAGCTGCTCCTGTCAGTCAGAGATTTCAAGATAACCTGCCCCAAGACGCAGTAATAATTATACTCCATCGCAAATATCGAATATAAGTCATAACAATGAAAATCAACTCACTGAGTTGATGATGAGTCAATAACTCTAGAATATAGAGATTTTGATGTGTTGTCATTTTATTTACTTTTCATTTATTATTTTTTTCTATTTCATGTCTGAGAAGTACTGTTTATCTGTCATATCAACATTTTATTAAAAGTTCTCAACTCCTTTTTAAACATCAGTTTATATTGTATTTAAAATACATTCTTAAAGTCGTATGTATTATTTCACATTATAGTGCATAACTCATTGTTATATTGTCAAAATGACATTTCTTTACAGTATCTTATCTTATAGATTCTGTAAACCATAAAACCTGAACAGACACCATATTTATGTACCCAAAATAAAAATCTGTTATTATTAAACATAAGATATCTCATTATGTAAAAATTCCATCTGTAGAACTCAAAAGCATTTATTCTATTTGTATAAAAGTAAATTATTCCACCAAAAAAATTAAAGATCATATCAAAACTCCCTAAATTTTAAAATAGGAAATGCTTTTGTTCCTACGAAACCAATTCTTAAAAGTTTTTACTTAGGATTTGAAATGTGATTGTATTAATCAAGTTATTTGTGACATCATTTAACTTGATTATTTTCACTGAGCTTAAATTTGTATATTGATTATGCGTTAATGTCGTGCATATATATGTATGCCTGAATGTTGTCTACATAACAGGGATTGAATTTAGTTTTAATTATTTTCATTTTAATGATTTTTTAAAACCAAGTTTCATCTGATCTTGCAATAACTTTGTTGCATAACATGCGTATTTATGAGAGATTGTTTTGAGCATTTGTAATTTTATTAATTCAATTTAACAACCTATCAAATGGATTAATTGAAATTAAATCGTAATAAAGCATTATTCTGAAATACACTTAGAAATAGTGAACACTTTTGTGTTTCATCCATCTAACGTCATACTTCACCAACGTAATTATTGATCTTGCAAGGGCATCGATCTATCATGTCATACTTATCATGCATAACACATTCAATTGGTATATGATAATTTCAAAAGATATGAAAACTCTTATCATAAGTCAGATGACATCTTCATTTGCACTTCTGATATAAACATGAATGGATTCATTGCATATATATGTATAACATCATTAACTGTAATAATTCCTTCTTTCCCTTCCTAATACTTTAATTGCTCCATTAAATTGTCATAATTCATTTTTGACAACCTATTTAATTTTAATTCTGTGACTTTTTTGTGTGTAAAATAGTTTTTTTTTTCCATTGAATTAAATAGTAATGCAAGTACACAC
>BMAW01007071.1:598301-616468 GCA_019974015.1 Nephila pilipes | reverse complement strand
TGCTTTGAAGCAATAAAATTCAAGTAAATGTCAAACCTATTATTAGTGCTGTCCCAGGAATTGATCAAAGTTCTGGGTTATGAACAGTGTTCCTGATATGAAGTGCTTTTGTAGTTTTTCTGGGTGAACTTTTTGACATAACTAAAAACTAATACATAAGCAAAATAGCAGATCAAAAAGAAAAAAAAGGATCATGAAAACAAAACTTAATGTTATATATCAACCAAGATTGTATCATATAAACTTTGAGTGTATATGTTTTTGTTCTAATTCATTTTGTAATCTGTGCAATAAGTGAAAAAAAACTGTTAAAAAGCAACAAATATCCTTGGTGCATCACAAGGTAATGCTTTTCTAATTACATTTGCGACCTTTAGTGTATATTCTGTTAATTTCTAAGAAATTGGTTTAAAATCTGTGGAGAAATTAAATTTTACAAATACCTCTAATAGATGCCAGACAGGGTACATGACCTGTCAGATTCAGAGTATTAATAATTTACTGTTTCTTTCATCTTGCAATTTTGAGGAGAAATATGTATCTTGTAGCTATGAAATTATGTTTACGTTGATTTTGATGATACATACTATGTATGTTGGAATTGTGGAAGTAATTTAAGTATTGTGAACTCTTAAGAATAATTTTATGGTGTTAAAATTACAATTGAATTAATAGGTTTAATTTCATTAAAATGTTTAATTGAGCTTTTCAATTAAAACAATCAATGGTGCATTTTATAATTACTAGTTAATATTTCCATAAATCTTGATTCAAGCAGATTTTAATATGAACTTAAAATTGGCATGGAAATGACTTGTGTTCAGAGAAATGAATCAGTGACTTGTGTTGATCACACTCTGTGCCAACTGGGTGAAAGCATGTATAAAAAACAAGATAATAATGGACATTTAATTCAGTAGAAACTATTTTATATAAATTCGGAAAAAAAAAAAAACCCTTTAAAAATGAAACAGATTTTAATTAATACTTATTATTTATTAAAAGCAACTTTAAGGTACGAATTTTGATGTATCTTTTGTTAAAAAAATTTTTTTTTTCCAGGAAACCATGAATCCTAAAGATATAATGAATGATGCAATTCACAATTTTCATCCCCAGTACCAGCAGTACACTCAGTACACTGCACCAGCTGCTCCTGTCAGTCACTGGGGAAGTATTCAAGATAACTCTGCCCCAAGACGCAGTAATAATTCTACTCATCGCCAAATATCGACTATAAGCCATAACTACAATGAAAAATCAACTCTACTGAGTTCTGATGATGAGTTTCAATAACTCTAGAATATAGAGATTTTGATGTGTTGTCATTTTTATTTACTTGGTTCATTTATTATTTTGCTGTTCCTTATTTCATGCTGAAGCTTTCAAAGTACAATGTGAAGTTTGTACATGTTTATCTAGTCATATCAACATTTTTATTAAAAGTTTCTTCCTTTTTTTTTTTTTCTTTTCTTGCCATGTAAGGTCACCTCTTTTTGTTTAAACAAATATGCTTATATTGTATTTAAAATAATTTTTAAAGTGTCTGTTATTGTGATATTATTTAGCATTATATGTTGCATAACTTATGTTGTTATTTTGTCAAAATAATTTTCTTTTTTAAGTGATGTTGTTAATCTGATAAAAAAATTTTTATAAAATAGAAGAATTATATTATGTACTCAAAATAAAAAATTCTGTTATCTAAAATATAGACATAAATATTCTGTTATGTAAAATATTTCATCTGTGAATCAAAAAGTACTTTATTTCATTTTGTATAAAGTAAATTTTTACCAAAAAAATTAAAAGATCTAGTCATTAAAACTTCACTGTAAATTTTAAAATAGGAAATGTTTTGTTACAACCATATTTCTTAAAGTTTTTTACAGGATTTGAAATGTGATTGTATTAAATTCAAAGTTATTTTGGTAACTTAATTTATTTAACTTGGATTATTTCACTGAGCTTAAATTTGTATATTAGATTGCGTTAATGTGTGCATATATGTATGCTGCGATGTTGTCTACATAACAGGGATTGAATTTCTAGTTTTTTAATTATTTTCTCATTTTAATGATTTTTAAAACCAAGTTCATCTGACTTGTGCAATAATTTATATCTTGTATAACATGCGATTTATGAGATTGTTTTGAAGTATTTTCTTTGTAATTTTTATTAATTTCAAATTTTTTAACAATCCTGATAAATGCGGATTAATTAAAATTTAAATGTAATATATATGCATTATTTGTAAAAAAATACTTAGTGAATATAGGAATACTTTTGTGTTTTTTTATTCATTTAATGCATATTACTTCTACCAATGTATTTTATATAGATTTCTAGGCAATATCAATATGTATACTTATGCATATAACACATATACTCATAATTGTGTATATTGGTAATTTAAAGCATATGAAAACTTTCATCTATGTTATGATGACATCTTCATTACTTCTGATATAAATATTGAATGGATTCATTGATATATATGTATAACATCATCATTAACTGTAATACTCCCTTCTTTCCCCCCCTTCCGTTTAATACTTTAATTTGCCCATTAAATTGTCATAATTCATTTTTTGACAACCTATTTAATTTTTATTCTGTAACATTTTTTTTTGTGTGTAAAATTGAAGTTTTTTTTTTTTTTTTTCCCTGTTGAAATTCAACTAATTAATTTTAATTTCTTTGTAAAAAAAACTTTTTTAATAGCTAGCTTGTTAGTAAATATGTTTATGTAAATGACTTAATAAAATATTATAAAAAATTGCCAAAAAGTATTTTGGAAATTTTTAAATGTATCATTAAAAGGTTTTTAGTAATAGGTATACATTTTACCACTACTTAAAAATGTTTAGTTGTTAAACAGAGTTATTTTTATAACCACATAATAGATTCCTTCAAAAAGAGAAAATTATAAAACAATTTGATGCTATATTATTTTTAGAAAGAATAGAACTTTTGTTGTATGTACTCTAATTCTTATATGTTCTTCTAATTCACTATAAAATTATCTATAATTGGAACTATTTGATTTTAAATTATATAGATTTTTTTCTTTAGTTTTGTCTTGCATCAGTATTTGCAATTAATGCATATTTTAACTTTTAAACAAATATTTTGGATCTGAGATTTTTTTTCTTTTAAAAAAAAACTTTCTCGTGAAGTTATTGTTTGATATTCGTTGTAATGTTAAAGAACACAAAGTATTTAGATATGTGGATTAAATAGTGTGACAGTATTATTATGGAGATTTTTTTTTTACAGATTTTGTGACATGGTTGATTAGTACTAGAATGTTTAGTTCATTTCTTTAGTTACATCTAAGATGTTATTTTTATTCTTAAATTATATGTACAAAATAAAATTCTAAGGAATTAGAATTTTTTAAAAAAAGTAATTTGAATTTATTCAAAGGGTCAAGTTTTTAGTATTAATTTTTAGAGATTTTATTGGTATATTTTTGCTTGATTTTCTTTCTGCCTTTGAGGTATTTATAGTTTTAAAACAGATCTGAAAAACAAAAACATTGGTTACTAAAAACATCTTTTGTAAAAATAAAAGTTTTTTAAAGTAATTTTTAAGCTGGTTATGTTTTGTTGTTTTCTTTTATGATCAGATTCATTTCTTGTTTAATTTTCATTTTATTTAATAATTGTTCTGAAAACATTAAGAAATTAAGTTCTTTATTAAAATTATATTACCTCCTTCCCCTCCAAGAGTTAGTTTATGAAAAAATTAAACTTTAATTTATGATTTTGAAAATATCTTTTTTTTAAAATTAATTGTTTCATTTCTTGTTGCTAATTCTGAAACACATCAAATTGTTCCTCTAAATTTTTTGTGTTTTTTTTCCCCTTGTGTTCTCCCTTTTTATGAGCAGCTACATTTTATTTTATGTTAAATATATTTATTTACTTTTATATTATCTCTATGGCTTTTGCTATGTATTCTGTTATCTTTCATTATATATTATATTTATTTGTATTTATTTTTATAATTTTATACTCTTTTTTCCCCCCTTCATATTTTTAGTGTGTTGTAAATTTGTATAATAAATGTATATTTTAGTTCAGTGAGTGTTCTTAATATTCTCATATTTTCTCTTAAGAAATCATTGTGAATGCAAATATGATTTTCTTCATGTATTCAATTTGCCTATGTTTCAAAATTATTTCACCTGTTTTCAGTGTGGTCTGTTTTATTTTTCAAATTGTGTTATTATTTATTATACATTATTTGAATTATGTTATTTGAATCAAAAAAATTTTTTTAGAAGATTTAACAGGTAAATACTCAAATTTTGAATCACTCGCATATTAAGAATTACTTTAACAAAATTTCTTGTTCAGATTGATCATTTTTGATATAGTTAAATTATAGTATAAATTGTGGAACCAAAGTTAAATATTTCTGTTTCTGTGTCTGAGTAATAATGAAATTTAATAATTCAGCATTTGTCAAAATATTTCAATTTCTATAGATTGTATTTTTTTAAAATGTTTTTAAGACTTTTAATTATTATTTTTTAGTTAGTTATTGAAAAGTTTCACTGGATTGTTTTAAATTTTTTTTATACAAATAATAAAACTACACACTTTTAATTTTCATTAATATTTTTAAATATTTATCTGAGCTTTATTTTGTTATCTAATAGCTAATAATCATTTTATTACTTGTGTCCAAAAAAAACCCTTTAGAATATGTTATGTTCTCTGTTAATGATCAATTTTTTGATAGAAATATGTCATATTCTTTATTTATGAATAACAGTTTTTAAATCGCTTTAGTTCTATCACAATTTTCTAATTTACAGTATTCTTTAACTTCTGATTTCTTCCTTTTCATTGTTGTTTAGTTCTGAATTTTAGAATATTTCATTATTTTCTGAAATATAAATAAGGAAAATTGTGTATCATAAAAATAGTTTGAATTACTAATCACATAAATATGCAAAATAATAGCCAAAAGACGGCCATAATGAAACTTTTATAGGAATCAATATTTTATCATATGTTTGATTTAATTAGAGTAATCCATTTGTATATCTGCTAAATTTTATTCTTAAATCATTACAATCTATTTTGTAACATAATCAGTTCATTAAATATAAATTACTCATGGGTTATATTTCATATTAATTTTTTTTAGTTCTCAAATGTCTTTAAAATCTTTAATCTGTAATTTTTCCTTATTTTATGACAATCCTTATTCTAAGAGTATGATAATATTCAATCTATGATTATTCCCCTTTAACATTCTTAAACTAAATTATTATAAACATAAGGCCTCTCTCTATATATGATATATTAAATAAAGGTATTTTTTTATAGTTTCTTTTAAATGTATACTCTTTCTCTCTTATGAAAACTAATACAGAATTTCTTAAGCAATATTATTTGAAGGATGCCTTTTCAGCTTTAGCATATAATTCTTCAATTATTTGTTGGAGAATCTCATTCACTCTTCATGTTGTGTTACCAGTGTTAGTTATCTTTAAAAATCCTTTATAAAAACTATTATCTGAAGTTATTTTCTTTGAGGGGATAGGGGCAAAGGCATTAATTTTACTTTGGTTAAGTATTGCCTAGAACAGACTTATATCTGCTTCATATCAGTATAGACTCTAGTTATTTAAAACCATCATT
This sequence comes from Nephila pilipes, assembly GCA_019974015.1. Classification (NCBI taxonomy): domain Eukaryota; kingdom Metazoa; phylum Arthropoda; class Arachnida; order Araneae; family Nephilidae; genus Nephila; species Nephila pilipes. The sequence continues at coordinate 610,808 of BMAW01007071.1, read as the reverse complement.
TATAAAAGGAGGAGGGAAACAAATGGTAAAAAATCTGTAAATAAAAAAAAAAGGTTAATTATGTATTCTTTTTTTAGATGCATACAGAAGGTGAAAATTACAATTTTATTAAATAAATTTTTAATTGAAAACCTGTTTTTGACATTGTGAAAATGTGATAATTTAATTATTCTTGCACTTATTGTTAATGTGTGTGTGTGTATTAAATATGAGATAAGACGCAATACTTAATCTAATTTTACTTGAAATTAAATTTAATACAAATTAGGTCAATTTTTCAATTTCATCAATGTGTATATAGTTACATATTTCTCAATCTTGTTATTTTTTTCAAATATCTGCTGATTTAGAAGGATTTTATTTGCATTGAATTCGTCTTGGCCGATTTTGCCTCCAAAAAACCAGTAAGAATATGTCAAATAAAAAGATTTATAAATTGATAGCAAATTTATTATGAAGCTAGTAGGAATTGTTTAAAAAATTTTCTGTGATAAAAATATTAATTTCAGGATTTTGTGTTGAAATATGTTTTAGTTTTCTTTTTCAATTTCAGCTTGATTGAGATATGTGATCTAAATATGTTGAATTTGAGAATTAGTTGCAATTATTTAAATTGTGAGAATTAAATATAAGTGTTGCATTCATTCATAGTATGAACAATATCTGTGGTTGTAATTTATTTGGATCAAGACCTAATCATCTTCAGGGGTTTATATTAACTAATTGTTTGTTCTTTAAATTTGTGTTGTCAGAAATAAAACTGTTTTTATGTTGTTGAAGAAAATATATGGCTTTATATATGCTATATATGTTTTATTGTTTTAGTTACTAATTGTTGAGTACTATATATATTATATAACATAAATGCATACATATACATGCTTACACATGACTTTTCAAAAATAAATATAATTGTTTTTGTGAAGTTGTATGTAAAACTCATCATATATTTAATCATTTTCTCTCAAAGCTAAGGTAGTGCAATATTTGATTGAATTACTCATGTGCAGGCTGAAAATATAAGTTTGTGTAAAATTTGTTTTATCTTGTGAATTTCCTTGACTGTTTGAAATCTTTTTATATTGTAATTGTAATTTTTATTCTTATTTAGAGAATCAAATCTTCATATTTTGTAAATAATAAAAAAAATATTACTATTATAATTGAGTAAATATTCTAAAAAGGAAACAGTTATTTTGTATAAAAGTTTTAATGTAGTTTCTTTGAAAACTGTGGAAATCTGATTAAAATAAAAAATTTAATGTTTTCAATTAGGTTGTATTAAATTTATAATTTCAGCCTACCTTGAATAGTATAACTGTGTGAATAAGTTAGCTAATAATTCTTAAATATAGTCTGTTCAATGTAAATGTTTGATAGCTGTATATCAACCACCAAATATAATTTTCCTTTCTACTAAAATGAATGTTTATGTGGCTTTATGATGTGAAATATTTATCTTAATTTTTAATGCAAGTATCAAGTGCATAAAAAGACTGAAAATATTTCCTGTAGTAAGATGTCACAATCGAACATGCATATTTTTTTCCCCCAAAAGCTTTGAAGGAAAAAGAATTTTACCATGTGATTGTGATGTATATTTTTCCTCCCTAAGTTGTTGTGATGAAGCTTGTAATGAATTTAAGAAAACTTGTTGTTTTGATTTGCTGCAATATACTTGTTGTGCATGATCTCAATTAAAATATATTTATTGACATGCTGTTTTCAAATTATTTTATCGTCAAATCATTTAATATTTGTTGTTATTTACTTCGAGAAAAAGAATGCTTTGGTTTTCAACATTAATATTTAACTATATTAATACACTATTGTTAACTAGCATTAATTCAATAATATTAATGTTAGAAGAGTGAATGTGATACTTTTCTTAAATGCTCAAAAACTGATTCATTTTAGTTTCTTTATTTTCATAATTTGAATATGGATTTGAATAGATTTATTGTTCTATATGTAGTTCTTAGATTTTTATTATGTTTCCCCACTGAAAGTTTGGAAGTAAAATTCTCAATGGCAAATCTAGACATGCTTCTCCAAAGAAATGTATAAAACAAGCAAAAAAAGATTTTGTACAACGTATTCAAATTACAGAAGTGGAAAAATGTTATTAAAAATAGGAACATTTTAAAGAAAATTTAGATTTGTCACTATTTTAAATGCAAATTCTGGTATGTTAAATTTATTGAAACATTAATTAGCAATGAATATTATTTTAAATATGGGGCAGGGGATTTAGCAGCCGTAATCTGCATATTGAAAAAAGTAACACTTCACATATATTCATTTATAAAAATATTGACAAATTACATAGAGTGAAGAAAACCATATTCCTTTTCAGTGAATAATTTTGAGAAACTGTAAGTTCACGTACTAATAGCAATAATAAAATCATCAAACGATAGATGTTTACAATAAATGATTGCCGCGGTAGCCTTGTGTTTAAGGCCGCGACCGGCGTTGTTTCCTTCGAGTCCAGCTTCCACTAAAGACCCGCCGTGTAGAGGTTCTGATATACATTAAATCCGTCGTGATCCCAAGTTCTTCCGTTGGTGTGGTGTGAAAGTTAGTGAGGGAGATGACATCCCGGATGTCGTCCTCATCACTTGATCAAAAAAAAAATTACGAAGTTCATCAACAATAATCCTCGTGTTAGAAGTGCGACGTTAATAAACAATCAATAAAAATTGCTTTAAATGTTGAGCATTCTCGATGAATTGTGAAAGACTTGATAGAAAAGTGGTACCTACAAAATGACTTGCATTCTTTTTGTGATATTTTAATGAAAATAATCTTATTCAGAATTTTTTCATTGATTAATGTGCAAGATAACGTAAGAAATTTATTTTAACTTGTAAAAGTAAATTATTACGATAACCTTCCTTTAGAAAAATACCTCCCTTATTTTAATTGAAATTTTATATCTCCGATTATCTCTAAAGAAGTGTACTGCAAAAAATTATTTTGGTTTCATACTTCCGTGAAATTGGTAAGTATGTTTGAGACTTGTTTTATTATTTGATTGGCCCATAATTTTTATTTTAAAAGTGCAGTCTGATTGTGCATCATTATGAGGACTTTGAAGCCAAGATATAGTGATTTAATCAGCTAAAAAATTGTTTTTAAAAACATTTTTTTTTTTTTTTTTTTGGCATCGATCTTAATATTGAATTACAATGCCTGTTTGGTATTGAATTTATTTTAGTATATATTTTTACTCGTGTTAGGCTGTTGGAGTGGAAGAAAGAATTGGATTATTGTTTTTAGCAGAATTTGCTTAGACCTGTGGTCGTAAAATAATATGATAGACCGCTTGTTCTCGTTAGAAACCAAATACTCTTGGTCTATTCAGTGCAAAGCAAATTCGAGATGTTGATAAGGATTTCACAGAGACCAAACATCCGTTCATCTAGAGCAAATAAGCAATTCAAAAATGAGCGCTTCTTGAATTTAATGAAACATTTTTTTTTTCTTTCAAGGTTAATTAATGGTCATTTTTAAAATTCCACAAGAAATAAGTCCTTTACGGCGGTAGTAGTAACAGGGGCCCCCCCCCCCCATTGTACCCTTTGGTCGGTTACAGAGATCTATTGTACCTCAAAATAAGATATTGCGTTACAAACATGTTAAAAATTTTGCGATTTATGTTACGAAATTCAAATGTGTCTAGGATCACTAATTGAAATTTTCAATTACAAACTGTTGGACATTGTTTTCTGATAAATTATACAGTGTTTTGAAGGAAAGAGCCGGAAGATTAACATTTATAGCAAGAAAGATGTTTATTTACTGAAACCATTGTGTTTATTTCATTCAACTAAAAAAAAGTTATATTAAAATTGTTGACATTATCAATGTGTTCAAAAATCTTTACTTTGCCTAATCATTTTATGTAACAAATCGTGAATTATACTCCTATATCATATAATTTCTACATTTTAATATACAAATACTCTTTCAAGCTAATTGATCGAAATTCTGGGACGATCGACAGGAAAGTTGAATGTTTCTTTTTTTTAAAAAAAAGATAAGTATATTCTAGCTGCATTGAGAAAATGAGTTTTGGAAAAAGCAAAGTATGCCCTACCAAAGCCAGATAATTGGGAACCTTAAATTTGTTTGGTTTTTCCCACAAAAACAACTTGTGATTGTTTTCATCTTTCTTGTGTTTCATAAAGCTCAGTCGGAATACTTTAGACGATGTTTTCCCTAAATAAATTTCTTCAATTTTCTTAAAAAGTTATTAATCGTTAAGCTATATGCTGCAGTTTGAATTAATTGAAGAACAAAATTTTCTATTGGTATATTTTTGATCACTATATTTGTCAACAACTGACGCTACTTGATTTCACCAAGGGTCCCAGTAGCTTACTGCGAGTTTCTTGGCTGACGATGTTTAAAGTCAAAGAGTCACTTAAAATCCTGATTCTACCAAAGCATGCATTGTTTCGACTAAAGGGACCTGTTGCGCATTAGATGTTGCTAGAACTCAAAATACTCTCTTGATGTGGCGTGAAAGTATCCTCCTGTTGGCGTGGTGTGGATGTTAGGAGAGGGGGGTGCCAGCTCAGGTATCGTCCTTGTCACTTGACCGTGGTTCAAAATTACGAGGTCCGTCGCCAATATCCCTTGTGTTGCTTCTAGTGCGACGTTAATAAAAACTAAAGTGGTGTGAAACAAGCCCAGATAACGTTTTCTGCTCTTTACCTCAGTTTCAAAATTGCGAGCCCTGATGCCACTAAAGACCCAACTTATAGAAAGGCTGATACCCGTTAAATCTGTCGAGATTAAGTCCTCACTTTGGTGTGGTGTAAAAGCTCGAAGAGGAGGGTTTCTGCTCAGGTGTTATCCTTGTCGTTTGACTGAGGTTCCTTTCCAATAGCTTTCGTATTGCTTCTCAATGACGTTAATAAACAATAACTTCACATTAACGTTATCCAATTACAGTGAACAATCACTCTTCCAAGTATGGCACTTTCTCCCGGTAATTACATATTATGTAAAACTATCTTTGAATATAAAGATTTCTCAAACCGGTGCTGGCTCTTGCGTCAAAAAACTTTACTTTCTTACTTGATCCTTCTTGTTGATGAATCTTTTCATTGTTTTAACGTCTAGATCATAGATTTACCTTGCTTGGCGCAGTATGGCAACATCTGGCTCTTGAGCCAATAAAACTTCACTATCATCATCTTCTCAAACCGGTGTGCTCATCGTACCTTTAATCTAACAAACAGCATTTTAGTTCTTCTCTCACTTGTCTTTACTTTGTTATTACGGCTGTGGACAGAATATGCGGAACATTAAAAAGACGCCGAAGAAAAACGTAAAAATCAATTCAGAGTCATTATAGAATCCTTGATTGGATTTTGGGTTATCCTGTATTTCAGTCTAGTCTACCTTACAAATAATACAGCTTGATTTAGTTTGATGAGAACTTAGATAATTTATACTGTACAAAGGCCCAGTAATCTATGCCAACTATCCCCACGCCTTTGTAGTCTAAGTCAGAGGTCTTTAACCTGGATTCCGTAAGAGATGACTATTTGCTTAGTCAAAGCGCTAAAATTTTTGTAAAATTTAAATTTCTTACAAAGGATCGAATTCATAACGGAAGTTTGCTTGTAAGAATAAATGTAAATAAATATATTTTATGGATAAAATAAAATCTTAAATTTCGTAAAAAGTCACTGGCTTCCAATGCATTAATCGAGACTCTTTAGATCACACATTAGTCTTCATTCTTTGGATCAGGTGAAGAATTGCCCACTAATTTAGCCACTTATTTTGCTATTTTCAAGGTATAGAGTCCTCATTCTTTTAAAGTTGAAATTTTTGGCAGATAATATTTAATGCTTTCTTAATTTGCATATTTTAGTAGACGGTAAAGATGTAAAAAAATTAGTTTGGTCCAACATTATCAGATCTGCAAAAAGCATTTCTTGAATATTTCCCTGTTCGAAAAGAAAAATAATCTTCGATCCAAAATCCTTCTCAAGACTGTGACACCTCCAAACTCCCAATGAAAGGAAGAGAACAACAAACTGTTATATCGACCGACACTCAATTGAAACTCATTTTTGTAATTATGCATTTTTGTATTGACATTATAAAAGAATATCTTGAAATTGTCAAAAGAGCTGTGAAACCTCTAATGTCATATATTTCAACATATGTATGTAAAACGCTTGAAAACAGATTGGATGCTAAAGGTGGCATTAGGTTGCAGATTTTAACAAATTATTCCAGATGTAAAAATGCTTTGCAATAGAAACCACTGCATCATCATTAAAATATTTTTCTTTGTATTAATTTGCTGTATTTTAAAATAATGTTGCTTCTGTTTATTATTCATATACATTTCAGAAATCCATAAAAAATAATCATTAGCGACCTTACCATTCATTATATTATTAAAATGTTTCGATTGTAATAAAATAGAAATGCAATAAAAAAAAAAAACCGCGTAGTGACCGGGTATGACAGAATAGTCCCACTATAACTCATGCATGTCGTAAGAGGCGACTAAAATGGGTACCCAGCGTCTGGGGGTATAGCCGGGCACCCTGCCCATGGGGATTATATCAGGGGACCTCAGGGGCTTGCCTTCTTTAGGGAAGTATGGGCATCATGACCCCGAGGTACCCTAACGATCTTTTTCTTTCCCTCGGGTTTACTGTCTTTGGTAAACACGGGTTACGCTCTAGGGATAACCTAGCGTTCCTTCTCTATTTTCGACCCTCCTTCTTGTCAACCAATTTTTGTGTATTTTCTATTCTTTCACGTCTAGACCACAGTTAAATCATGTTTGGCGCAGCATAGCCACATCTGGCTCTTGCGCCAATAAACTTTACATTCACTCACTCACTCAATAATTTTGTAAATTTGAGTTGGATAAAGCTTAGATATCCTATTTTTTCCGCTCTTTTATCAAGAGGTTCCTTGAAGAAAGTAGACTCAAAGGCTTACCCGAAGTGTAAAAGGTTGAATACGCCAGGTCTAATTTATTATTTTAAAAAATAATTTTTTTTTTTTTTCATAGGGAAAAATATGTATCAAATGGTTGCAAAAGATGTTTTCGAAGAATTTAATTGCTTTCAAAATAATAGCAATAAACTTAAATTTTGTCATAAAGGGATAAATAATAAAAATGTATAAATTCTGATGGATCTTATTTTTTTAAGATTAAGAATTACTACGAATTTAGATTATTATTCGTTTGATTTCGTGGCCCCGGTAGCCTAGTGGTCATGGTTCCTGACGGCGGTTTTCGTCGAGTAGCGGGTTGGAGCCTTTTTGCCACCAAAGACCCATCATGTAACCCGTGGCTGATGCACGTTAAATCTGTCAGAGCCCAAAGTCCTCCCGGTGGCGTGGTGTGGAAGTTAGGAGAGGGGAATACCAATTCAGATGTTGGTCTCATCAGTTGACCAAGGTTCAAAATCATGAGGTTCGTCGCCAATAGCCCTCGTCTTGCTTCTAGCGCGATGTTAACAAAACCAAATTAAATATATTTTATTTTAAAGCACATAATTTTGCTGTAGAAAATTAATAGGCCTTTTTTTAGAGAGAAATGTATAATTATTGATGGTCCTGTGTTTGATTAGTAAATCCTACTTTTTGAGTTCAGCTAAATATATTTGGTTTGAAAATACAGAAGCCTAAATTAGCATTTACGAAGCAGAGAATATTTTAGATGGTGTGGTAAATCACGCTTATTGGATAACCATGCAAGTGACGTAATAATTTAAAGCAATCCTTTGAAAACCAAACACAATGGGATTCCAAACAATTGTTAATGTCCTAAAATCCAAAAATAGAGATATTTGTATGTTTTCCTAATTATTCTGTTAAAAAATTAGTACAACTCTGTTTTATGAACCTTTTCTGAAACCCCCTTTTCTTCTTGAGATCAGAATTGTACCTGAAATTGCTTTCATTTGGGAGGGAAACTGATAGATGTAAGGACTCTGGATCATCTATGGATGTTTCAAATGAAGAAAAAAAAAAGTATCATGTAAAAAAGGTATGTTGTAGAAAAATGATGGGATACAAATACCTATCAAACGATTCCATCAGGTGTAGCATAATCTATAAAGAAATTAAACTGTTTTTCTTCATACTGAATTGGGCTTTTACAATAAGAGCCCTCCCAACTGACTACTAAGGGACAAACATTGGACGGGTAATAAAATAACCAATTAAAACAAAGAGCGAGTCCATACAAATGACAAGTACTTTCTATTTATGAAAAAAAATAGCGAAAATTTATGTTCTGCATTACATATAAATAAGTTTAACTTGACTTCTTCATGTTTATGAAAATGGAATTTTGTAATTAATTTTTCATTTAATTAATAATCTATAGTTTATAAGTTCTGTACATTTGAGTGTTTCTGATTATTACAATAATTTTATATTTTCGTAACTTGATTATGAGCTTATCGATTAATTTTGATTAAATTTTGATTCTGATAGATAGAGGATGTCATTTGGTTGTTAATTTTGAAATCCATAGAAGGATATAGTAATGTCAGTTAAATATATCCATCTCGATTCACTTTTTTGAAAAAATAGTTGTTGAAAGCTTTCGATAAAAAAAATTTACATGATTTCATAATAATGGATTATAAAATATATTGAAGACTAAAAATAGAAAATGAGTATAAATAAAAATTAAATTTAAAAAACGCATTTTATCAGTGTGTTAAAAACAGAAAAATATTATTTTTATAAACAAACTAAAAGTCAAAATAAATATCGTAGCAGTGCGATGCTCTTACATAAATATAATCTGCATAAATTAAAATTTTAATATCGTTCATAATATATTTAAATTTCTAATAAACGTATAATTACAAAAGCAATGGTCCTTTGGTGTGGTGTGGATGTTAGGAGAGGGGGGGATACCAGCTCAGGTGTCGTCCTCGTAGATTGACCGCGGTTCAAAATTACGAGGTCCGTCGCCAAAAGCCCTTGTGTTGCTTCTAGTACTTCGTTAATAAAACCAAACTAATTTCAATGACTGTACAATTATGAATAAAAATTAAATTTAAAAAACATGAATTTATCAGTGCGTTAAAAATAGAAAAAGATATTATTTTTATAAGCAATCTGGAAGTCAAAATAAATATCGTAGCAGTGTGATGCCCTAACAGAAATATATTCTACAAAAATTAGAATTTTAATCTCATCCATAATATATTTTAATTTTCAATGAATGTTTGAAATTTTTTTATTTCATGACATTTATAGTTTAATTTATTGTATTGTTTAAGCTCCTCATTTTTATGTTATTTTTGTTTTGGCAACTAAATTTTTTTTATTGGAAAAATTATCTCCTATGTTTATAAAATTATACACCAATACAAATGTGATTTTCATAATTTTTTTTTTATTTTTATAAACATGGATTTATATACTTATGGAATAGTATATTACATTTTTAATAAAATAATTAACCAATGATTTAATTTTTACAATTTTTGTTTCTTATTTAAGGACTCGCACCACAATTACCAACCAAATCTTGCGTGTTCTCTTCGCTTAATAGTTGTTAATAAAATCAATGACCATTTGAGAAAGCGCCTATCGTTTTTCATGACTCCAAAACACTGTCGTGGTTCCATTTGAATAAAATTTTGATGGATGTGAATTTTTAAATTCGTTTTGAATAGAAAATTAAAGACCCTAAGCGTTAATTTTTTTTCTAATTCTTATGTTTTAGCCTCACAGCTTCATTAGATGAAATTTCTATTGCATTTCATCTGCAAAGAAAATATTTCCAATTCCATTTGCAACGTCCTTCATGAAACTATTTGCTCGATATTCGGATCAAAGGGAAAAATAGAATCTTAAAAAAGACTTAAGTTTAAATTGAAAAAAAAATAAATTATTGTCAAGGTAAGCGAAAATAGTCAACAACAAACAAAAAATAATGTTATGTTAAGGGGGAGGGGGGAATTGATTTATATGCAAATATCGTGACGGATCTATTCAATGAGTTGGAAATCGAAGTATGACAGATTTTTTTAAACGTAATTCTGATTTATTACATAATAATATATTTACTTTGCTTTTGGGAAATGAAATATAGAGTGGTCCATAACTTTTCTTGTCAAGAATTGGGCCACCTACGAAAGAATTTATTATCCAAAGAAATAAAGCTAAGACTCTCACTTTCAAAAGGTTAAACTCCAAGGCTAAGATGAATTGTGGCTCATTATCGAAGGCACAAACAGTGTAATTTATTAACAATTACCACACATGAAAAAGATTAATGGAAAAGAAAATAAGCTTATTTAAAGACATGATCCCTTTGAACGTTTATTAAACAATAAACACGCAGTTGTAAAAGGAAACTTCCATTTATAGAGAAAGTTTTCATTCCCTGAAGAAAGTTTACGGTTTTTTTTTTCTTTTTTAAATAAATTTTTTTTAATGTGGTATTTTTTTGCACGCGTGGAGGAAAATTTAAGTTTTCATTACCTGTAGCTAGAGATATTTCCTTTATTTTTTTTTTTAAATTCCTACTATTAGCTCATACTCTCCCTGTATATATTTATTTATATATCTTGTTCAAATTTTCAATCGTGAATAAAATACTTTTATTCATCCACTCAAGTTCAAATACATTTTTTTAAACTTGTAGTAAATGACACTTGATGTTAATACAGTTTTTTCAAATATTAATTCATCAATTAAATTTAATTGGTGAAAATTCAGTTTAGCCCATCTACTTGGCTCGATTTCAAAAATTGCCAAACTTGGCAAAATACCGCCAAATAATTCCTGTCCAAGGGTGGTTCAGCTTAACTGCATTCCAACCATTTAATTTACCGGATGAATTAAGAAACAAATCAATATTTTTTCTATGTCATTTGTTTTGCAATAGCAAAGTTGGAAGAGCGTCGGCGTAAAATCTTCATGCCTTCGGCTCGAATCTTGTCGAAGCATAATATTTTTTATTTAATTTTAGTTTTATGTGGGAGAAAAAATTTTCTCTTATATAAAATAGTTAGCAGGATATAAATTTAGGAATAAATACCGTCAGTGACGATTGCTGGAAAAAAAATTTCTATTGCCTCTTAATATTGTGATTTTGTCATATGTATATACATCTTTATATTAATTGTAATTATTTAATAAAAAATAACTAAAATAAAAAATTTCTTTGTTGACCTAAGTAGGGATTGACTTTAAATTTTTAAAATTATTTGTTTAATACTTAATGTTGCTTGCGCCATGTGCTCACAGGAATGCTTGAACAGGCTCACATGAATGAACATGCCTAGTCAACCAATGGCCGCATATCAGCCGTCCAGTGTCAAGCTGTGGCTCGCGGATCTAAGTCATCTGAACAAAAATTTAAGCATTTATTGTACATAAAAGTTCCATAGAACATTCCACCCCGAAGTCGTTTGTATCATATCTCATCATTACGAGAATATCTCAGTACATTGACTCAACTATCGCCACAGTTATTTTCTATATTCTTATTCAGAAACAATTACAAAATTTAGTTCATTTTAAAAAGCGAGAGGGCCGTCTTGCATGAGAAAGGGATACACAATGTATACCTAACCAGCAAACCTACTGAAAAGTTGGGTGCAGTGGCGTGCCCAGTGGGATGCAAAGGGACATGCAAGGGATGTATGGGATGCAAAGGTCCCCCCCCCAATGCTATATGCGATTATTACTTTCGATACCGTAATCGAAAAATTCCTGCAGTTTTAGTGTTTGTGGTTGCATATAAACGTTTTCTAACAGTTCTCCCTTTTTCAAATGTGTGCTAGAGGAAACTTTTTTAACCATACTAAGAGGGAAAAAAACCCGTCTCGTCTACAGTTTCACATCTGATAACTAAAGGTAGAAAATTTTATTCTAACCTTTCACTAAAAAACTGGTACTTACATTGTTGTTGGACATCTATTTTTGTCATGTCTATTTTCATATATCTGACATATATCTGGTTTAGATATATATATATATATATATATATATGTATATATACTCTTCTCTATATATATTTCTCTCATACTTCTCTAAAGAAATCTATCCATACAATTATTTTCACTTATTTATTTGCAGTCATGTAAAGTCAGAAAAATATATTAATATTTTAAAAGTCTATTTTACTTTCAAAGAGAGAGAAAATCATGAAATCGGCGGACACCACTTGCGTCTGTTCGCATTTGTAATTAACGCAGAAGAGAAAGAAAATGTCCTTGTTTGGGATTTAATTGCAAGGAATTATTCAGATCCTGTGGTAGTAAATTTAGGGATCTTCAGCTAATTTTTGCAGCCACTGCATGTGGTAGAAATATCTCTACTAATTTAGATCATGGGAAGATGCCAATTTATTCAGTTTATGAGCATGAGTGACAAATTACAAAGATGGGAAACAACGGAAATAAATTGAACTCCCCCACTATGATAGTTAAATTATAGGATAAGTTAGGAAATTAAATTAAATGTAAGTGATATGTATCA
>BMAW01007071.1:582638-594199 GCA_019974015.1 Nephila pilipes | reverse complement strand
TCCTTGTATACTGTTTGATTAATGTCATTCTACCACTTGAATTTTAAAATTCTCATTGAATCCAGAACAACCCTAGGCAACACAAAAACGAGCCATTTACTCCTTCTGTAGTTAGATTCTACACACAATACTTCACAATACTGGCCACACACACACACAATAATACTAATAATAATATATAATATAGAGAGAGAAATAATGAAAATCACAATTATCCAAGGCCTTGTGTTGGAGTTTAACCCTAATGAGAAACCAATGTAAGTACAAGGAAAGTGTTAGAATAAAATATCCAAGGCTCTTGTGTTGAGAACCCAATGAGAAACTCCAACAAATTAAATTTACAAATGCAGTCTTAGGATTGAGTTGCCGTGTTAAGCAAATTCTATGACGTTATCCTACCCCCTTAAAAATTTTTGGTAAAACTAATGAATTTTCCCCTTAAATTTCAGATGGAATATAAAGAAAAAAATGATGCAATAATAAGTAAATAAAAATATAATTGCATAATAAATGAAAACATAACAATATTCTATTGAGCATATTGCAATTTCAGTGAAAGCTAAAGATTAGTAAAATAATACCGTAAATCTCAAAACAATATTACCGTAAAGAAATTGGAACGTAAAAAATGAAATGCAAAGTACGTTGAATCTATAAGAAAATTCTATGTTATTAAATATGTTTATAATATTTGTGATACGTAAGGATGAATTTTTTTTTAAATTTTAAACCATTTCCGCATAGAAAGCAATAAAAATAACAAAATATACAAATTTAGGCGATGTGAAAATTTTGTGCTACCTGTTGTTTTAAATGTGTTACGATGCGAGCTTGTAGTTCATATGTGTTGCAAGTATATTTTCTTCACAGATGGAACCTTAATTGACTGTCTTAGTGAATCTAGTGCAATGATTTGAAGAAAATATTGCGAACACTAAATAGGGCACAGAAATGAAACAAAAATGTCCGAAAAGACGCTGATATATTTATGATTTATGTCAGATCTTAAAAAAATGGTTAGGTATTCCCCTCTGTTCATAATATAACTTTCGAAAATATTTTACTATTTTTAAATTTATCTATCATGTGTTTTGTTAATATTTCATTGCATTGAAAATAATTTAAGAGTATATTTAAATAAAGTGATAAACGTATATTGTTGTATCCCACTATGGTATTCTATTAATAATAACTTTAAAACACCCCTTTTATCTTATATATTATTGAATGATTGGTATTCTATTATTTGCAATTATTAAAAATTCAATTTTGTTGAAATAATTTTGTTTGTATTAGTTTTAAATATTATGAATAAAATGCATTGTTTAGTTTAACTAAGAATTATCAAAGTAATAATGCAAATTAAACGATTAATTATTATTGTAGTTCTCGTCAAAGAAATTTAAATCCAAATAATCCAAACTATTGCTAGATGGTCTGTCTTGAGGAAATTCCTTTACACTATTGATAAATATCTCCAATAAATATGATATGATCGTTGTTATATAATTGATGCCTAGATATAGTAAAATGGTTATCCGTAATTCGACGAAACAACTTGTAAAATATAATAACTTTGCAAAATTGTTTCGTATATTGACAGAAACGTCACAACGACTCACGAGATGATAATATCGTGGATGAAGAACCTCCTTGTTGTCTGAGGAATTATTCTTCAACAGCGATACGAATAGTCGTTTGCTACTTGCTATCCTTTTAGGGATTCCTCGAATGGATCAAAGACATGGAAGTCACAAGGTCAGAAGCCAGGCCTACATGGGGATATTCGAGGACTTCCTATCCAAATTGCTGCTACAAATATTTGCACACGATAGCCAGTACATTAAAGATTTTTTAATTGCTGCTTTCAGTTTGTGTATATTGGAGCAGTAGTTGATTGCATCAATTTTCATGGAGAAATGCGTAAATAGTTCCTTTTTTGATATACAGTGCCGACAGTCTCGCTTGTTGTAATTCATTGATTCATCAGATTGTTTGTTTATTGCAGTAATTCTTTCTTTGGTGATGATCACGTGCTCCAGAGCTGATGAAGACTGAACTGGGAGTACTGGCTCTTCCTTTATGAAATTAATTGTTTCATTGGAATACTGAACAGTGTGTGAGATATTCCATCATATGCACATTTTGCAAACAACGATTAATTTCGCTGGACTCTCATTTTCTGCTATTAAGAATTGCAGGACTGCACGACAACGTTTGAAGGCACCCATGACCTGACTGGTCATAATTTCTTTGCTTCCACGTAGTCACATAGATAACTGACACGTGTCGACAATACCTTTACTTTTCTAGCACCCAGAGCCCTCTCTTGACGTACGTATAGCATTATGTCATTTCAAGCGACGGCACAGACTCGACAGTCCCACTTTTATATTTGGGTAACACTTACACAATGACAATGGTAAAATCAGCTTTTCTCTCCTAGAAACTGTATGATGCACATGAAAAGAGTCAATTACAAATTTGCAAAGCAGCATGGATTGAGTACAAATTGATGCCTTGAACACGGGATTACTATGATTAGGATGTACTATATACGAAGCTCTTTTCTTCGTTCGCGATTTCCAGCATTGTCATGAAATGTGATAGGAAGGAAAAAAAAATATTATCGTTATTTTCAGTAGCCTTTTTAGTACACATTAAGCTTCCGAAGTACACATCAAATCTCTATGTCATGAAGTAATATTCAACTGACATGAGTTGTGAGAATATGATTCCTATTCGTTGAATGTGGTCGCAATGCAAGAAATCCTGAATGATTGTATCATGAACATTTCCCAGTAGGATGTAGGCATGCACGGAAACATTTACTGCATATATTGAATGAGTTGCGACTTAACGAATACTGCTTTTATAATTATTTTAGCTTATTTTCTTAAGTATATGGTAAATTTAATTCCCTACAATATAAAAAATGAATCACAAAGTTATGTATTAGTGAAACCTATCTTCTTTTTTCTATACGAGTTGTAGAATAATTAAGCAAAAAATACTTACAAATATTGAGTGATGATGCTCGAAATGTTTTATGTAAGCTATTAGAGAATAATACCATCCAATTTGTTCAGAATATGTCGTATTATATTATTAATTTTTAATTGAAATAAATGTTAATAATGGCTTAAAGAATCAATTCCGTGACAGCGATTCCGGAACCAATGTGCTAAAAGAAGAAAGGCTTTTCTGGAAAACACATTATTAGGAACTGATTAAAGTTTGTGTGAAGCAAAGAAAATAGCTAAAACAATCAGTATGCCGACAAGAATATTATTTGATAATTTTCTGCGTCATAGGTTAAAATAATTCAGTCAGCAGAAATTGTAAGCTTCTGCTAACCTTTTTGTCCATTTGTAAATAATTAAACTCGATATTTTTTTATTTACTATGAGACTCGTTTCTGTGAAGCTATAAACATGTGTAATAAAAGTGCGTTATGATATAATACGCTGAAAATCAACTTAAGATACACCTCTGATTTTCAATCATTATGGGAAATTTATTTAAGAAGTAAAATTCTAATTTTATTTCCGTTTTTTTCTTATTCTTATAACAATACAACTATAAATTTTGGAGGATTTTGAAATATCGTAAAAAGTTGATTTTGTTGGGATAATTGTAATATATTCAGTATTTTTTAGGAATGTACATACATTTATCAAAGCTGTAATACACTTGGAGTGGAAAATTTACTGGCAAAGCTGAAATCTAAAAACTGTTCTAGTTTATAATTAAACTCTGTGTATATAATTTATAATTTGTTATTTAGATTGTGTCTCTGTGCAGTACATTTATGAATAGGGCACGGAATGAAATAATGGCTTAAAATAAGTTTTGTACTGCATGGCTATAAAATATTGGAATTCTTCACTAGTTTATTTCTTTAATATTTTTCTTTAAAATAAAAATATAAGTTGTCCTGGAATTTTTATTTTCTCTTGAACAAAAATGTACAATTCCAATGCCATTATGGCAAATGAGGAGCTTAATTTTTTTTTTTTTTGCAATTAGAGAAAATATCCACTTTAGAATTATTTATTTTGCATCTACATTCCGTTTCACTTACAAACTAGCGTCTTTTTTTATTACAAGCTTTTATTTAAATTGCTATGTTTATATGTATGTATGTCTTTCCCCAGAGTTTTCCAAATCTGTACGCATATTTTAACCAACTTTCTATCATCCGATCGACTTTAAATTTTGCTTACAAGTATGATTCTGATGATAATATAATACTATGGTATGCTGAAACAATTAAGGATTTAGGGGGCTTTGGATCTGGGGCCATATTTCAAAATTAGAACTCGAATTTTAATTTCCTTCCTATCATCCGATCGAGTTGAAATTTTGCATATACGTATAATTCTAATGGCAATACAATACTGATGCTCAAGCAGTTGACAATGTGGTATGCACAAGCAGTTATGAATGCTCAGGGGTTCGAATCTTGTTCTTAACAGCGTACAATTAAGTTGAAATTCTAAATACAGGTATGACTGACATAATTACTTTTTACTATTTAAAAATATACTAAAAGATACAAAAATGATATATATTTTTTTAAAATCAGAAATAATATATAATTTATAAAGGCTTGAAGCATTAATACGTCTTCTTTTTTTTTTATCCCGTATATAAATAAGAGGCTACGGTATTTAATTTATCAATAATTACCTTATAGGTATCTTAGTTATTAGCATCAAACTTTTAGAAATTATATGTTATTTTACATTTAAGCAATTATGTTTATACCTTTTGGTTCATCTTTGAATAATACCTGGATTACTTATTATTATTATTATTTTGCTTATACTTATTTAAAGACATGATACAATAAAAGGAAATAAAATACATAATTCAAAGCAGTTTTCACATTTTAATCGTTTTCGTGAAATATAATAATTTTTGTTTTGTTTCACTGAATTCAGTTCATTTTCAAAAAAAATTATTATTTTTCTTCACGAAAATGAAAATAATCTCTTTTTTCTTTAAAAAAAGATCAATGTTTCATATTTTTAAACCAAATGGGTTGACCAGAGATTCATTGTCAGAATATAAGAAAATTTAAAGAATTGAAGAAATAAAACTATATATAAATGTAGTATACTCAATTTCAAGAGTTTTTGTATCATGTTTAATAAAATGTTTGGTGCTTAAAATTTTCACGTTATTGTTGTTTCCCTCAGGAGTTTTTGGTATTTTGAAATTATATAAAGACAGAAATAATGCAATGTAGTCTACAACATAAAATCAATTTAATCATCCCAAATTTTGCTTATGAAATTGTTCATTTAAAACACTTCGTTCTAATTAATATTTTAAAACAATATATTTGAGGAGAGAAAAGGCATATATGAATGATTTCTAATAATATAACATTAAATTTTCTGATTCTGTAAACTATCAAAGAGAGAGAGAGAGAGAGAAAAAAAAAAGACCCCGAAACATTCTGATTAAAAAAATAGTCGATATAAATCAAAATGTACCGTAAGCTGTGACGGTACTTTCCTGCATAGTATGTTATAAGCAATAAATCGTGTAAGATAAGTATTTGAAATACGATCAGGTGATAAAGGTCGTATTTATCGGGATGGAACTGAATAGGTTTCAAATCATATCAAATTTTTAATCAAACTTATCTTAAAGTGAAAAGATCCGAGATCAGGAAGTATCATTTCATTCACTCAATAAGCATCAACAGCATGACATTGACCCTCCCATTTTGATTATTTGATTTTTTACTTCGATTATTTTGCACACCGGTCACGAAATCAATGAGTTAAATCATGAACTTCAGATGCATGTTATTAAGAAGATGAGTTTACGAATAAAAATCGTTTTCAAAATATAGTTTGTTAAATGGTTAGGTAAATTTTAAATCACTTGTACAGTAAGTGCATCAACTGATACGCCAAATCATTCAAGAAGCTAGTGTCAACATTTACAACACAAACAAATTGAATTTAGAAAAATTATTAAACTTGCGTGTGTGTGATACAAATCGTAGTCAAATATTTAATTACTCGCTTTTTTGATACAAAACATTTAATATCGAATGTTTGTATTATTGATATTGTTTATTTCTTTTTTATTTAGGAGGGAATATTTAGAAAGTCAGCTTTTAGAAAAGGAATTGAAGAAATTATTCCACATATTACAAATAAACTTTATTTCTCTATTTCAGTGAGAAGTAAAATAAAAAGGACATTTCCTTGATCAATGAACTTAAACTTTTTAGAAATCGATTTTATTTTAGACAGAAATGATGTTTTTCGCTAAACACCAATATTATTTAATTCTTTTTAAAGATAACAATAATAAGCATTCTATACATTTACATACGATTATAATAAATACAACTGAAATAATTTTTGTAGATTTATATGTTTGAAAATTTCTTTAAGTATCTGGGATGAAGAAATTATGCTCAAGTAAATTGTAAGCCAAAAGGTTTCGGAATGTAAATTAAACTAAAAATTAAACTATTTTTTAAATTTCAATCTGGAAAGACAATCCGTGGAAAAGTAAAGAAAACTTGGACCTCTTTCTGCAATTTAATCTCCTTCACTTTAAAATATGAAATCAGAATTTTACAAGGAAGTTTTTAAGCCCCCCCCATATATATATATATTATTTACACATATATAATTCATGGCCCCACCAATATATATATATATATATATATATATATTGTTGGGGGCCATGAATTATATGTAATTTTGGGTTGCAAAGAGTATATTTAACTCTTTTTTCTTAGTTAATAATATCAGCGTTTTAAAATAGAGCTGACAACAGAAATTGTAACAAATATTTACTGCAAGACTTTAATTTTATTTGCCCTGGTGGGAATGGTATTTTCTTAAAAAAATATTATTTTTTATAATTATTTTCTAAAATAATCTTTTTCGGATTTTACACTTTTTGTTTGCAGAAGATACGTATCTCTCTAAATTTTTTACTAAGCATCATGTAAAATAACATCTATTTTAAATTATTCATGATTGCTATGTTACAATTTTCTTAACTTTCTTAAATGATGTTATTCATTTTTTTAAAAATAAATTATCTTATTATAGAGAAGTACTAGTAGCTCAACTACATCCTTGAATTTCTTTTTTTTTTTTTTTTTTTTTAAATGAGAAATAGCTGAACCCCATTTTTCGTCTAAAATTAGAGGGAAAAAAGTTTCTATCACATTTTATCTCTATTAATCTTTGTAATATGTCAACATGCGGTCGTTTGCGAAGTCTCACTCTCACATTAATCTTAAAAGAGCAGTGTCATAACATTTCAGTTTTGTCTGTTTACTACTTTCTTTTTTATGTGTCCATATGAACAATTTTGATATCCCTTTTATTTTGTTTAACGTCTTTATGAATCTTATAAACAAGCAAATTAAATACACACGATATAAAAAGCTTCTCTTAATTAACACTTGGAAAACATAATCAAGACTTGTTAAAAAGACTTTGTTTGTTTCAGGAAAGATAGGTATGAATGTAATATCATAAATATTTGACCTTGATAATTTTGCACTATAAATGCATATATTTAAATCACGATTACTTTTCAATACTTTTCAGTAAAATTTGCATGAACAGTGTATTCTTATGGCTACGTTCTTAAATAATAACATATAAATGTTTAGAGCAACTATGCGAACAAATTTTAGTAAAATTTATTTCTGTTGTGAATATCATGATGAAATTGCATTTTGTGGCAAAAAAAGAGTTAAAAGAAAAATTAAATAAATAAGATTCATTTCTTTTTTTTCCTCCTTTCTTTGCATTTTTTGAAATTTGTTGACGATATTATTTTATTTGATTGGTTGTAATGAAAAGAGCTAGTAAATAGTGAGACATTTTGAATAATAATTTTAAAGTAACAATTTGATTATTCTGAATTCAATTTTATATAAGAATAAAATTTTAGTTTTCTTATCTGTTCTGAAACGGCACATTAATTTTAAACTGGGTATATTATAAATATATCTCATTTATATCTGGATATCCCGCTAATTTAAATATGTATCATTTTATTGTATACCATATTACTAAAATGAGTCAGTTATGTATTTTTATCACAATACATTTTAATATGTCCAATCCAAAAGGATAAAAACATTGTATCATTTATTTTTTATGTATTTGATCAAATAAATATTTGATTGATCCATAACTAACAATTTTAAAATTTGCTCACTGCATGAAGCACACACATTATCATTCTTGTTTAATTTTGTTTTCATCCATACAATGTTTATCATCCTGATAAACCCTGAAGTTTTATCTCGTAATAAACACCTGCAGAAAACAGGATGTAGTTTAAAATTTCAGATAGTATATATTGATACTATTGTTCTTAACTTTCGCGATTGAACAGTTGATGAGGTTACTTAATATTATTTTTGTTAAAATATTATACCATGTTAATCATAATTGACAAATATTTCTTTTAAAATTGCACACATAAATATTTAGCTTGAAGTCCATTCACTTTAAACGCCTTTTTCTAAAACGTATCTGCAAAGAATACTATACTATAAGTTATTTACTAATTTATTGTGCAATAAATAATTTCATTGTATATATAATTATTTACTGGCTATTTATGTTTTTTAGACTTTTATCACTTCCTTTTATGTGATGGGTATCTTGGAATTTTTTAAACGACATAGTTATCCAGGAAACAAATAATTTTTACTTGAAAGGAAAAATAGTAAGTAAATTCATTAGAAATGTGTTCATAATAAATATTTTAGAAATGAATCATACAATAGAAGGAAAGCCTTAACCTTAATCAATCATTATTAATCATGTCAGAGATTTGTAATAAGATATGTAACTAATGAAAATTATAACGAAAATGATATCATGATGACCTAAAAAATTGTTGCAGAAGACAATAAAGAGAAAACACGAAACGTACTTAACTAATACAGTGAAATATGAAGTAGTCAGTACTGGGAGTTCATTATACGAATTAACAAAATATGTAAAACTGAAAATAAGCGTTGCAATTAATAAACAAACTAAAAAAGATTGTTCCTCGTTATGTTTCAAGGTTAAGTATTGTGCGATGTCTAAACAGAGTTAAAATCACAATGAATAGAGCAAATAAGCATGTCAGAGTCAGAACAAGCTAAAAGTAGCGTTTAGTGATAATTTTCACATGGTAAAGTATCATATATATATATATGTATGCATGTATGTATGTATATATATATATATATATGTGTGTGTGTGTATACTTTCTCAAAAAATTAGAGGGACCCCTGGTTTTAACGAAAATATGCAAATATTTACCCTGATAATTAACGTATAAACTAAAACATCTATAATTTAAAGCTTAGTAGGAAACAGAAGGGAAAAAACTCCGTATGCAAATCAACGTCCATGTAATAAGAAACCAGAAAAATGACATAAGTGCAGAAATTGCTTGAAGCCTCTTTTTTCACTGTCTCATTTGCGAAATTCAATTATTCAGCTTTTGTTTTGAGAGAAGGTTACTTGAAAATGTCACAACGGGGGTCACCAGAATTCATGGCTTAGTGTATTATCGGAAGGCTTGAGTCTGGACAAACATAAGGAAACGTAGCGGAAACCTGAAGATATTACGAAGCAGCTCAACAAGTAGAAAAACCAAATTATTGACTGGAAAAAATAAAGACACAACGTTCACTAATTTTCTTTCGATTGAACTACTAGGAAAACTGTCTCTACACACTTTTTGTGATACTTTCTAAACGCCTTATACTGTTTTTTTTCTTTCGTTTTGTTGGTTAAAGAAACTTCCACAGAAAGTATTCGAGCAAGGCTTACAGATGAAGAGACAAAAACTCACGACTCAGGGGCATGGATAAATATTATTGGTCGGACATCATGGTTGTCTTGCACTGGATTAGAAAAGAAGATCCAGGATCAGATTTTGTGGGTAACAGAGTAAAAAATATTAGAGCTCTAAGTGATCCCAACAAGTTGAACTATGTTCCTAGTCCGTTAAATCCTGCCTATTTTCATTCCCGTGGATGCAATGTGGAAGTTTCATGTAAGGTTTGATGGTGGGAGGAACTTTTCTGGCTAAGAAAACCGTCTGATGAGTAGCCTACATCAGAAATGTTGCCTGATTTTGAAAAAGTGAATGCGGAAAAAGGAACTACAATTATGATGCAACTAACCAAAAAAACAAGCGAACTTCTGATCGTTTCTCTTATGAAAAAGTAATTAGGGTATTTGCTTGGATTTACATGTTTATAGATAATTGTAAAGTTAAACGAGCGAATAGAACGTTAAATTCAAAAGAATTTAATAGAGCTTAAGAATCAGTCTTAAAGGTCGTATAACAGGAAGCCTTTACAAACCTGGAAGATAAACGCTTATGAGCCCTTCAACTTTGGAGAAATGAAAAAAGGTTTTCTTAGGGTAAAAATACGCATTTTGTTCAGAGAAGAAGAAATTAAAAGAATTCTTAGAAAGTTCTAAGAAAATTCTTAATTCAACTCCAAATTCTGATGAGTGATTATAGAGAAAACATTTAGATCCTTAAATACAGAATAACTGTGAGAAAAATCATTAAAAAGTGTGTTATATGTCCAAGATTTGATGCCAAACCAAAAACATCACCTGAAGATTCTTTCCTTGAATATTGCTTTAAAGATGTAGCTATAGCTAACAGGTCAATTGAAAAGTCCCCGGCCTACCATAGTAAAACACATTTTTTTGGCAAAATTAGTTTTTTTTATTCAACATAATTCCCTTCAAGGAAATACACTGATTATAGCGACCCTCCAACATTTTGATACCATTTTTGTAGTACAATTTGTCCTTTGCTTCAAAATAGGCCTCAGTTTCGGCGATCACCTCTTCATTCGACGAAAATTTCTTCCCAGTGAGCATTCTTTTCAGATCTGAGAACAGGAAATAGTCGCTGGGAGCCAGATCTGGAGAATACGGTGGATGAGGAAGCAATTCAAAGCCCAATTCATGGATTTTTGCCATCGTTTTCACTGACTTGTGACACAGTGCATTGTCTTGGTGAATTGCATTTTCTTCAAATGCCGCCGTTTTTCGGCGATTTCGTCCTTCAAATGGTCCAATAACGCTATGTAATAGTCGCTGTTGATGGTCCTTCCTTTTCCAAGGTAGTAAATGAAAATTATTCCATGCGCATCCCAAAATACAGACGCCATAACCTTGCTAGCCGACTGTTGCGTTTTCCCACGCTTTGGAGCGGGTTCATCGAGTGCAGTCCACTCGGATGACTGTCGATTGGACTTCGGAGTGAAATGATGGAGTCATGTTTCATCCATTGTCACATATCGACCCAAAAACTCGGGTTTATTACGCTCGATCATCTTCAAACACTGCTCTTCATCATCATCTTGTCGTTGTTTTTCGTCAAAAGTGAGCTCGCGTGGCACCCACTTTGCACTGAGCTTTCTCATACCCAAATATTCGTGAATGATACGATGTACACGTTCAGTTGATATCTTTAGAATGTCTGTTATTTCATTCAATTTCAATTGACGGTCATTCAAAATCATT
>BMAW01007071.1:497812-582538 GCA_019974015.1 Nephila pilipes | reverse complement strand
ATATATATATATATATATATATATATATATATATATATATATATACAGGGGGTGGACAAAAATATGGAAACACCTTGTAAAATGCATGTTTGAAAAGAAAGATTGATTTTAATGAAATATGTAGGTGGCGCTGGCGTTTTTGACTACAAACGCCACCTATACAACTTCGTAAATGTGCTAAACAGTTCAGTTGTTGTCGGAGTACTGTTATGTGAGGTTGTCATTGCATTATGTCAGAGTTAACAGACTTCGAACGTGGGCAAATTGTTGGAGCACGTATGGTAGGTGCTTCCGTAAGCAAGGTAGCCGAGGTGTTTAGTGTTTCTAGAGGTACTGTATCGAAGATTTATTCCGCATATTTGAAAAGCGGAAAAACATCATCTGCTAAATCACAGCGCGGACGAAAGTGTGTGCTGAGTGATCGTGACAGACGATCATTAAGGGCAATTGTGACGAAAAATAAGAAGACCACAGCTGCAAAAGTTACTGCTGAAATGAATGTTGTGTTACAGAACCCTGTGAGTACCAAAACAATTAGAAGGGAGCTTCATAAAAGGGGTTTTCTGGCCGTGCTGCAATTGAGAAGCCACTCATCAGTGATGCTAATGCCCGTAACAGGAAAAGGTGGTGTTTAAGTCATAAAGCCTGGACTATAGGGCAGTGGAAGCGTGTAATATGGTCTGACGAGTCTTCTTTCACATTATTTCCCACTTCTGGCCGAGTTTACGTCTGGAGAACGCCATCTCAAGCCTATAATACAGACTGCTTGTTGCCAAGAGTGAAACATGGCGGGGGTTCTGTTATGGTTTGGGCAGCCATATCGTGGTTCTCTGCTGGCCCCATGATAACTGTGTCAGGGCACATGACTGCCAAGACTTATGTGAACATTTTGGCAGATCAAGTTCATCCCATGGTACAAACTTTGTTCCCTGATGGTGATGGTGTCTTCCAAGACGACAAAGCCCCTGTTCACACAGCTCACATTGTCCAGGACTGGTTTTCTGAGCACGAGGAGGATTTGTCCCATCTCCCCTGGCCACCACAGTCACCAGACCTGAATATTATCGAACCTTTGCGGTCTACATTGGAACGGAAAGTGCGTTCTCGTTATCCACCGCCAACATCGTTATCTGAACTTGCCACCGTTTTGCAGGAAGAATGGTATAATATTCCCTTGGCACACATACAGGAACTGTATTTATCCATTCCGAGAAGACTGCAAGCTGTTTTGGATGCCAAAGGGTTTCCTACACCATATTAAGCAAAGAAACATGTTTTTTAAAAGGTGTTTCCATATTTTTGTCCAACCCCTGTATATATATATATATATATATATATACATATGTTTGTTTCAGAACAATAAATAAATATTTTTTGGCATCTGATTTTCATTCATGTTGTTCGAATATCTTAAGAAAATAGAATTACTTAAATAAATATTTGGATTTACAATGGTAATGAACAAACTTTGAAATGATTATGATTGCTTAACAATTTGATTAGAATGCGAATGATTTTGATTAGTTTGCTTGTGAATTACTGCATTAAACATATTGAAAATCTGCTGAAAGTTCTGTTAGAATGCATATTTGTTCTTATATTTATTTGAATTTTGTCTATTTTATTATTATGATGATTGGTACCATATTTTTCATTTACATTTTAAAGGCATTCTCAAATGTCTTATTTGTTGATGTTTTGTAAGAAGTCCCCTATCAAGAATAATCATTTGATACAGTAAATTATTCTAATCTTAATTTTGAATTGATGTCCTTACAATACAACTCAAGTGATCTTACAGTATTTGTGTGTGATATAATAAGTGCTTCTTTCATACGTCATCTAATTCTATAGACGGATTCCTTCGTAAAATTTTAAGAAAAATTATCTTTTTTTTCAGAGAATTATTTTTTCGAGTAAGGAGGAGTTGTATCATCTTATTAATGGGTTTTCTGTCTTAAGTTGGCCTTTTTTATGTTTAAGTGTCGATCTGCCGTCTTTAACATTAATGGCCCGTTCAGATGATTTGCATCACCTAAATGTTCACGTTATGACGATATAGAACTCATAAACAGCTGAGTGCTCTGTGAATCTTGACACCCTACATATGTTTTTGGGCGAGGTTTTTTTTCCCCCATAGATATCTTTTCAATTATATCTTTGGTTATAAGATTCTTTTTAATGCAATATAACAATTGATTTCATTCAGTTTGTTTATTATTTTTGGAGTAATCCAGATTATAATAATCTTCCGCCAATTACAACATTATGTTATATTCTACCCTTTTGTTTTCTTTGAATTTTCAGACTTTTTCAATTCTATGTTTCTATTTCTTCATCTGTTATAATCTATTTCTATTCTATCTTATTGATACCTCTAGAAGTCATCATAGTATTTTTTCGTTTAATTTACTTGAAATATATATATATATATATATATATATATAGTTTGAATTAATTCTTATCGTGTAATATAAATATTTACATCGTTAGTGAATGTGATTGTAGTGATTGCATTTAAAGTTATTGTTTTTTATTAAATATTTTATTGAATATTTCCTTTCACATTCTGTATAACTATTATATAATGCTATTTTCAAACAAGTTATCATCGAGATTATGTCATTCTTTCTTTAAAATTCTTTTTTAGAAAAGTACAATGATTGATCTTAATTTCCAATTTCAGTTGAAGTACAACTGCATGAGATTGTTTTATCTAAATGAAATAATCATACTTATTTAATAAAAACTGTTTACTTTTAACCGAAATATTGGTATTAATGCACTTTAATCTTAAATTTCCTTGACCTTTTACAATTAAATCTATACAATAAGGAATAAATAACTTAAAGCATATTACAATATTGCCCAAAGATTTGATGTTTAAAAAACATTATTTTATAATTTGCATAAGTTTGAAAACTTTTTAAAATGTTGGAATCTGTAATCATGACCGTATTGTGACTAAATTCTCTAATCTAATTGATTAAATTCATTAAAGGAAAGCACTATGCAATATTCACTGAAAATGTTGTAATTAATGTTGAATAATAATCTGATTATCCAACATCACTGGTTAAATTTAATTAGAATTCCAACACAGTGAACAGCTTTGTTGGACACAATTGCTTATTTTCTATTGAGCTCCTATTTTCTCTTGAATGTTCTTAAGGACTTTGGTCAACGAAATGAGCCAACATCACAATAACAATACTCTCTTCACTAAAGTTAAATCTTCATGCTTAACTGAGATTAGTGAATGCCGTGCTTTCAGCGTCTGACCAGAATTCACATAATTCTCATTCAGTGAAAAGAATAGGTTCTGAAAAGCATTGTGGCGGTTTGGTAGAATGAAAGGGATTAATTGTGACAGTTAATGCTTAAGACGCAATTTCTAATATATGCACGAGCAGGATTTGAAAATTGCAATTAATAAATATTAGCTACTTAATATATTTTTTATATTTTGATTCCATAAAACCTTTGGTATTTTAATATAACTTTATGTTTTTCAGATCCTATAGTAAATATTATTTAATAAATTACTGGTTGTAAAGTTGAATAATTTAGGCAATGCTCGACCTTCTTTAATTAATTTTTTGACATGCTTAAAAATAATTTATTTTTGAAACTAAATAAATTAAATAACTGTTTTCCTTAACTATTTCTTGAAATACTTTGATATCCACTGCATGAAAAGTATCTTTTAAAAGGGATTATAGACTTTGTTGCTTTATATGCCACAAAAATTAATCAATCAATCAACTATTTTCATCGTTGAATAATTGATTGGAAAGTGTTTTTCTTAGTGAAATTTTTTTCCTTACAATTGCTTATTTTCTTATTTTATACTTATATTGCTTATTTTCTTATTGTTTATTCTTATATTGCTTATTTTCTTATTGTTTATTTTACAAGAAAATGTTTTTCTTCTTGCTTATACTTGTAAATATATTTTAAGTAATGATAAATCTAACTAAATTGCATTATATTGCTTATTTTATTTTGATTTAACATCACTCTAGAGCTCTACAAGAACAATTGGCAAAGAACCTCTTAATAATAAGCCACAATCAAGTGATACAAAAGCCATCTGGATTAGTACCTCATTTTTTTAATTTCCGTTTTCCGATGTATGAGGATTTTCAGACCCTTACAATCTTTGAGGTAATCTATCATTTCATACAACGATTTTTGCAACACCAGGGAAAATTACTATCAAAATATTTTTAATTTTTTAAAAGACAATGGCCTTACTCTATGGATAAGATTTTATTAAATTCTTTGTTTTATTCTTTATCCTATGACAGAAGTTTAAATATTTTAACCATTCCATTTTTTAACATCTTCGCCATGAGTCTGGCGCAATATATCCCACGAGGATTCAGGGCCACAAATTCCAAACAGACAACCAATAACCAATCACGAACTCACTATTCGTCTAGAACGTAACGGATCATGAGCTCACAATTATAACTATCAAGTCTACCGCCGGCAGAATAAGATTTCATACTGAGAAAAATCTGTATTATTTCTATGTTTCGGCATAATGATTTAATTATATTGATCAAAATGGATTAATAATCAAATCATACATTGTAGTTGTTATTTATGTATAAGTGAATTAATAAACTTATATTTGGATTATAATTTCATTTTTATCAAGAAAACATTATGGCATATAAAAGCAAAAGGGAATATTTTTAAGCGAATTTTAACATTTTGAACGATATTAAGTTATCTTTACCAGGTATATATGGTTTCTGGAAAATTTGAAAAAACATAAAAATGTGCATAAGAGGAAGTACAAAGTAAATTGATTAAACAGTATTTTCAAAGGAAAACCATGCAAATTGTCGGTAACAGGGAAAAATCAGATGATTTTAAATATAAATTTGCTATTAAGATGCATCTGATTTCCCAAGAAATTAAAAGATTTTTAATTTGATACCGTCTTTGTGAAACTGTACGTTTTTTAACATGTGTATGAGGAAGCAATTTAGTTCTATCAAAAAAGTCTTATTACATTCTCTTTTAAAACAACGTGAAAAATGAAATAAAAATAATATAATATGAGTTCTTCGAAATCTTAGACATTTAAAATAATCATATTTAAGCTTTGGAAGCAAATACAATTAAGTGAAGTTCAATCTATAAAAATAAGATTGCATTTTAATGAAATATGAATATAACATTAAGACTATAAATTATTAATATGAAAAGTTCCTGTTTGGATACTCTAATTTAAATATATTTATCTCAACTGAGGCTCATCTTACCAAACTATTCAAAAGTTTTCAAAACTAGTTTTCAGAATTTCAACGCCGAGAAATTGAATTTAGTTATGAAATTTGACATTTAACTACGGTAATTCGAAGTCTTGATAATTCTTTTTGTCATTAAAGAAAGGATTAACGCAAAGTTAAGCTTGTTATAGGATGAGTTAATTGTTAAGTTAGATTTCCTCCAGAAAGAAGCTACAATAGCTCTTGTAATAAAAACTGAAACATTCTTCCTTTGTATTAATGGATTTCAAACTATATGTAAAATTTAAATCGATTTGCTATGTTTTTTAATGGAAATTAATTCAGTCTTTATTATTCGTGGGATTTCATTCTATTGGTCTCAGAAATATTTTGAACCTTAATTATATACTAATTGAGACATTTCAATCAGTTTATTGCAGCCTACTGTATATGTGGTAATCTGTTGAAGAATAATGTATTACAGACGTACATGCAGTATTATAGGCATAAATCAAGATTTTTCAAAGCAGTTTTAAATTGTACAATTGTTTGAATTGCTCGACTAGAGAAGCAATTTTCGTCTTTTGAATTATAGCTATTTTCTAATAACGAAGAACACACTTATCATTTATTCATTTCTGTTGACTATGTTAAAGTTAAATGTATCAATGAGGGCCATACTGTTATAAGTTTTATATTCCTAAAATTTACGCTACTGATAAGAAATTTGCTTCGCTAATTGATAAAATATCTATCAGCACATCATTCACCAAGATTTTAATTTGTTATTCAATTAACAAGAAAACAGTGAAAAATTGAAAATTTAGGAAGTAAGTGTGTAAAATAAGGCTTGGAGTTTTTCGATCATAGGCAGAATTTCTCGATTTCGTTAGATTTATTACAGATGAAACATTAATTCTCCATTCTTTCAAAAAATAATTCGAATTGAAATTACTTGGAAAAGATGCGAAATCAGGATATAATAATTAAAAAATTGAACTTCATATTTTGATAATATTTTGTTGCTCGAAAATCGATAGTTAACTAATATTCGACTTGAAAATTCTTTATAGGTGATATCAAAGTGATCTCCGTAACTTGCTTCAGAAATGGTTCAAATTTTACAGCACTAAATATAAATACTCGTACTTTTTTTTGTTGATGAAACCGAATGAATAGCATCCAGATCAAATATCATTGTTAAATTGTTTCTTATAAGTTAGATGAGCTTTCAATAGCAAAGGATTCACTCATAAAAATTTGATATTGGTGTGAAGTTTAGACTATACATTTGTATAACTTGTGTACTTTTCAAAGCCAGTGAAAATTGCTAAATTCATTCAAGACCTTCTAAGAACTAAAAATACATGTTATTAATAAGATATTATCAATACTTCAAAGATTAACTATTTTATTTAACTAAATCTATTCATTAGGGTTTTATTTATTTAAATGTACTTACAAGAATCTCAGTCTGAGAGGTAAATAACAATAAGATATAGATGAAGGTTAAGAAAAAAAAAGATAGAAGAGATTACGAAAAAAAAAAAAAAAAAATTAAAGGCTTAGAAAATAAAAGGAAAGGTTTGATAGTACAGTAACGTTCCAAACAAATCTGCGAAGATAGAAATTATCGTAAGTTTATATTCGCATTTAAAGTTAACACTGGAACGAGCGCGCTAAAAAAAAGTGAATGAGATTGGCTAGCTGGGTATTTCATACACGAACGCTTTCATCAATCTTTAATATCATAAAAAAATCATTCATAAAACTTTATTCCAACAAAATTATGAATTTTTTTTTATATGAAAACAGGCTACCTACATTTAAATTGTATATTTTCTGCAGATAGAAGCTATGTGACCCAAGCATATATATTTTTGGCACAAATATGTCGAGTCATTTGGTCTTTTTTATTTGGGCATTCAGTTAATTTTTTATATTCCCCTTTGGGTTTTTAGAAGGAATTTCATCCCTCTATCAATTATCAGTTTTTCTTCAAAAGGTTTTGAAATATCATTTGCTGACTCTTAAACTCTTCTGTATTCCTCTATCAGTTTAAATTCCAAATTCTTCAGGAAAACGCGTCTGCTCCGATATTGTACTAGAGGATGTTTTTGAAGACATCAAAATAGTTCTGGTACTTATTGAAGCTGTATCAAGAAGGGGGAAATGTATAGCCATTTGCCATCGTTTAGTCTTTCAGGAAGTAGAATACAAGTCTGCCATTTCATCTTCTGGATGTTCGCCGCTTTTTGTTGGATTGTAAAAAATATTTAAGGTTTTTTAGATTTTCCTGTTGATGCATCAACTGAATTCCAATTATACATAATAGAAAGCAGAACACTTTTGTTTCTTTTTGGAGCATATGATACAATTGTTATTTCCTTTTGAAAATAGAATATTGAAGAGTAAATTTATCTCTTACTTGCATTCAAAAATACAGTTGAAAGTTTCAACATTTGGAATTTTCTTCTTCAAATAGGTCTTGTATGTGTGTGTGTGTGTGTGAGAGAGAGAGAGAGTAGATAAGATATATTTTTCAGCAGTGGCGGCTCGTGTATAGGCACTTTGGAACTGCAGCACCCCCAACATCTATTTGATATTATCAATAATATTTAATGCAATGTCTTTTTTTCTTTAATTCTTTCTTGATACTTGTCTAAAGTGCTGTCCTCGAGCTAAATTTTAGTGATCATCTCTCAGTTTGTGAAAAAGTTGTAAAATCTTTGTAAGGAACTGTGCGCTTCACAGTTTCAGCGGCGAGGTGTTTGACTGTAGTGTCTATGCGCACATAGGTAGTTGCACACAAGGCTGCAAGGGAGAGAGAGAGCGAGCGCTGTCGTTCCCATAGTACCGACCTTGCCGTTCTAGATGAATATAGTTTTCTTTTTCTTTTAACTCCACGTGTCTTGTGCTTAAAAATAGTGTGCCCTATTCATGAATGCGATAAAGTTTAGATTATCTTATCATGCTTCCAGCTATTCTATTTTATTAATTTTTTCGATTCTTTTAATTAACAGAAAGCTTTAAGCATAACCTTGCATCTCCAAAAAAATTTCTGTAACCATAAGTGGACGTCAACAGCTTAAGTATTCACAACTGTCTCTACATAAGAAAGTTGCAGTTAAGAAAAAAGGTCACTCAACACCCGCTATTCTAATATCTCAGCCACTAATACGCAACAACAAAAAGTGTATAAGTAATTATAATTCTGAATGGTGCCAACGGTAAAGTTGGCTTTGCGGCTTTGAAGTAAAATATGCACACTATATTGCTCCCCATATTTGCTGTTTGGAGATGATGTAACATGGACAAAAGACTGTTTTAGATATATAAACAAAATAAAAGAAAAATTGAAAAGAATGAGAAGTCAAAGAAGCACGTTGACGATGTAGCTTTATTGTCACTTTTTGGAACCGTAAGTATTTAGGAGAAACTTAGTGCAGCATGCTGACTTTCAATCAATGAGCATAATATAAAGTGTAGAAAGAATCGTAGGAAGTTTCGTCCAAAATAAGATTACCTTTTCCTTTGAGGAAACCTTGAAATTCCGTTTCGGGCACATGATGAAAAAGACGATTCAATAAAACCACGAATATTTGGAGGATTAGTAAATTTTTCATCTAAATTAGATTCAGATATGAAGAATCACTTAGAAACGACTGCAGTCTTTACTGGTGTTTCTATGACCATTTATAATGAGAACCTGACTTCGTACTACAAATATACCCTGAGGAGATAAAGACGGAAATTTAAAAAGCTTCCTTTGTAGCTATCATGAATGATGACACTATATATGCTCTACGGTTTGAATTGGATGGAGAAATATTTGAGCGTTTTCGGTGTTCTTTATTTAAGAAAATCAAACTGCAAATGGCATATATCAAAACATACATTAGAACAATTGGAAATTTTCCTTCTAAGAAATGGACAAAAACTGATTGCTCGGACATTTAATGGTGCAAATATCACGAAAGGCAAAAAGCAGGAATTCAAGTAAAAATAAAAGAAGTTGTAGAAATGCAAATTCCACTCGCTGTTACGTACATCAGCTTAATTTAATAATGAAAAATGCGGCAATTGTTACACGAAACGCAAGAATATTTTTCTCCAACATTCTAGTTGCAAGTATTCTAACATCTTTCTCAAGATCACCTCAACGTGTGTCAATTCTTAAGAAGCATGTAGAAGTCAACATTCCATGTCCCTCTTTTAAAAGATGGAATTTCAATATACGGATCATAAATAGAGATCATGAAAGTTAGCAACTTTAAAAAAACTGCCTTATTGAAATTCAACCAGCATCAAATGCAGATAAAACCATTGCAGAAAAAAAAGGAATTTTAAAATTCCTGAATGATGATAATTTCAACTTTTGGATAGAGCATTTTCATGAGATTGCGTCTCTTGTTAATATAATTCATAACAAAATACAATTTCGAGAAATTAGGGCGTTTAAATTTAATTAACATATAAAAAATTTCAAAAATGCTATTTTAAAATTGAGAAACTCAAAGTACTGGGAAAACTCTATAAAGACATTCATGGCAGAAGTTGAGGAAGTATGTGACTGTTTTTGTGTTGCTATAATGGACAGAATGGCTTTCTTTACACAATTTCAAGACAAAGGCTAAAATTTTTATGCAGCAGTACCTCCACTAGTTTTAGCTACAAGCCACCACTAGTTCTCATTTGTTAAATGTCTTCCGGAATTTTAAAGTGGGGCCATCAAACGTTTTACAAAGTTACTTGAACTTTATCTAATTGAAATGGACCCTTTTGTTGCAAGCCAATTTATATTTCCAGTCCCTAAGTGTAAAATACACGTGAATTTATCAATGTAAAAATCTTTACAAAATACCCTTTGTGTATTTCTTTGGCAAAACTGTCCAAAAGTTTACATCGGCCTATAAACGGTTGAAGCTGCTCCTCTATTGTGATATATTCCCCTATTTTATACTATTTTTGAAAAATTGTCAACACAATTTCCTAATTATTAACATAACTCTCTTTTCGGGGCTAACTTATCTAAATCTCTTCTGCTCTGACGATCACGAATATCATCAAACTTTATATACGTAGCTGTGAGAAATATTTCTATTCCTGTGCCGTCTGTCGCCCAAATATCGCTTATGATCATATGTTATGACTTGTGAACGTCACAAATATATATAAGTCCTTCATTGGCTTTATTTCAGCTTTAGTAGTTTGTTTTCCGTCCTATTGTTCAAGAAAAATGTTCTCTGACCGATTCAATGAAATATTAGCACAATCGACTCAGTGAAAATATTAGTTTTTTCAATTCATCTGGTATAGAGAGTTTCTAAGCTTCCAGTGGTGTATTAACTTCTTTTGAAACATTTGTGTTTCTAGGAAGTTTGGTAATGATTTCTTTGCAAGAACTCGCACTTTAGCTCTGAATTTTTTTCATCCATTTCATTCCGTTAACATAAAATGTTTCATTTGACTCCACATAATCAATTTCAATATAAGTGTCAGCATCTGTTAATGATTGCAGTTTGCTTTATCATCCTCCCACCCCTTCATTTAAACTTTCTTCATCCGTAGAAACTGTATCTGGAATAACTCTCAATCTTCGCGTTTCTTCGTCGCACGCGAGGTAATGCGCCATATCTTTACTAAGTAACATAATTGACCAGAATGACGGAAAAAGATCTGATTAAGAGAAAGGGCGCGCATGGTCTGCTACACTCAGACAATAAAGACGAATAATTCGTCTACAAATACGGCCTGTCCAAGACTGCACAAAGGATCGAGTATTTTAAATTGTGGGGTGGAGAAATACATTAAACAAAGTAAGAACATGCATGTGTCATCCCTGCAAACCCGTTCCTGGGTCAAAAACGTACATTTGCTGCAATTTGATATGACAATTTTTCGTAGGAAATGGCACAATGCTTAAAATTAATTTCCTTTCGATTCCTTTCAGAAATGAAATTTATTTTGGAAGGAAACGCAGCTGACTTCAGCTTGAATATATTTGCATAAACATTTTCAGGAAGGAACGTCGGCTTGTTAAAGAAGTAGATTCACACAACAGTAAAGAATAAAATCAGACAAACGAAATAAAAAAAAAATTATTCTCAAAATAAAATGATTTTAAGAAATTTCTATTATAGGGTTAATTATTTAAGTACAAATGAAATCACTCACAAATTTGATTATATTAAAAATTCCCATTAAAACAAATTTTAAGAAAATAAAAATAGAATAGCTAAGCGCACGGAATAAAATTGTGTCTGGGTTTGATTGATTACAAGAATTCCTCAGAGGAAATGCTCAAAATTTGAATCGGACTGTCCAAATTCTTTGTAAAAGTACTGAATCATAGTATGCAATATATTTAAATTCTACGAAAACAAAACCTTCTAAGGACGTTGTTGTAGATCTATTTAATGGTTGCTATTTTCAAAAATTGTTTGAATCATCCAATAGGATTTGAATAGTATGTTCAAGCATCTATAATCCTTAATTACAAAGTAACGCTAACAACAACTGGTCGAATATTCGAGGATGTGCACATTCTGATTCTCAAACTCAAAATGTTCAAACAATATTTATTATAACTGTATTTTCGTATAAAACTCAATATTAAAATAGTTCGGAAAGAATTCATTTATTGATGTCTCCATTTGCATTGCTATATATTTTTCCAGTATTTCAACAAAACAAGCGCTTTTATTTGTGTGCTAGAAAAATACATTCTGAGTTAAATTGAAGATTTATAACAATCAGTAGAAATAAAGAAATTATTAATCCATTGTCTTTTATTGTATTATTTAATTTACAGTAAACGCAATTCTGAGCAGCTTTTTTACACTCATAAGGGTTATTTACATCTTCTTATATTTCTATACATTTTATCTTTGATTAAAAAGTACAGTTACTTCGTTAAGTCATTTAATTTGAATTTTTCTTGTATTTTCATAATACAAACGGTAGGAAATATATTATAATGTTTGAATGACTGTCTTTCCTGAAATTGATTTAAAAAGTAGGGATTTAAAGTCATCTCTTTGGTAGCGCCTCTTTATTTACTTAAGAATTTTTACAGAAAACGTCTTAGATTAGCCGAATAACTATCAAAAATAATTATTGATATTATATTATTGTTGTGAAGGTAAAATTTCCCCCATTCTATTTACGCTTACAAATGAAATGAAAAGATTAATTGGTTTATTAACGTCGCACTTAGAAGTAATATGATGGCTATTGGCGACGAATCTCGTGATTTTGTGCCTTGGTCAAGCGAGCAGGATGACACCAGAGCTGACACCTTCCTCTCCAAGCTTCCTCACCATGCCAACGAGAGGATTTTGGTCCTCGTCCACATCTAACGTGCATCAGCCTCAGTACATGGTGGGACTTCAGTAGCATCAGGACTCGAATCCACGACCCGATGGAAACAACACTGGCTACGAGTTCGCGACTTTGACCAATAGGATACCATAGTCACTATGAAATGATAATAAAATAATTGTATATTTTAATTAACAATGCATACTAGTAACTAATCATGACATATTCAAAATAACATAAAATTTTTAACTAAACCTGTTCTCTGTAAATGTTGATAAAATTCCAAGTATCCTTATCACAATGATTTGAAATGAAGTAAACATTCGAGTAAAATTCAAACCATTTACGATTTGTTTCCTTTTTCATTATATATATCTGTGTAAAAATATAAGTTAAGCAAATCGTTTTGTTTTTTTAATGCGTAATACCTTTAATTTACGAATAACAATTTTTGAATGGTTTGTTACTAACCCATGTATAATAACAATATTGAAATCTAGACATAACAAAGAAATACGATGAAATTGAAGTAACATTATTGGTCTCATTTATCCAAATAAACCTCATAAAAGAATGCTTAATATGTTTGGAAATAATGTTCGTAACATTTGATAGCTTTGGTTTAGAAAATTTCTTTCAGGAAGAAAATCAGCAATAATAAATAGCAATATGAAAAGAAAAAATTTTGGTGACTGTGTATTAGTACCATTCTTTTAATGTAGTTATAATTATATGCATTAATGGGAAGTGTTTGATATGCAATCAAGCTTTTTGCCCAAGAACCCTATCTTAACGGTAAACAACCTTTCCGTAATATAAAGTGCATTGATACAAAGAAATAGGTCTCATTGATTTTTTAAAACCTGTAAAAGTATAGTTACTATAAAGAATTCTTATGAGTGTCGTGATTTCTTGTTTCTGTTTTTTATTCCTGTTTTTAAGACTGTTGTGCTTCGTTTAAAATTTTATTACACTGCCGAAAGGAATAGAACAGAGATGATGACTGGGCTTTTTATAGACAGACAGAGAGAAAGAGAGAATGAATTTAACATTTTATTGCACTAACGAATGAAATGAAATTCAAGATTTTTTCAGAGTTCTAGAGTATCTAGAATACAAATCTTCTGAAACCTTTCGCCATTCTATGTA
Source organism: Nephila pilipes (assembly GCA_019974015.1). Classification (NCBI taxonomy): domain Eukaryota; kingdom Metazoa; phylum Arthropoda; class Arachnida; order Araneae; family Nephilidae; genus Nephila; species Nephila pilipes. Next base: position 568,820 of record BMAW01007071.1, on the reverse strand, counting down.
AGAAGCGTAGTTTTTATAAGTTTCTGTGGTTGCTGTTTTGCTTTTTAATCTAAGTTTCATAGCTACTTGGACCTCTAGTTAGTGCAGGTTTTACAACTCTAAACATGGTTTTTCCTCGAGGGTAAATAAATAATTTAAAAGTTATTTTCTGGAAAAAATAATATCGTTGGCTCGAGAAACGTTTCCTGAGTGTGCGCATTTTGGATTTCTTTTCAAGTCTTCTGGTGATCACATGTTTTTAGACAAGATTTAATCTATTTTTATTGAAACAAATAAATTATCCGTATTTTGTTAATTTATAAACAACACTGGAAGGAATAGAGATCTCCTGATGCAAAATATTATATTATTTTGCAGTTTTTTAAATTTGTATGTTTTGTAGAATAAAATACTGAGTTAATATAAAAATATTTATATAGCAACAAAATCTATAATAAAGGTTTCAATTATTTTATTAATTTTATGAACATAAGCTTATTTGTACAAGATGTACTTTTGTTTCACATTTATAACAAAAATGTATCAATAAATCTCTTGAGAACTATAATTTGCGAAGCCTTTTGTTTTATACGATATCCTTTTCAACATTTTCTGCTACTAATAAGAAAAAAAAATTCTTTCCAAAATCAAATTGTGCACTTCAATTACAAATTACAGTAGTCGTTTCTCTTTTTATGATGGTTTTTCTATAATATTTTAATTTTGAATTAACTATCTAGCTTAAGCAATATGAACAATTCTTATGTATTTTAACTTTGTTTTCATTTTATCACTTTAAAATATGAAAATTTTAACAAATTTTTTAAAAAGTATTTGTTAAAAATATAAATAAAATAAAAATTATTAAGATGTTACCGTTTTGTGAATGTTTGTCAGAAGAGCAATTGCTTCGTGGAAAAAAGAATTACTTGAATTTTAAAGAAAAAAAAACTTACTTGGAATCGAATATCGAACCAACTTTGTATCCCTTAAGCCTACTAATGTCATGCTCAATATCACAAGCTCTTGTTGAATAAATGTTGATAAAGAAAAATATATGTCTTTTGCTTCGAGTTTGGTTCTTAGATTTCAGTTTAAGCGGAAGTTGTTCAAATATTTATCTTAAGGAAAGAAAATATGAGTGAAGAGGCTATGTAAAGTCAGAACTAAATCCGTGAGAAGAATAATAAATTGATTGCAGATCTAAAAGTTTTAAAAGTTGGTTCTAGAAATTGTATTAACGTTCTTAGCTTGATTAAAATTTGATAATAAAGCAAAAATAAATAATGGAAAGTAGTTCGGAGTTGGGAAATGTTTCAATGTTATAAAACAGCATATATTTAAAGCAGGAATCTAATCGGAGAGTTACATTTATTTAGTATTTAAAATCGAAAAAAAGTACTGCCTTTTTTCTTTTATTTAGATTAATCTTGATTCATAATATGAAATTCTGCCATATTTGTTATCTTGTCATATTTAGTTACAGATTCACGATATTTTTGAGCAAAAAAGGAAAGGGCCGAAGGCTATTTTATTAAAAAGATATTGTTTCTCCTTAAGAGCGAAAATTTACAAAATTACTACTTATTCTCAGAACTTCCTTTTATCTTTCGAATTCCTGTAATTATGAGACTGCCGTAGAAATAAGGACATGGGTCTCATGATGGGCAAGTCATAGGTCCAACGAAGACATTGTGCAGAATATTCAAGTTTGATGTATATTAAATTCGACTATGTCCTCAAAGTCTTCACATGACAGTCATTAGTTAACTTACATCAGGAATTTCTTTCTGAATTTATATTTAAGTTTTTTTCCCAACTTCTTTCCAATCAAATGAAACGTGATGATACAAATTAAGTAAATTATAGAAGTGGAGTTTATAGATATAATCGAATCATATAAAAACGACAGATAATTGAATTTAGATATAATAAGTTTACAGTAATGGGAGGAGTGCGAATGTGATGTGTGCGCAGAAGTCTTCTTGTAAGTACAGTTAAGTTGTTGAGATAAGGACCCATTGCTATCTGATTGATTGAATATTGAAGGATATACTCGCATCGCATTCCGGTAAGCATATTATATATATGTATATATATATATATATGTGTGTGTGTGTGTGTGTGTGTGTGAGAGAGAGAGAGAGAAAGAAATGACATCCTTAATCTCCTCGATTGCCCAAGAAGCATCGCTATAGCTGCTTTTCGTTTCACGACTCGACATGATTGCTTTTATGCTCATCTTTGCCGATTTCGGATAGTGGATAGTCCTGCATGCGCGCTCTGCTGCAGTGATGCCGCGATGAATGCTGATAATCTCCCGTCTGTTCAGCTCTCAAGAAGATCTGTATCTACTTCCGATATTGGCAGGCCAGAGACTCTTTGAACAATATAACTTTTTGATTTTATATGTTTCTCATGTTCCATTTCTTCTTTCTGGTCTTGTGTTTGATGTGTATCTCTGTATATTTTGAATTCTTTTGATCTCTGTCCGGCTTTAGGATAATATCTGTATTGTCTGCTGCATCTGAAAGGATATAACACATCGATCAATAACTTCCGAGACTAACCCAGAGATAGCGCTCGTAGTAAACCAGTAACCAGGTCTTTCTAGAGTACTAACCTTTGCTTGAAACGTGTCAAAATTTTAAGTCGATCGGACCAGGAAAAAGGTTTTTTGAAGTGAAGTGAAAAAGGTTTTTTCAAAGTGGGTGCCGCGATTGCTTTCGATGGAACAAAAACAGCAACGAGTCGATGATTCAGAAAGCTGTTTATCGCTATTTACTCGTAACAAAAAAGATTTCTTGCGGAAAAAGAAAAAAAAAATTTGAAACGAAAAAAAAAGATTTGGAAAAGCGTTGGAACGATTGTATCACCCTAAAAGGTGATTAACAAAAGGTGTTATGTTGATGAATAAAAAAAAATTTTGCAAAAAAAATGTTGTTTTCAATGTTAGACTCGGGAGTTATTGATCGATGTGTTATAAATATATATTATAGAAGTTAGTACACGCGGATAGATTCGTTTAATTGTTAGTTACTTTTTCTGTGCTTGAACTTAGTTGAAATTTAGATTTTGTGAATCGAGTTATGTTTAAGATGACAGATAAGACGGATAAAAGGATAACATCACAATTTGTACCTTTTTTTAACTTCCACATCACTTCACGTAAAGACTTTCAGATCTACTTTAATATTAGGAGCATAAAGAAATATCCATATTCCACAGAATGATCAGGCGGAATCAGAACTTGAACGTACAACTCAATTCGAGTGCCATCATCCTTGATACTCGCAATTCCCAAACACTGAGCTATCACTAAAAACTAACTTCTAACTGATAAGAAAACCAATATAGATGCATAGTCAGAGAAAATTTAATCGCATGAAATAAATTCTTTGAAATTAACTGCACCATTCTATTTCTTCTAAGAATTCCGAAGTCTGTCAAATATCCTAAGAAAGTCATTTTCTGGGATGTCCTCCAATGCATTGCCAATGTCCTTTAATTATCCGGAAATACCCTATTTATCGTCATCTTTTCCAGGTCTCTTGAGTTAAGAGAATAGGAAAGAGTCTTCTTCCATTAAATCTAATGATTAGGAAGGATTCCTGGGAGTAATCACCTGGATTTCATCTAGAAAATAAATAGGAAGTAATCACTGAGACTGGATGAGTCATTATTATAAAGAAGGAACCATGACTTAGAACTTTCTCAAGAATAATATGTATAATTATGATTGAATATTCATTTATTATCCAGCGGATTAGCATACTTTCATTCGAAATTTAGAAGAAAAACTCCACATATTTTTCTAATAGTGATTCTATAAAAATGTGGTAGTTTTTTTAAATTATTTCTTAGATATGTCATTCATTACTATAGAATATATTATTATATCATTAATGACTAAACCTTATTTTTCTGGTCTGTAATGTAGTACCTGAGGGTGGTCTAGACTGCGGCATATGGCATGGTATGCAAGTATATGTACAAGAATATTTATTTCTCGTATATTACTCATTTAATTTTTTGTTTCAACCTTTTTATGTTAAAGGTACAAAACAAAAAGGACATAGCGACAATATTCACAAGAGTTATTGCTAAGGGTTAATCTAATTGAAACTTCCGTATCGTCACACTGTTGTAAAAATACGAACGAAATACGAAAAATACGAAATTTTCATTTTTATATTACATTTTCAGAAGCAATGTGGATGTTTTCCAAATAAGCGTAATAATTTAAATCTCTTAGTATTTCATCTATAAAGTATTGAAAGGTTTGACCTGCTTTCTAGAGACTGAATGGAACTCGAATGTATTCGAAAAGTCCTATAGGTGTTGTAACAGCTGTTTTTACAATATTCGATTGATTAACGGTATTTGATTATAAGTTTCAACTAAGTTCAATTTACAAAAAATTGTTTTACTATACAATGCCATAGTAAAATCATTCATGTGGAGCAAGAAATATTTATTTGGAGAGATGGAATTGCGTTTAACTTTCGGAAATCACCACATATTCTCGAAGTGCTGTCTTTCTTTTCTACCAGATGGACAGGATTAGCCCAAGGGATAGTTAAATTATGCCTTGACTATCAAGGAATTAAACTCAGAGTTCACTGCTTTTAACTTTTGAAGCGGAAGTCTGAGAGGTTTACTAAATACTCAAGGTCTTTTAGCAATTACAGATTGATTAGAGGAGTGTTTAATTGGTATCAGATTTATGGTAAGTCGTATTATATGTAAGAATTTGGAAAGTAATTTAAGGTTTGCCCAAAATTATCATTAATGCAATTGACTAACTATTAGAGGATTTGGCATTCACCGTCAAGGAAGCTATACGATCAATTAATATACGGGGTTTGTTGTCAACGGGTAATTCGAATCTTCAATAGAAACCTGTACCAGATATTGTTCTAAGATGATCCGACGATTTATCTTAGATCAACTTAGGTGTCTAAAGGGATTTTAACAACCAGAGAGCAGGAGTACGGCAGAGACAGTCAAAAGTGGTCCAGAAAAAAACACATACCATGAGATTGAATAAAGACTTACTCAATTAAAATCATTAAAAGAGGTTTTCGGAATCAAAGTAGTAGTCTCTGGCTAAGACAACAGTACACAATGCTGGTTTTGAAAGACTGTCGGAAGCAGTTGCAGTTTTTTTTTTATTATTATAGTTCACTGTTCTGGGTAACCAATGTGGAAGCTACAATGGTGGATATAATAGAAGGATTTAAAAATCAACTGACGATTTCAAAGGAAACAATAATTTATAAGCAAAACATACAAAGTAATTCAAGTTAACAAAAGTAACAAATGATTTTTGGTCAGCGTTAAGAAAGAAGTAGGAATCGGCGTCAGAAGGTGAAAGTCAGGGGGTTGAAGCTGCATTTTAAATATCTGATGCAGAAGGACTTGAATTCACTTCTTAACAAATGTTCGTTCACACTCGCCCAATCCGCTTCTCTGTAATTTTTAGCTTGTTTTCATGGTGGTAATTTCACAAGACGCTACAGTACAAAATTTCTCTCATGGAGAATGTTCTTTCCTTTTCTATTTATTAATTTGAGTTTACACTTCACTGAGTTATTTAGAATTTCGGCTTAAGATTTCAGTTACATATGTTACAGTACTTTTTTACAAAATGCTCGTTCTAGTGATACTTTTGAGACTTTTATTTTTCTGATGGAAATGTTTTTTTAAAGTCATGTTTAAAATTTAAATAGTACTAAGAAATTAATGAGAAAATGGTAGAATGACTGAAGGAAGTTTTTAAGTGACATAAGATGTGTATATTAAAAAAAATCAAATTTACGAAAAACAATTATTATTAGTGTTTATACTAATTGAAAAAATATTATAAACATTTATCTGTGATTAGTAATAAAACTTATTTCAAATCAAAGAATTTTTCAGTAACTGAGAGCTTATTCTTTTAATACCGAGACTGCATACTTTTAATAGCTCTTTGTTTTGATTATATTCATATTAATCAAAATGAATGTTTGTGAATTTGAAATGTTCTTGCAATTCAAATTTTGCTTAAAAACAACAAAATCTTAAAACTGCATTTCTTATTGTGCATTGAAGAAAACTCTTCATGGGATTTGATTATTTTGAGCATATATTTAAAAAGTTTGCTATCAAAAACGTTTTTTGAATGTTCTATCATAGAAAAAAAGTACTTTACAATGTTAAAACTTTTCTTGTTTCTATTTATGATTCGATCAAATACACTTGTATTAAAATCATTTGAATGTTTAAATATGAGTATAAATTTTATAAAAACCTTTTTTTTTAAAATTTTATATTGCAAAGAGAAATTTAACGATAGCGAAAATGAGAACATTTTAATAACTCAAAAGGTTATTAACAATTTTAAGCAATTTTGTGAATAATATTATTTACTGGAAATGTTCGTTTACGCAAGTGTGTTGCTTCACAGATTGAAAGGTACCTTGATGCATAAATTTGACATTAGGAGAGTCTTCCTTGGACAAAAAAAAGGTAAACATCCACCAGTCCTTCTTTGAAGTCCCTGAGGAAGTCATTTGCTCGCAACTCAATGACCTCCAGCTGCAGTTCATCTGGGTAACTGACTACATCTGCTTAAAATGGGTTTTAAAACAGTCTCACTTCTGCTTTTGAAACCAAGTAAGATAACTTCTCCTGAAACTGCAGTTGGAGGCCTTTAATAATCTCGCATGCAAGTGACGTGGTAACTCAGCTGTTGCTTCAGCCGTGAAGGCCTTACACTGCTGAAAGTGCGTCAAGTTGTTGGCCTGTACTTGTTCCAAAAACAAGGCAAGTTTAGATCTGAAGGTCTTCAAGTAGATGTGTAGATCAAAAACTTGATTTTTCTTTTATTAGAACACTGCTAAAGTCTTCATATTTAGCTCACAAAACTTACTGGTAAATTATACAGTGCAGGAACATTGGTTGTGGAAAGTTTTTCTCGTTACATATCTGCTTTACTTGTCCAACCAAGTAATTATAATGCCACTCATGTTCTTCCTCCATCAACAGTCGGGCAACTTAGGTTAGTCCACTCCAAGTTATAATCAGCAACTGTTTTTTTTTTCCATTTCATTCAATATATTCTCTCCGGTAACAGAGCCATACAATCTAAGTAGGGAAGCCAGCTCTTTCGTTATGTTCATGTCTTCAGCCACATCTCTAATGAACACAAATAGTTGAGAGGTGGAATAGCCATCCAGTGATCATCCATTGATATTTAAAAATGACGAAACTTGCTTGCATTTTTTGCTATTTGAGTCACAATATTTTCAACCATGTCTGCAAAACGGTGGGCAATGGTATTTGCCCTGAAAGCTAAATTTTAAAATTGTTTTGACTTTTCTGGACAAAGTTCCTCAGCCACCTCCAACAAATATTCCATCATCATTTGTAGACGGCTTGCCACTTTTAGCCAGGACGAAGGCAACTTTATAGCTGGCTTTAGTTAAGTATTCATTTTCATATGAGGATTTACTAAACAATGCCCTTTGAGATGTGAGTTGATTTTGTAATTTAGAAAATTTTTCGGCATGGACTTTACCCTCCAACTGTGCATATTTCTCCTGTTGTTTGCTTCGATAATGATGGCGCAGATTGAATTCTTTTATCACAGCTACGGATGAAGAAGTATTTCAAACTCATTTCTTCTAGAAATTGCCGACACCCATCAACTATTTTCCTTTTGTTCATCTCGGCCCTCATTGTGCACTAAAATAAAATGACTTCAACATGAATAGATAGGGAAACTAAAAGTATCTTGCCTACAATATCACTCAATAAACTTGATTATGCAAAATAATTTTGTCGCAATTAGAGCTGCAAATGACCCGAAACAATTTTTAAGAATTCATGTGATTTCTTAAATTATACTTACCTGAATATAGGCTACAATTATATCAGCTAATGGTATAGATATTGCTGATATTAATGTTTCCTCATCAGTATATTCGGAAAATTCTTGTTTAACTTACGACATTCCATATATTTTAAACATACTGATAAGTAATTACTCGAAGGAAATTATCGCTAAATGAAATAGAGTGCAAAACATTTCGCAATTAGACGTTAACATCCTCGTCGCAGCAGCCAACCTCAACTTGTAAACTGTTATCAAAATAATCAAGTCTTGAACAAGCAGCAAACCATTTTAAAACTCTACCACTAGATGGCGTTATATCATCTCATTGACTGTGAACAGATATTGTAGAAGGAAACAGCGTATAAGGTTTTGCAATGTAGTGATCCATTGAAAAACATAATGCATTAATGCGCGGTTAAAAAAGTAACGTCCAGGTAAGCGGCGGCTGATCTTGTCAGGATACGCGTAAATTTCCGGAATTTTTTTCCGCAGATAGAAAGGTCTCCGATCGCCGGATGAGAGGACTTCGCGGACCGTAGTTTGGAGACACCTACCTTAGAGCGAGAGAATGAAGACGAGACGATAGCCGCTTACTTGATCTGCTCGATGAAAGCAATGGATGAAGAGGGAAAATGCACATGTTCCCAAACGGAGTTCAGTGCAATTCATCTAATGGAGAAAGAATCAATATCCCCCATTTTACATTGTTCTGAAAAATTAATAATCATTATTAAATTTATTGAATATTAAAAAGTCGAGTAATAATTAAATGGCAATTAGTTATCTCCATATATATATATATATGTGTGTGTGTGTGTGTGTGTGTCTTTATATATATATATATATATATACACTTGACTTCATATGTAAAGTACAATAAGCTTTTGTCTTTCACCTTCAAGTGAATGAAAATAAAAGTAAAAATCTTGGTTTGCAATAAACCTTATGAAACAAAAATATTAAAATATTTACCACAAATCGTTAAAAAATTAACACTAATGAAGCAATGAGAAGAAATTGAGAATATTCCATTTTTGCAATTTGTGTTGGAACTTTTTATGCGTGTTAATTTTCAATTGTTGGTAGTGCGGCGTTGAGCTATATCCTTATTTTCTCTTCATTAACCTCGGAGACTTTTATCGAGTTGATTTGCATGAAATTAAAATTTCTTAAAAACCAAAATGAATCATGAGTAAGTAAATTAGGTGAAGATAGAAATGAGATGAAGTGATTGAAATTTATTGAAATATGAATGGTATGTAATTAATGAAAAAGGAGGAGAGAGAGAGAGAGAATAAGTATTGGCAACCCGGAGCATTGTTACTGAGCTTAAAGTTGTTCGGTTGGTTTTGAGGGTTGAACTGAATTATATTAACAGCATTAACTCCGTAAAATCTTGAATATAATATGCTTTTTTTCCCCCTCCAGATTTTGGTCCGTAAAAAGGAGAATGCGTATTATACTCGCGTAAAAATAAAAAAAATAAAAAAGGTTTTTAAGCATCGAACAACGAACGTACAGCAGCAATAAGAGATTGCTGTAACGCGCGTGCTGCGCAGGTGTTCCCTTACACAAACGGGAATTTTTAGTATATGTCGCATATTACGACGGCGCCAATAATTATGATTTGGACGCAACAACAATAGATTAGCAGTGTTCTAGTGAAAGTGATTAAAACCGATAATTTAACAGTATTGTTTTTTTTTGTATTAAAATTTAAGTTTTTCTTATCGAATTTGACATTTTCATTTCTTTTTATTAAAAATTTCTATCATGCTAATATATATTTGGGCAATTTTTTAAATAAAATATTAAAAAGTTATGGGTGAGTATTATATTCGAATTTTAATTTTTTCAGAAAATTTAGCTCCAAATCAAGCATTCGTATTATACACTTGTGGGTATTATAATCAAGATTTTACGGCACCTGGTAACTACCAAAGGTATAAGCAGGATTAGTAAGATATTTCCTTTTTAAATCATACATTAGGATTATGTAAGTAAGAGTAGAATTCTAGAGAGGGTGGCATTGGTTACTCTACATTGTTAATAAATAATTTCGCATGTTTAGATTCGTGTTTTCTCAATAAGTCTATTATCACTTCGGTTTAATTTATCAAATTGAAGTATGGCACAAGAGCCGAATAAAGACGGACAAAGACCTAAGTATTAATACATTTTTGTATGTCTAGGATCCTATTCGTTAAAACGGTGAATAACCGTTGAGATTAAAATGGGATTATCAGAAATTTATTCTCCTAGACTTCTCTTAGTATATTCCAGGGACTCTGGGATGAATTTGAAAATTCAATATCAAGAAAACTTGATCTGGACCACCGACTGGTCACAACCCTTGAGCAAATTCGTTTTCTAGTTCTTTCGGTTAGAAGAAGGTGAAACACTACTGTGCCTCATTTCATTTTAGACCATTGCTCCTCTACAGGGAAGACAATATGGACAATTACGATAAGAAGACGTTTTCATAATCAAGAAGGAAATGAGATGACTATACAAGGTAATGAGATGACTAAACAAGGTATACAAGGTAATGAGATGACTATACAAGGTAATGAGATGACATTAATGTGTGTGGGGGGGGCATGAGAAATTTAGGCATAAGAGCGCGTTACATGGATTATACAAAAATTGGCTTCTGTACTCTTCACATGCGAGTTCTGGTTTACTTTGGAGTGTGATTCAGGTCGTGTGCTAATCTGATGAGAACAAGGCACCAAATATTATGAATCTAACATTTTAGAACGAGTTATAACAAAGCAGGAATCATGATTTGAGCTGAAAGTTTTCTGGTGGCCACATGGAACTGTATGAGTTCCATGGAGCTCTGAGTACTGTGAAATATTCGGATAAGATCCTTGCTCTCTATATATCATCATATGCTGGTGCTTTTGGGTTTGAATTCATCCTAATGGATGATAACGCTCTATGCCAGCGACTGAAGCTTGTTGAGTATCTTGAGGATCAATATTTGTAGTGAATTGATGGACCAGTAGGATTTCCTGACCAATTGGTCAATACAGCTGCATCTTTGAAAGTACCCCAGCAGACAGGAGACTTCCTTAAATCTTACGGTGAGGTCGTTAAATGAATTGGAACAAGAGTTGATCCATGTGTGGGCTTTGCTTCCCATTTCATTGTCTAACAATTTAATTGATAATTTGGAAAATCGATGCTATTAATGCGTTACTATTAGGGGCGGATACATTCCATATTAAAATATTTAATTTTTTTTTCAAAAAAATGTATGCAAATTTTTTTATCAAGCCGGAAATTTCTTCAAAAAAATTCTTTATTTGTTGTTCAGACTTGTGCTGCTATAATTATGTAAAATTCAATATATAATGTTTACGACATTATCCTTTTAAATTTCATGTTTTTAATTGTCTTCAAATTAGAAACCAAAGACTGAATGTATTTTTAATTTCGGAGACCAGAGATAATTTAACAAAATATTCAAAAAATATACGATGAAACGAGAGAATATGCTAAATATTTAGATATGTTTAGTGTGTTATAAAAATTATAACGAGCTTTTCTTCGAGTGATAAAATATAGTTTAAATGGATAAAAAATTATCTTTTTAAATACATGTGATAAATTTCTAGCGTAAATATAGTAAACCAAGGTATCAAAAGAGAAGTAAAAATAATACGGATATTAGAAAAATTATCGCATGCAAAAAACCGCTTTAAATACTTCATAATTAAAAAAAAAGTTTTTGTTACCAGTTATTATTTTACTTCTAAAAATATTTAATCGAGATAATGGGTGTTTTGCAATTTAGAAAGACATATATCTGGGGTTATAATTAAAGATACCTTCTATAGACCTACGTATAATCCGTTCTGGTGGACAAATGTCGATGAAATTTGGTATATAACATTATATGGATGAAAAGAAAAAGAGATCAACAAAAAAAATAATAGTTTCAAATTTTGACTCCCAGGGTTGAAAAGAGTGCATGAAGAATAAAAAACATAACTGGTAGCACAAAACCTTATTTAATCGCATCATATGTTCAGTGTGCATTCCATTTGTGCTAAGCCTAAGTTCAAGTCGCGTTATCGTGTGTTCAACAGTATTGCGAAAGATTTATCGATAATTTGCAGCAACATGATGTGTTATGCTTGCTTTCGTTTCAGAAAGAATTTGTATATTTATTCCATAGACACGAATTTTCAGGAATCCTTCCAATCAGAAGTGACAGGGATTCTAGTTCAGAGAATGAAGAAGCAAGATAATCAAAAAACTTCTCGTATCCTATCATATCCAAAATGGGCATGTAGCAGTGCCCTCTCGGGAAAAGCAATATGAGGTGGTGTATCATCTTGTATGAAGATAGTAGTTTCTAAGCACTCTCATTCATATAATGCGAGAATAACTTCCTGCTGTAGGAGTTCGCAGTAATGGGCATCTGTAAAAAAACACCTTTGAGAGACGTGAGAAGCATTCTCTAAGGAAAAGGTACAGCAGTAAATCCACACCGTACCGTATTGTAATCAGAATGCTGAGACCGTTCGTGCACAAAATTAAGTCTTGCAGTGCACTATATGTAACAGTTCTGAGTATTAATTTTTCCGTCTTGGGTAAATTACGCTTCATCCAACCACAAAATGTCAACGGCTGTTCTGCCCGAAAAAGTTTTAGCATGTTGAGTGCATTTGACCGGTCTGCAGAATTCAGCTCTTGCACAACATGAATTTTGTGCGCATACCACATTACAATGAATCGAAGAATCTTCCGTTCTGTTGACGAAAGGCGAGACAACTCTCGAGCACTTGTCAAAGAATAATTGGAACTGGACGCATTTTCAACTAAGACAAATGCAACTTCTTACACAGTTTAATTTGAAAGCCGTTTCGTCCTCTTCTTTGTAGTCTACTCAACTCTTCAGTATCTTCAAATTTAATAATCATCTTTTTCAAAACCTGCATCTACGAATACATATGTCCTTTACGTAAGCCTTTCAAGCATCGATATTCTCCAGAGCAGTTGATAACCTGCTGCCTTTTTGATAAGAGAACTTTATCAGTAATGCTCGTTCTTTCCTCTGTAACGGCATGGCGCAGACTGATTTTACGGCAGAGACTACTGGCGTTTTAAACTAATCCAAATTTGTGTTACATCCTTTCCCGTACACGAAACCTGCTATCTATCAGTAGAAATTTCAACAATTGTTTTTTATTGCAAATTTTTTTCCCTCCATTATGTATTTAATGTATATACCAAGTTTGATCGACATCCGTCAACCAGAACGGACTGTTTGTTGGTCTAAATTGGGTAAATTTGATTATATTCATCTACTACGTACTTAGAAGCTACTATTATCTTTGATCTGCTTCAACTAATGATATAGAATGACGAAATAAGATAAGGTTGAAATTCGAATGCTATATTTATTCATTTCTTAATTAATAATAGCAACTACGTTTAAAATAATAAATAAACTCTAAATCATAAAAAAAAAAAACGTTCAAACATTGTGAATATATATATATATCGCTATTTGAATATCTATCCATTGTTTGAATATCTTATTGTTTGAATATCTATTCACCGATTGAATATTTATTCGCGGTTTGAATATTTATTTACGGTTTGAATACCTATTCGCTGCTTGAATATCTATTTGCTTATACATTTATTTTGGAAAAAAAAATTGTGTAACTTCTCGAGTTTCTCTGCTTACTTTTCCTATGCATTTTGGTCTCACCCATTGAAATAAAGACGTATTTATCTCTACATATTCACTATATCTTCAAAAAGTACAATGGGCTCCTAATGGAGTTTTTGTGAGTCTAGTGGAAATCTATGGAAAGTACGTGTAGTGCGGGTAGCTAGTGCTATATATATATAGAACAGGGCTTTTGTATTTTATTTTTACTTGTGACCCCTTTCACCAGAGTATATATACACTTCGGACTCTAAGTGTAAATGTATTTAAATTAAAAATACAAATGAAATTATTTGTTGAAAATCGGTCATAGAGAAATTTGTTTGAGAACAATTGATTTTGGCATATACACAAACATAATTTCAGCCTTTATTAAATACGAAACAAATACTGATAATAGTGAGGTAGATATTCTTATTTACTTTTGAATTAAATCATGAATGAATTTTTTATTCAGTGGAACGTAAAGATCCTTCAACTTATGACAGATTTTTGAAATGTTATATTAAATATTAAGAATACCATTCTGCATAAAACCTAGATTAGAATTATACGATCATTTTTAGAACCATTTTAAGAAGTTGTTGGAAATTCCATCCTAACTCCCAAGCAAAAACTCATTTAAGGAGCTTTCGAAAACCTTAAATTTTAAATTCATATTTCTGGATGATTAGCAATTTCTTTAATACAAAACTCATATTAACTGACAACCATAATTTCAACAGAAAATGCTTTATGATCCAAACTTTCTCTTTCACTATCAAAATTTCCGGAAATAATTTTTGAAATTGTGTATCATCAGGCAGTTTCAAAAGATTGACTAAATTTCAGAATGAAATCTTTGGAAAAGTTACATTTAATTGTAAAAGAAACTATGTCTGTAGGGTTTGATAAGATATCTGTGACCCCTTCAATTTGGTTACCGAACTCTCAATTGGGTCATGATTCTCACTTTGAAAGACTTTGCTGTATAATTATGCAAAATAATAAAAAAGGAAAAGAATTTAAAAAACCATTCTCACTGTTTGATTGTACCACATGCCAAAGGTTGGCAAATGGGGCTAATACCATTGGAAATTTAAATTTGTTTTATTAATTGATTCAGAACTTGTTTTATAGAATCTTGTTAAATTTTTTCAGTAACTTTTATTTAAATTTATACTTTTATGTAGTATAAGAGTTTTTATGTCTGAATTTTTTTTATTTGTGTTTTGATTATAAATTAACATGAGATCATATATGCCGTTGGCGACATCGTCGCACTTGTGCGATAGTATATATTGGCCTGCACAGAATATTTGTGCAATTTTGTGGATGATTATGTAACTTAATGATACTTTTAGTATCAACTCAGTGTTCCATTGCTTTCTCAAAAAATCTGATTAGTAGACCTTTTTATCAAGCAATTTAAGCTTATTTACGGAATGTGATTTTTTTTTAAATGCTAACCAATTTATTTTATTTTAATTTCAGATTTTGAAATAATAAATTTCCTTGGATTTTTGATTTTTTTTAAAATTCTTGATAACATGGCATCGGAATATATATATATATATATATTCCGATATATACATATATATATATCCATATATGTATATGTTTCCGATAATATGCATATATAACATAATAATAATAATGTATAATATGTATATGTATAATATAATAATACATGTATGCATGTATGTGTATGTAATATATATATATGCATATGTATATGTATATATATTAATACACACACACTTACACACACACACACACACACACACACACACACACACATATATATATATATATAACCTAGGATCCGAGCAAGAAAACATAATATTCTAAGAAGAATGCAAAGGACATTTTGCTTTCATTGACAATATTGAAAAGTCGTTGTGACTTATTCTTAAAGTAACATTTAGAAACTACAAAGTACGAGTATTTTGAAAAGTGAGGTAAGTCATTCTCACTTTTCAATATACACCTCAGTCCAAAACTACTAACAGAGAAACTTAAATACCTGTAGTAAGCTTTTGTAAGCAACTAGGTTTCTTGCCTTCTTTTAATTACAAAGAGGACTGAGCAAACGAAGCTAGGCTTTTGATAGTTTGTAATATTGCATATGCCAAATATCCAAATGGAGGAGGTGCTTTTATTAATAGAAATGTAGAAAATGTGGTTAAAGCTTAGGACTCAAGTAGTACCAAACTTCATAAATTGATCGCAGAGGTCCCTATGCTATCCCCATACAACTGAGTGACGTGTTGTATAAGCAAAAAAAATAAAAATGTTGTTTATAAGTTACATAGATGCGTGATTCGAAAAATCATACAGAACTTAGCAGCTTATCTCTTGATGAGTCTACAGACATTCAGAATGTACTTCATTTTCCGTTTTTGTGTACTATATTATACTAATAGACGTAAATGTTAAGAGAGAAAAATGTTATATCAAGTCGAGTTTATCGAAACAATTCATGGTGAAATATTAGAAATGCGTTTGATGAAGTAAAGAATAGGGCTGAATTACCTCTTGATAAACTCGTCGGAATTGAGACTGACGGAGCGCCCTCAATGATAGGGGGAAACTAAAGTCTCATTGGTATTTTAAACAATAATTCCAAATTCTAATTTGTAAATGTATTGTAATATAATTCCATATTGGCTTTGTAATTCGATTGCTTAATTCAGTTAATTCTAAAAATTCCTAGTTTTAAACATAATAATTGATATGATATAGGGAGTATCCTGATCATCACGCAGCAATTGGTATTTTCGAACGGTTCTTGTGATTGCAAAAGCTTCTCTTCATGGGACGAAGGACCCGTAGAAGATCACTGACCAACTTAAGCCACTGGTATGTCGCCAATTTGAACAGAAGAACGAGCTCTTTTTTTCCCTTCGAATCTTTTCCTTGTCTTGGTGACCCTCTGATCCCTCCTTGTAAGAGAGGGCGTATCAAGTTCACACACTTACAACACTCATCACTTAACATTATGACTTAAGCTTTTCTACACGTAGCGTGCGTGTGATAGATCGGGGACTTCACCATACTAGAAATAAGCTGAATTATTGAGACATTAAAGTTTTAAGAATTTAATATAATAAATGTTTGTCATTTTAGGCTCTTATCATTTAATGCGATTTGATCTATTTCTTGTTAATGAGGGTTTTTTTTATCTCTCTTAATTCAATCAATTACTTCCACATGTACAATCACCGGTCTGTAACTGACAAAGCAATTAAATCACAATTTTAAATAAACTAATTTTGGAATGTTTAACTTAAATTTATTCAGAGGGGGAGAAGGTTCCATATCATTATAGTAGATGTAAAAAATATATAGTTTTATGTTATGTATAACTTTTATATTGATATTTATAAATATACAACTATAAAAATAAAAAAACATACCACCAGATATATCTTTATTTACAAACAATCACTTTACAATGTGCAACTGTACAAAAGGAATTGAGGAAATAAAATGAAAGTGCTCTTTATTACAAATTTTTTTTGCGATCTACCTACAGTGCTTTTCACTGGTCCTTCTAGACCAGCACTTGTTTTGTCGAAGGTTGTCTTAAGAACTAATTCTATATTTCTGTTCAGTTTCAGTCCTTTCGATTTTCCAGTGAGTACATATCAATAAATATTTGTATTATAAAAGCTATGAGAAAATTCTATCCATGATGAATGTTTTAAGGGAATTTTTAATTTGTTCTAAAGTACTAAATTTTATATGATTTTATATGTAAAATATATTTGTTACTTCTGAGTCTAATCTAAATTTAAAGGAGATGACTTTTAGAATAATTTCAGTTTTGCTAAAACTAACTATTCTGATTTTCGTCATGGTTCATAAAAAAGTATCGTTGGAAGAATGTATTTATAAATTAAAATCAAGAGTGAGGCTTCAATAAGTTGATTCTAAGAAAATAATTAATTGAAGATAGAATGAGTTTTCCCCCCACCATTTAATTACTTATTAATTCATACATAATATCGGTTTCCTAAGATTTAATCGATACTATCATATATAACTTAAGAATTCTCGTCGTATTAATTTTGAAATATACATCAACGATTAGATTTTTAAAAGTAAAATGTATCTCTTTCAAAGAGATAAATTTACTAAACTAGCTTTAGGTAATCATTAATCTTTAACAAATGTTCCAATCAGCAGGAGTTTCCACCAATTAATTTGATCAGTATAGACTCAGACTCTACAATACATATCACTGATAAATTGTAGTAGTCTGAGGTTCGAATTAAACTTTAATTAGCATGCCGTTCATTTAATCAATGATTCACTGAACGAAATCACATTTACACATGAGGAGTTTCTTTTAACTGTTGTCAAAATTGAGTGTAAAATTTAAATTATTTTTATGATTTTAGGTAAGTCTTTTTAAAATCAATAATAACAATAAAAATAGTTAAAAACAAATAAAAAAATAAGTATTTAGTGTGAAATAGCATCTCTTTTTTTTTTGAAATTTTTTTTCACCGATATAGAATTAAAAATGCATACATTGTAATGTGAGGGAGCATTAAAGAATAGTGCTTTTTATGTTTATATATATTTATATTTTTTTGGCAAAAAATAGTTTGTGTTTTTGATTTATTCTTTATATAGTAAGTCATAATTTAGACAATTCTTTTTTCACTTTTTTCATTTATAATTATCATAATACTTTTTACATCCCATATAGTCTTCAATATTTTAAAGATAGTTTAAAAATTATTTGTTATTAGTGTGAGCAATTATTAATTCATTTTATATAGCATTAGGCTATATATAATGTATGATATTCTTATATGTATTGGGACGTATTTAAAGATTTTGTGAAAGAATGTAAAAGAATTCTTGAATTAACATTCCCCCCTTATGATGGTCATTAAGTTAAATTATTTTTTTTATAAATTATTTAAATTATCAGTAAATTACTTCCAAACGTAATCCCAAAATTGAATTAAGTTTCGCTTTTAATCCATGATTACTTGATTTCCAGCAAATTAAATAGTTAAAAAAAATTAAAACACTTTTTTCCAGTAACAAAATAGTGCACACTTGTTCGCATTTACTTTTCTAAGTTAATTTAATAATTATTTAAATTATTATTTTTTAAATATAAATTAAAAGTTATTGTTTTACGAAATTAAAAATTCTTTTCTCTGGCAGTTTCATTGCTAAATTGCGATCGCATCAGCAAACAATTAAAAATAGTTTTGGTCATCATAATTTCATGATCTCTTCCTGGCTCATTTTTTGTTTAGTAATATCCTTTTCATTCTTTCTTTTTTAAAATAATATTAACGTCGGGAGTTTTATTACAAACAATAAATTTTTCCAAAATTTCAAATAATTATTATTCCAAAAGTTCTTTAGTTTCCCGCAAAAAAGGATTTCAAAAAAGACATTAGATCTGTTGTGTAGACCATAAACAGTAATGACTTTTATTCAAAGGGCCGTGTTTTCCTTTGAAGCAATTCGAATTTTTTCCATAAATGGTGTTATATTTCTCCAATAGATGGCGGTGTAAAAGCAAGTGAAAACAAAACTCGGCCATGACGTCAAAAGCAGCACAATCGAAGATTTAGAACTAGGACAGTAAAAATCAAGAGCGAGTTGATTTTTAAACAATAAATGAGAGAAACACAAGACAACGTTTTATTTACTTATGCAAAGACTGGAGCATGTTTGAGGAATTGGTTTCCTGTTCTTCGATTAACGTTGATGAGCAGAAATGTTTAAAAGCGTTTCTTGATTCAGATATTAGTCTCTGGATGAAAATTAAAATCCAGCATTTACATTTGAATGCAGCACTTAGATAATATTTTTTAATTAAAGTAATCGAGTTTTGAAAAGAGTAAATTTTTTTTCCTTTGAATTATAAATTTCTATTCTTCATTTGAAAACGTGCTCATTTTTGAGACTGTTATTACAGAGTAATCATGGATTAATAAAAAGTAAAATTTTTTAAAGAAATATTGAAAACATTTGAAGGCATCTGCGAAATCGGTTGTATTTCATTAAAAGAAGGAATAGAGAGGATACTTTTAGCATCGACACACGATTATGATATTAATGGCTCATACGTAAAAATTCTTTCTGCTATGCAGATATTTACTTACTAGGAGAATAACATTTTAGAAACTCACGAATATTGATAAAATTCATAAATTTATGTTTATTACATTTTATTGCTCTATATTTAATTTTATTAGTCCTATCTAAAAGTTTATTTTAATGTATGCATTAAACACTTATCCAATAAAGAGTTATGGCAACTAAAAATTTATATTGATGATTCATTATTAATAATAATATTCAAATTTCATAGTAATATTAAATCGGATTTTTATTTTAATTTCTTTGAATCAATCAAATTGCTTTCGATATTGCAAATTTATTTGAAATATTGAGTAACTTATATATTTATTAATAAATTTTTTTATTTACTTATGTGTCTATTAGAACAAATTTGAATGTTAAGAATTTTTTGGTTGGTAGTTATAAGTGAATATTGATGAATGACTATTTTTCGAAATTCTTAATATTTATTGAATTTTGGAGGAAAAGAATTTTGGAACAGTGCATTCCAGGGAATTCTTCCAGAAATCAAACCCCGCCAAGGACATTAGGAGAAAAATACTGTCTAGTCTCTTATTACACACTAAGTAATTTTATGAAATAAGTAATTTGAAATAAATCAAATCTTTACGTATTTCTTTCAAAGCACTACAGTTTGATGATCTGATATGCCATGATTACAATTTCGATTTTGTAGCTAAGAATAATGTTTAGAAAAATAAATATGAACTCTATTAATATTAAATTTTTATCCTTAAATGACTCAGAAATATGTTGTAGATACATCATCCATAATTCATTTGTTCTTATTCATTCCAACACAATTAAATTGATGTTTCAACTGTTGCAAATCTCATAAGCAATTATTCTCTACATTGAAGTTTTCATAAACCAGTTTGGCAACATCTATATAACTTTTATGTTAGTTAAAGAAACATTAATGACTTTCCTACAATAATAGCATATCATATGTGGTTAAACATGATTACATATTTTTTATTCACATTCTTTATTTTAATGAAAATTCACATGCATTCGTTATTCCGAATGCATGATGTTTGCAGATAAAATTTTACACTATAGAATTTTTCACACCATTATTTCACATTTCAGATTTGAATATTTTCATAAAATATAGAGTCTCGATTATCCGTGCTTTGTTTAACCTGCTCTGCACTATCAATATAAAGGCCAAAAAGAAAGATTTTGAATAATATTAAGTTGATTATAAATGAAACGAATTTTTACAATATGTCTTGAGAGAAAGTTTTAAATGACAATAATCAGAATTATATAATGCCTTTTAGTACAATAATGTATGACCTGGTATTATTTATAGGACTTGTTATCATGCGACCGTCAATTAATCAAAATTTTAAGTAATTTAAAACAATTGAAATTATAAATCTTCAATTTTTGGAATCTTTACATAGAGTGATGTAACGTCAGAAAGAAGATGATTACTTGATAATTAAGTAACAAAATCCAGAAAAGACAGCCTGAAAATAATGGGACTTTATATAAGGCTGTATTTATCTTATTTCAAAGAAACTAAAACCAACTAGGCGGAAAAGTTCCCCAGTCATTACATTGATTTGTGATTCTGTAGCGCATACATCTATTTTTTTTATACATTATACTTAAAATTTAAAAAGAAGACATTCCACAAATCATCAGTTTTTACCCTTAACATGTAACATAAAAATTCAATTTTTAGAATTACAGTATAGGAGATGAAATGTGGAACATTTTTTACACAAGAAAAAATTGATTGATTCGGTCAGAAATGAGTAGTGTAATAAAATATGCTATTCTCCATAGGGTATAAGTCAGAATATGATATAAATGTTAGAGCACTTTTTTTCTTTAAAAAAATGTTCTAAATTTGGGTCCTATTCTTACATTACGTGAAGACAGGCTTAAACTAAGAATATAATTTATATTTCCCCCTCATAATTCAAAGCATTTTCATCTATAGCATTCAAAACTTCTATTGCATTAGAGGAAAGGTTTGTACCACCTCGGATAATCGAGATTCTACCAAAATTTCATTTCTTTTTTGCAATATATGCTACAGTTCTAAACATAAATACTTGCATCTTCCACACTTACCAGTTCACTTCTATCAGCATTCTCTGAACTGAAACATCATAGCTAGAATTTTTTTTTCTAATTATCTTCGAGCACTCAATATTGTCGAGAATTTCGAATAGAAATATGAAATACTGCCAATAGTCTAATAGCAAGTCCAGAAGCCTTTTTCCTCCAGCCAAGTTCATTCCACGCTGCATGGATAAGGCAAAAGTTCATTCACGCTATGGTGGTTGTTGTAAACTCTTGGATATACCCTTGAATAATCATATGTACAAGAAATACTGTTTCTCATTTCAAAAACCATAACTCAATGCTTATTTTTTTTCTACTCATTTGAAGTTTCTAGTAAATTGTTCATTAATAAATAATAATATGGGTATTGTTAATAAGATCATTCTTATACAGTGATTTTATTCTATAAGCTTGCAAATATAACTTTATTGGAATGTAAAGTGATTTATGATTCTATCAAAAGCCTAATCGGTTAATCAAAAATTTGTTAAAAGTTCTGAAAATCTAATTCCAAATTATAACATTGTTATAGAATATTTAAACAATTATTTTAAAGAATATATGTTCATTTTTGATACATGATCATTTTCGTTGATAACTGAATGAGTTTTTAAGCATTCTGAACAATTTATTTTAATTAACCAATGTGTCTTTTGATGGATTCATTTGATTCCTTGACATGTTTTAAACTTAATTTTGAATGGAGAAATATGCTTTTTTACAATATTAATAGCTTAAAAAATTTAAGACCAAATGCCATGAATATCTATGCTAAAAATATTTAGCGATATAATAGGAAATAAAATTCAAGATTTGAATGCTTCATCTGAGAATGAATTTGAGTTAAGAAGGGGTTAGTTATAATGTATAAATAGATATAAGTTTTATTATATAGATGTGAATACTTTTTTAAAATTAGATTGCACCTAGCTTAGTTACTGAGATTCATTATAAAATTTAAATAAATCGGATTAAAAATGAAGAAAAAGTTCTTGATTATGCTGCATAGTTATAAAAAAGGTTTTGTATCGCCTTTTGACAGAGAGTGGGAATGTTCAGCTTATAAAACATTTTTAACCAGCTAATTTGTCATAAGCCTGATTCAGAATTTATAAATATTGTATTTTATTTATTTTTCTTCCTTGTTTTTATTGTTTTTCATGCCTTGGTCAAACAAATTTATGATTTGAAATTTATCATCCTGTTATATTTGCCTTGTTTTCTTGTCTTCTCTTCTTCAGTTGTGTAATTTTTCTTTTTCTTTTTTCTAAGACTTAGGAAACAAAAAAAGTGTTCATTTTTTTACTATTATCTTTTTTTGTAGTTTTTAAAAATCTTTCTGAAATTTTTATTCTTGTTTCTCTAATATTTTAAATTAATTATATTATTTTGTTATGATATTGAAATGATTTTAATTATATATATATGTACCTTATTTTCTCATTTTAAGTAATATACTGATAAACATTTCCTATGATGTTAAGTTATTTCGACATTGGACTTTCTTCCAGAAAAAAAATAATAAAATGCTAAAACAGTTCTTGTCGAAAAAGAAAATAAATAAAAAAATGTAAAATAAATATTCAAAACAAAAGGATAAATACCTAAAAATAATTTACATTTTAAATTTTAAAATCTTACGAATATGCGAGGTCCTAAATTATTTTTGCTGTGTATTACAGATACATATATTGATGTTTATTTTGAATAAGTTATTTTATTTCTTTCATGGAAACACTTCCAATCATAATGTTTTGAAATTGCGAAAAAAAATGCATTTTTTCTTAAATTAATTGATATCAAAGACTTTTATAATTTACAATTTTTAAGGTTTTTAACATCGAGAAAAACGATTCATAATTATAAAAACAGTTTTCATATCCAAACTAAAGATTTTTTTTTTAATTTCACGAGATTAAAGAAACCTATACATATTACAAATTTCTTTATATATGTGCGATTTTTTTAAATATTGCATAATTATTTCATAATTTGTTTCCAGCTTTATTAATTTGATACCAAACACTCATTAAATAAAAATTTAATTTTACTCTGCGTTTCTCATTTTTATATTTGAAAGCAATAGATTAAATTTAAATTTTACTTTGGATTTAGAATAATATAATAATTTTTGAGCTAGACACCTGAATTTATGACATCAAGGATTATTAATCAAACTAATATTTTATTTCATTTCTGTTACTTTTGTAAGAAAGGATGAAAATTATATAAAAATATGAGAATTTTATATGATTTTTAGTTTTTTTTGGTTCACTTAGTTTAATTCTAGAGTTTTTCCGTGTTGATAATTTCATACTCAAAAGTAGTTCATTAATAATTTGATCTGATACCTATTTATGCTCATCATATGTTCAAAGATAAAACCGATTCAATAAAGTTTAGAAGATGCTTCAGATTTAATTAAAGTAAAAATCAAATATAAAATTAGATAATATGCAACAATGAATGTATTCAAAATTCGAGGTTGATTATTTTTAGATACCGAAATAAATGAGGATTTTTATATATTCCTTCATATTCATGACCTTGAATTTATACTTCTTTCAAATAGATAAAATTCTGTCTACTTAGTTTAGTATTAATAGATTTAGCTATATTTCACCTATATATTATGGTGTCCCTTTTGAATTGTCGATAATGAGAGTTATCTGCAGTCAAACTTTAACAAGTTTCCGCTTTTAGCAGCACACAATTCCTAATTAACCAACTTAAATATCTAGTTGTGCTATTCTCGATGAGAGAAATCCACCATCTCCTCGATTTGGCACAACCTAAAGAACCAACATCAAAATTAAATCTAAAACATGTCAAGGACGTTGTTGACTAGAAATTGCAAGCCTCGTTACAACCTCAAGCTGTACTGCTGCTGCCTTTGCCTGGACACGCGGCAGCAGAGTCGACACCATCAGAGCAACAGCCTCCTCAGTTCGTCTCCACTTCGGTTGCTGTAGATCCGATGTTCTTCGAGCTCCTCCTCGGAATAATCTGACTCCTCCTGGGCCTTCTTGACGCGCAGCTCGTAGTCGGACCAGTGATCGAGGGTCTCTTTGTGCATTTCGAGGAGCATGAGGCCGTCGAAGACCGTGTCGCAGACGGAGCACATGTAATGCCGCTTCCTCTGTTGGTGCTGCTCCAGGCGACGGACACTGTTGAAGGAGCGCTCGCAGAAATTGCATGTCAGCTCTTCGTCCTCTGAAAAGGAGAATAATAATTGTAAGTTCATAAGTAATTTTTTGATTCGAACCTATAAATGAAAAATTGTATTTACGAATACATATTTTTTTTTATCTTTGATAATCTTGTTAAACTTACCATTTACTTATGATACTTAAGAGAAATAATATATTTTACGAGTGTGTCTTCAATATATACCCAACAAATATTTACTTGTAATCACATACTCGTATTCTGTAAGGAAATTATTTTATAAAGCGATTCAAAACTCAATTCTTTCTAATTAGTAGCATCCCGTAGCGCAATAGTTGGGGAACACTCAATGTATATAAATAAATAGTTACTTAAAATTTAACTCAAATTGGTAACAATAGGCGATTGTTTAAATATATCCATAAGTCTGTTCACATACGTGGAAGAAATCATAAGCAGAAATTTAATAAGGAATAAAGTTCTCTTTTCTGTTTGTTTTTGTTACACGTTGTTAAAGTTTTTAAATAACTGCTCATGTAGACTGAAAAGAACATAAAAAGATTCTCCTCAAAAGCACATTCCTTATTAAACTATTTAACAAAACGGAGTTACCATTCAACATATTCAACTTTATCTATTGGTTATTATTCATCGGAGAAGTGTCAAAGTAATCTTTAATCCTTCATTTTCAATAGAATTCTTAAATTTAGCAAGATTGCCAGAGAAATACATTTCAGTTAAATGTCATCAAATCCAAAAATTTATCAAAGAGAAACAATATTACATCTGTATCCAAATTAGTATCCTGGTGCTATTATTATTAAACAGCAGAACATAGTTCTGAAGACTTTTCCCTCGAAGATTAAAACTAAGACTAATTTGACGAACTCTTATTTAGAAGGGTATGCGTCCATTAATCCATAGGCTTACACAGCCGGTTGGTAGCGGCCGCACATTTTATGTTCATTATTACGTTCCTGGCTCTAAGACGAACTGGGTAACTAGAACTTCTTGGTGTTTACTTCTTTCTACCAATAAATGGTGACATGTTATAAATCATTGCAAAGCTGAGAAATCATTCTTTTGATGGTGTATAAAACATTTAATTTATCTCGATAGATCACGTTACAAGAAATTGTTTTTGGTTATTTCTCTAATTATAAAGAAGTAAAAATGGGTGTCTCGTAAGTAATACCTCTCTGAGAAGGAATTTAAGTACTTTTTCATCTAATTTTTTTAATTATAATTTTCTCAAAATTAAATAGTAAATATAAGATCGACCTTGGGGGGGGGAACATTAGTAAGGACTAATGGAATAACATTAGTTTCCCTAGTATACATTTAATAAGATTCAAGGAATTAGATGAAATAGTTACCATTCTCAAGAATTCAATTCATTGTTACACATATATTATGCAATTTTTTTTCTTTCAACAACGTTAGTTTCAGTTTCCATTTTGGGAGATAATATAATGTATATCCTCTCGTTTGAATCAGTCACTGAATTAGAAGGTAACTTTGTTCGACAAAATTTTTCAGATTGTTGTTTTTATTTGTACCTAAAGGTTATTGTGCACAAATTTTGTATCTGATATCATAATGTATCTCTATATCATTGTAAGTGGAAACATAAAAGAATTCCGCAGTATCACCGTCAGATGAGGTAATGTTGTCAGTATAACTAATTAAGAATAATAAAGATATAGAAATACACAATAAATGATTAATGTCATATGTAAATTATGAAAAATATAGGTTTTTCTCCATATTACATATACTGTGTAGGAAATACTAGCTTTCCTAACAATCTTAATTCGTTGTTTTCTTTTCTTGCAGTCTCTCTCTTTTTAATGTTTAAAGTAATCCAAAATTAATTTTTAATATTACTTAATATCTATTGGTTAGATAATATTGTTTACCACCATCTTCTACTCATTGTTATATGTATTTTGTAGATCACTTTTTGAAATGAATACGTTACCCGAGTTCAATTAATATGATGTATCTATTAAAATTTAGTTACCTTAGTAATTAATATTTGAATTTCTGAAAAGCTCTAACCGTTTCAATTTCAAAGCTTATACATCTCAGGCTCCAGGTAAGAGAAGATCGGAAATATGCCCTTTTAAATTTTTTAAAACTTGTTATCAATTGCGTTCAAAAGTGTATACCATTATCATCAAAACAGAAATGCAAAGTGGAACAATACCTTCTATAATATACCTTTATGTTAAAAATAATAAATGTGAAACAAATCAATTTTTGACTTATAATAACATTCATTATACATATATGATATGTTTCAAGTTTCATTGACAGAATAAGTTTGATAAAGTATGTGAGAAATGAAACATTTTACAAAAAAGATTGAGATTTTGAGTTTTAAAAGCAACTCCAAGATCCATCTAGTTTTATCTTCATTGATATATGATCCCATTTGGGATACAGTGGCATCAAACAACTGAAATGCTTTCGTAACGTTCTGCAGTAAGTAACATATGGCACCGAAAAATATTTCTCAAATTTGGCACTTTACCAAAACTCAAGCGTATACCGGAAATAATAATTCAGGGTGAAAATTCAGAGATAGAGAAAATTCTCAAAGAACCTAACACATGAGTTGTTAAATTTGGAGCCAAAACGGTTCATTGCAATATGATTATATCCTTAGATAATAGTTAAATCATTGGAATTTTGAAATTAATTTGGTCATTAAACTGATTTCTCGAGGCTAAATTATTTATTCCACAGAAAAGGATGAAACTCTTGCAAAAACTATTTATATGAAACCTTTGATTAATTTTTCTCGTGCACTTTAGAAAGTCGTGGTTTTATTGAATTCTATCTTCTTTAGAGAGACTCTGCCTGAAGTATAATATTTACTAAAAGATTTTTAAGATAGCATTGTCTTTTAGACCTTTTTTGATTCTCTTTTTCGAATGAATTAATAAATATTTTTACTACTTATGGCTCAAATCATATTTGCATTATTAATAATCATTCTCAATAAGAACTTTTGATTCAATGAATGTACAATAATATCAGTAATAAATTGATTTATTTTAGTTCACTATAAATGTTATTTTTACTGGAGCATGAAATGAGAGATTAATTTTATATGTTTGAAATGCTTTGAATTGTTTTCTATAGTTTATGACAATCTACATCATTGTCATTTCCCCCCAAATATCTCAAATCTCTCTCATTCACTTTAACGCCTTATAATTTAAATCATAAACATTTATTAATTCTTCCTAGAAAAAAATATTTTATCAGTTTTTAATTCTGCAGATTAAATAATAATACGCCGGTATTTGATTGCATATTTGTGTTCAGCAAATTTCACTGAACTTATAAATAGTACGTAAACTTCATCATTTTCTTTCTTAATCTAATGAATAAAAAAAGGAGCTGAAAAGTCAAGATTAAAATTTTAATGCAGGTAATATCTATTTGAATTGGAATAAATTTGATAAATCGTAATTCTTTGAAACATTTGCATTAAATATTTTTAAATGACACTTAATCTCAAATAGTGCATGCATTAAAATAATAATCATATTAATAGACCTAACGATAAGAATCTATTATATTCATTATAATGATTAATTTATAAATAATTTATGATTATTGAGTTAATTTGAGTTTTTCCGTAGGGAGGAGCGCGATTTTAAAAATAAGAGTAATTTGTTTCAAAAGTTGGTTCCAATAAGAGAATTTTACACAATTTCGCTTTGTAAGGAAAGAATATCGCTTATTCAGAACATTTATTTAATATCATTGCATATTTCATGTAAAGAATTTTCCGAAAATATTTTATTATCTTGATTCAAAGTAAAGCTCCTTCTCGTTTCAATTTTCACTTCAAAATTTACTTTAAGATTAGAAAAAGAAGACAAAGTCTTGTTTTTTTTTAGTCCCACAAGAAGGGGAAAAATAGAATTAAGATAATTTGAGGCGAAGGCTTTGGATTTTTTCTCTCATTTTCTGTTGAATTTGATTTTTTTTTCTCTCGAAATTGTTTGAGTTCAAGAATTTATCTTAAGTGACGCATTTATTAGCTCTTTAAACTCTCCAAAAAACAAGAAGAAAAGATACAGTATTTTCTATGCATTAAAAGCTTTCATTTTATGTCACCCGTGATTATGTCAAGAAATAGCTTTTTTGTACTTCACTTTTTCTAACGTATTTTGCCCATCAGCAATAATATTTTTAAATTTTGACGAAAATGATTTCCTCTTGTTCAGATAATCCTAAGTTCTATCGATCAATGTTCTCTTCCATTAAACTCAAAAGTTCGATTGTTCTATTTTGAATATTGTAGATTTTTCGTTTAGTATATAGTTCCGATTACGAATGCTTAAAGTTTCGAATTTATTGTAATGTATAGCATAAAATCATATAAAATAATTTTTTTTTGTCTGGGGCCAAACTATGATAAGGAAAAAGCAAAATCACATTTCGAGGGTGGTAAGTTTTTTTTATATTTTGATTATTTATATATATATTTTCTGATTTGTCATAATAAAATTTAGTTTAATTAATAATTTCAAAAGAAAGAAAAAAGAAAGTTATAAAAAAAAACTTTGGACTGTTAGTTTGGAGAAGCTCATTATTTGTTTGGGCGCATTAAAATTAATTAGTTTAAAGCATCAATGTTTTAATTTTATGACATTTAAGTTATTTATGCTGTTGTATTGTTTGTTAGTAAATACAATTTAAAAATGTATTTTAGGAATTTTGAATTTCTAACAAGTACTCCTACTAATAATAAATGCATTTTAATATACATAAATTGGAAATTTTGTGAATAAATATAACCAATAAATATCAATCAAAATGTCATTAAGTAATTAAAATATTGTAGCGATACTAGTTTTTTGGTGATGGCGCAAGAGCAAGAATTAGCTCTTACGCCATAAACCTGTATTCATTCACTCTCCGAATCCTGTCGAAAGTATGCATGAACTGAAGTGAAGTGCTTCTACTTCTTCTTACACACACACACACACACACACACACACACACTCATATATAACTCTCGCAAAGCTGTAAACTTTGATTCTGTGTTATCAGTCATCTTTTTAACGCTTCTACTTGAATTTGTTAATAAGCCAAATTCAGGAGGGAGATCTTGAAGGAGTAGATTTCTACGTAGCTGCTTCGTAGTCACGTCGGTTACCCCAAGCCTCCACCAGAAATGTCACGTAGAAAATACACGTAAGCGAAAAAAAGGACCTGTAATAATCTCAACTTGAGATTTTATTTTATAAATTAATTCCAAGACGATAAAAGTGTATTTTAAATTAAAATTAATTGCAAATAGCAGTATTAAGATGCATGTAATAGTACCAGGTACAATACCAAAGCCTATCTCCCATTTACAACTTTGCGAGAGGTATATATATATATATATATATGTATATATATATATATACGAAGAAAAAGATACACTTCGCTTCAGTTCTTGCATACTTTTGATAGGATGCGGAGAGTGAATGAATACAGGTTTATGTCTCAAGAGCTAATTCTTGCACCGTTGCCAGAAAACTCGTATCGCTACAATATTAAACTAAAAGGATTGTTTATACATACAATTAGGAAACGTTTGCAAATAAAATTGAACTTATTTCAGTGTACCCAACTGTGTAAGAAAACCAAATGTATGCATCACTATTGTTAATAAAAGGTATATTGTTCTAAATACTAAGAAAAATAACTCTAGGTGTATGTAAAAGGGAATTTAATTTTTTTTCTGTAGATTACTCCCTAAAAGTAGACTCAAAATTCTCAAAAATATGAATCGTTTTTATTAAGAAGTATGAACAATAAGTTACGTACTTTTATTTCTAATAAACTGTTTTATCCTTTCAAACGATCTTTAGCTTTTTACGATTTGTAGCATAAAATGTGATTTATGTCAGATTTCTGGCAGAGTACTACTTTTTAAAATGTCTAACTGATAGCTAAAACTGTCCCTCTAAGAAAATCTTGTAAACATTGTTTGCATGAAATAGTAATTTTTTTTTTGTGATAACCCATAAGAACTTCATTTTTACTTAAAAGCACAAATAGAAAAATTTCATTTTTATACCGAATCGGTGTTGTGGAATGATCAGGAGATTATAAAAATACTGATACCTTTCTTTTGGTTATCATTCTGCTAGTCTTATAATCATTGAGACTTTATTTAAGTATAGCTTACAAAATCTAAAGTAACGTGTTGCAATGAGTTTAATGAAAGCATATATGTTCGAATAGTACTTGCAATACTTCTACTGCAAGCGTGGGTAGAACTTGACTTCCGTCTAGACATCTCCTGTGTAAATAAAGAAACGAATGTGGAGGCGTTTTACACATGGGAAAAAATGAACACTTTTTAGTTCATGCAGTAATAGAAAAAGTGTTGTAAGTTGTATTTGTTTAACTAACAACAATAGAATATAAAGTCATATATCTGATTTTTAAAACTATGTTTAGCTGGAATACATTTAGTAAACAGTAAAACGAATGATGAAAAAATCAATTTATCTTTTTTCCCCCATGAATGTTCCTGAAAATTTCCAAATTTTTTTTATAACTTCTTATTTCCCTTATTGTTTGTTTAATACTATTTTTAGCATTTTACGCTTATTATTATTGTTGATATAATTATGAGAATTCAAAATACGAGACATTTTTCTCATCCTAAACTTTTAAAGTCTTCTTAAATTGATGGGTACGGTTATTTGAATGTTAAAGAAGATTTAAGATTTTCATAAATTGTTTGCTCCGTCTACCAATATTTCAGTATTTAGTCTTTGTTGTACGGTAAAGTAAATGCATTTAAAAATGGATAAGTCACAAAAACTGGCATGCATGTCACTAAGGAATGTTTAATTGCTTTATACATACATATCTTTAAAAAGCCATTTAAATACTGCAGCCTTGCGAAAATTTTGCAATAAATAGTTTTTTAACAGTGCAGCAATTTTGAAAAGAGAGATGAAACACACAATCCAAACATTCCCCATCAAATCACAAATTATGGAGTGTACATGTGATGAATTATATTCGGGTCTTACGGTTTTTGAACTGATGTGTGGAAGTTAGGAAAGGGAAGTGTCTCTTCAGATATGTCCATGCTGTGATCATGAGGTATGTCACCATTTGAGGCATTCTAGTATATTATTAATCACAAAAAAAAATTACAAAATCGACAACAAGATTTTTTTTTAAAATATTTAATAAATATTTGTTATAAAACAAGGACAAAAAATACTTTTTCCTTCTAATATCTCATTCATGTATCAAAATTAGCAATTTCACAAACTTTGTAGGAAGGAGCAAACTTTGTTCTTATTAAATAGAGCGGTTGGTCAATTTTTTAAATCCAATGATGTATTATAAATAAATTACTTTTAGTTGATAAATTTTTCAACAATGGTTTTTTTTTCACTTCTATAACGGAAGATTGAAATAACAATTCTCTCTCCGTTATTTATAACCAACAGGCTTTTCAAAATTGTTCTGAAGCTCGAAACTTCGGAGAGCTACTGACAAAAGAAATATTTAATGGCACACAGAAGCGTTTCCCGAACTTGAAATATTGTCATACAATCTCCTGTATGCTTTTTTTTCTTCAGTGAACTTCTTTTGTGATTTGAGACATTTTTTGTACAAACGCCGCATACAAATTCTGTGTATAAGCCACCTAGGGATTGTGTTTGTGACGTTTTGAGAATTATTTATGAAATCTCGGAGAGCGAGATTTGTTTTTGAAGTTCAGAATGTGTTTTCTTTTGTGTCGTGTTATGCATTGTGATATTTTGAATTTAATTATGTAGTATTGTATAAGATTTGCTCTTTTTTGAAGTATTTTAGAGATTTACCTTAAGGTATATCGAACATAAATTAAAAGAAAAAGATTGTTTATTTTCTGTTAAACATTAATTAGAAGCATTTAGTAAACAAAATGTGTTTTGGCCTTTTATTTTGCAGCCTAAAATGCAGAGTAAGATTCTGTCTTTCTGAAAGTTTCATATAAGTGAATTTAATTTTAATCAAAACTTTTTTTTACAAAGGTATGTTCTCAAGAATTGTTTAACGGAACCCTTTTGTTATTATGTATTGGATCTATCTTTTTTTGAATTAACATTTTATTATATATTTATTAACTCTCTTTTCATTGAGGCGTAA
The DNA here is from genome assembly GCA_019974015.1 of Nephila pilipes. Classification (NCBI taxonomy): domain Eukaryota; kingdom Metazoa; phylum Arthropoda; class Arachnida; order Araneae; family Nephilidae; genus Nephila; species Nephila pilipes. Next base: position 535,734 of record BMAW01007071.1, on the reverse strand, counting down.
TTAGCAGGAAAGTTTGAACATTGTAACCAAAAATGTAACAATGCTGTAGCAAAAACTATGAAATTATACATAAGGTATGCATAAATTTTCTCTTTCTCTCTTTTTGATATATATATATATATATATATATATATATATATATATATATATACAAATGAGTACAAAAGGATCATTGTATAAAAGCAAATCAGAAATTTCTTCATTATTTTAATAATCATAAATACCTTTTAAATAAGACAAATTAGTAACAGTCGTAGATTAAATTATTTAAAATACAATCTCTTGTTTTGGACAGAAATACTTGGCTAAACATGTTTTATGGATGCAAACCATCCCTCTCAGAAAATTTACAGAAAATACTTTTATATATATTGAATAAAGCAGCATTAAGACTTTTTAGAACTGAGAAACCTAACTTTGAAACTGAACTCAGGGAGTTTATCTTTATGATTAAAATTTTGAATTAGCAATTCGAATTGTTTTCTGGTTTTTAAAATTATTATTACACTCTTAATATTAAAAGACTGCCAACCTCTGGACAGAGCTATATTTTTGATAAAAAATAAATTCATTGCATATTTCTCTTGAAACAATGCATTTTATAGAGAATATGCTGTTATTAATTACGAAATTTAGAAACGACAAAATGCATTAGCTTTTGTGCTCTTTAATAGTAACTTAAATCTAAAAAATACTTTTCTTTTATGAATAAACTATATTGAAAGACTTTCTAGTTAGGAATCTATATTACTCATTTATACTCATTTATGTGCTTGACACCTGTCTATCGATTGCAATTTTTTCGAAAGCTTATTTTAGCAATAGTTAGGGAGAAAACCTAATAGACGCAAAAGAAAAAAAAATATTTCCAGACGCAGCATATTGTTATATTTTTATGCATAAAGAAAAAATAATTAATTTGTTAACGGAATTGCTTTTTTTATTACCTCTCTTGTTCTAGAAAAGAAAAGCTGCTTCATAATCAGATGGTAGTACGCAAATGTACTAGAAGAATTTCTCCTTCATTAACAATAATTCCGATTACTTCAGTTACTTCTCCAATCAATTTCACAATTACTTAATATTTATTTGTTGAAAGGTGATTGAACATTATGAAAAACTTTTGAATTCGAATAAATATCTAGTAAAATAAAAAAAAATGAGAAAAGGAATTTTGATAAGAAATTATATGCAAATAGCAACTTTGATGAGAATATTTGGTTTTGTAAATACCATATAAATGTTTCAATTCAAATGACTTTAATGAATTATTCTTAATAATTTAATTTGTCATGTGAGATTAGTTCCTTCAGTAGTGTAAATTAATGAGATTAGAGATTAACTTTTCGTAGGATTTTTTTTTATTTTAAATAATAGAGTAAATTACAAGTGTACATTTACCAGAACAAAGTTACAGTCAAAAGCTCGCGTCTTGTGTAATATTGAGATATTGCAAAAGTAATAAAATTTTATAACGTTCACTACAGCTCTTATTTAATTCATCACATCTCAATAAAACCGTATCATTTTTATCGTAACACAGTCAAAAGAAAGTAAAAATTTGTAAAAGTTTTTATAGTAACTATTGTAACAATATTTAAATATTGGTCAAAAGAATCATGTTAAATAATTCTGGTGGCAAAAACTGCATTATAATAGCATTCAATTACATAAAAATAAAATTATAATAATGTAAAATAGAAATAATTTAACTTAAAATCTACAATTATAAAAAAAAATCATACTTCAAATACATTTCTTAGCTTTAAATAGGATTATTTCCACAACCTAGCATTAAAACTTCATTGGATACGATTCATTAAATGCAGACAAGATAATCTTTTATGCAAGATTATACAAAACTGAATTGAAAAAAAAAAATGTATTTTTGCTTTTTGTTATAATGCAGGTACATGTCTCCACAAAATGCCTTTCTCGGAATCAAGCATGTTAAACTAACGAATCAAGGTCCCTGCCCACCCACTGTGTATTTTTCTATAGTCCTGCCATTATAAAAATATAAAAAAATAATATTGATAAACGCTTCGTAACTGAAATTCAGCAATTTTTAAATATGCATAATTGTTATTGACACATTACAAAACCAGTGCCTACTACTTTACTCAAACAAATAGAGACGAAGCAGATAGAGACGGATCATAAAATATTGAGGTATGCTGCCAATATTTCTATTGCTGCTCTCTCTATCTGCTATGGGACATCAAGAATAAATTAATTAATTTAAAATAAATCAATATCTCTAAAAATTAGAGGATGTTGATTTGCGACCTAAACAAATTTGAAAATATTTTTATTTTCGTCAGTGTAAAATTTTAATTTTGACTAGGTTAATTTAGATAGATAAGCTTTAGCAAATACTTGTAATATGTTATTTCATTGGGTAGGAGTGTATGTCTAAAAACTTCAAATGTAGCAATACCCAACAATCTTTTTTTCCTCATGACATTTGGCATTTCTGATACTACGAAAGATGAATCATGTTAAATCTTTCGAGACTCTAAGTCCTCCCCTAAGAGTGATGTGGAAGTTTAGAGAGGGGGATGTCAGCTAAGGTGTCGTTTTCATCACTTGACCGAAGCCCAATACTGCTAATCGCCAATAGCCCTCTTGTTGATTCTAAATACGACTTTAATAAACTATCAATCTATTAACTATCACCGAAAAGATATTACTGATATCCTCCCGTTTTTACTCTCCTCTTTTGAAAAGTTTATTTGAAGATTAAATTCCTTAAAAAGAAACCTCTTTCCGACCATTTATCGAATTTTAATGATCGATTTATGAAGCTCATTCCCACTCGGATAACATGCGTCATTATCAGACACTTGGCCGTAGAAAATGATTTATGATTTAGTTCTGTCTGAGAGTCTATGAAATCAATTTCTCATCAATTTTGCTCGCCATTGTTGATACTGAATAGAAAGAGGAAGAAAGCTAATAAGATAAGTAAACTCATCTTAAAGTTTGAAATGACTTATTTCAGTTCTGATTATTTTCATTAATGCGTTTGAGAAAGTATGAGATTAGATTATGTTTCTTGCGAAATATAAAATTCTTAGTAACAATCTATGTGCCACTTTAAGAACTAAAAGATACTTTTTTGATTGAAATTATTATTCTTAAAATTTTAAGAAAATATAATTATATCAGTATATAGTTAAGAAACAAAGAGATGCTAGTTTATTTTAATCATATAAGAAATAATACAATAAAAGGATGGATGCTCGACTATAGAAATATAATTTCATCGCAGAAAATTTTTAAGTTCATTAGAATTATTTTTTTTAACATCGTATGTTACTAATATTTAGAAAGCTTTTTAAGTTCAAAGTGTCAAATAAAAATAGAAATTTTCACCAATGAAAAGTCGTAATCAGATACGATACATACGCCGATGGTTATAGTTGAAAAAAAGGTTTTTTACTTAAGATTGTACATTGTGAGGTTCGCTCTTAATTTAGTATGTCATTCTTTATTATTTTATTTCGTTTTGTCAATTTCTTTCAGCGAGTCCACATTCATTTCCCGAAGTTTATACTAATACGAAAGAATTGAAAGGAACTGAATTTTTTCCAGTTTTCCTTTCTAAGCATGCTCTCTGAGCAATTAATAAATTCAAATGCAAGATAATTCATTGAAACTCATGACCCTTCCGGGTATTGAGTTTTGAGCTTGTATTGTGATTTGAGATTACATTTTAAAATCTACACTTACCAAGGAAGTTATCTTTTGAAGAGGTTATAGGTGAAAAAAAAGGAAAATTTAAATTAACAGGGATTGTATTCATCAAATAAAAACAATATTAATAATAATGAAAATTCTTTAATAAAATTATATAAAATGGTTTAATAGAAAACGAAAATAGTTAAATTTTAAAATTTATTTTACTTTAAGAGCTAAGTTCTGAGAAACAAAGAGGAGGGCAAATAGGAAGTTTTTAACCATGCAGTTACCATGGCCCAATTTCTTATAAAATAATTAGCGAAAATATTTTCACGCCTATCTCGGTATAAACCAAGAACGAGAGATTGATTTTGCAAAAAAGAAAAGTTTCTATTGATCTTTAATATAACTGAGGCTGTTTTGGGTTGCACAGTTAGGACTATAATTAGATTTATTTGTATTTATAATTTGCAACTCTCCTCTTATTAACATTTAATAAGAATGACTTGCTTTTGTAGAGACTTGCTTTTGCTGGGAATTAAAAAAAAATACTGGTGAAAAACAAGTTTTTTGAACATGGGTTTTCTGTCAAACTTCACACTTTCTTTAACATAATTTCTTATATCTTAAACTTTAAGATCCAAAGAGAGCGTTGAGTCAAATTGAACTTATTCAATAATTAGTCTTAATAATTTATTTTATTATTTGACGTAAAAAAATTTATCAACAATAATTAACAAAAGAGAGTTTAAGTAATGACCTCTTCACCTTGGCGATAGATTTGGCGACAATTTGGCCACTTAATGAGAAACTTGGCTTAAAATTTTATTCTTTAAATAATTAGTTTCAATCAGCTAATTTTTATTTATTGTCATTCAATTACAGTATTGTCATCCAAAACAATCTTGTATAGAAAATTTCAGCTCAATCGAGCTTTTGCAGTTTTAACCCAGACATACAATGTGAGCAGAAGAAAACCCATCAAAAAGAGTATGTTTGATGACATAAAAAAGTCTAATTTTTGACAGTTGCAATCTTTGTATATCTTAGAAATTGAACAAATAAAACCCAGATGTACCGTAAATTATTAGAAATACAATTTTAAGAACTTCATTTTTATTAAAAATTAGTTTAAATATCTTTACAGGTAAAAGAAACTATTTCTTTCTTGATTCAAAAATTTAAAAAGAATAATGCGTGACAAAATATAAAAATATGATAGTTATAGTGTTATATAGTAATATTAGAAATGAAGCAGAGATAAACAACTAAAAATGAAGCTACATACTACTATAAATATCTGAGAAACTTTGCATATTGTGTAAACGTTGCTCAAATATTAGTTATAAAATGACTGAGCTACCAATAACTTACAAAATCATTCACCAATTATTTGTAAAAAGAAAAGGAAAAATGAAAAAGAAAGCAAAATTTTCATGTGATTGTGAAAAACGCAATTGTAAAAAAAAAAATTTAATCTATGAAAAAATTCCATTATAAAAAATTCTCTAATATATATTTTCATGGAATTTTCTACCCAACATGTATACATCTTTAACCTAATAATTTTAATTGATTGTGTGATTGAAATAAAAATGAATGACTTAAAAACCTTTTTATATATAGACCACTAGCGTAATAATTATATATTTAAGGACTTCTGTTCATTATTGCTGAAATCTATGATTACAAGTGTTCCTTGATATATTACTCGAATAAACAAATATATTTAGATTAAATCATATTAAAAATTTAAATTTTAAAATAATACTAAAATTGCAATATTTATAAAAAGATATATCAATTTCTTTAAGAAATTATAAATGTTAAAAGAAAAATTCTGTTTTTCTTGACTTTAAAAGCTCATAAATGTGAATTATTTCAATGGAATATCTAATTGAATGGTTTTGATTCTCCTATTCTTCGAGAAGGATCATTAATTCTTAAATAAAGACATTTTTTTTTCTATAATTAGAAAGAAATGCCTCTGAATAATGTTATGAATTATTGTATAATTTTAAAAATCTATCAAATTTACTTTATGCGTTTTTCAAAATTTCATTTAAGCTTCTTTTAAGGTAATATATTGACAAAATTCCATTTTTTAAAAAAATATTGGTTCAATAGAATTTTATTTCAATAAAGAAATGAAAATAAAATAGATAAGATTGCTGTAATTTTCTGCTATGTTTAACATCATTATTGTGTTGTGTGTTTTAGAACTATTATCAATAGAGCTGTTGAAATTGAAAAAAAAAAAAAAAAAACTTTCTTAAACCCTCAAATCGAGATATTAAGCGATTCAGTAGCAAAAAATTCGCGTTTTGGCTCATACTTGAGTCAACTAGTTCTGTTGGCTCCCTACTATTTTATGGAATCTTTTAAAATATGAAAGAAATGGTAAAGCAAACTTGGCTTCTGATCAAGATAGGGGTTAATGTGACTTTTAATGAATAAAAGAAGGCAGATGATCTTAGGTCAAGCGGATAACTTGACTGAAGAACACAGACGATGAAAGAGGCATACCAGGCCTACGTGAGAGAACTGAAAAGGTTCCGCCCTAGTATTTGAGAACTAAGAAAGCAACCGAGCACTTGGAGACTACGCAACGAAGGTAAGGGACAGTTTACGTTGTGCGTCTTAGACAAAAAAATTTTTTGGACAATTGTATATAGAATATGTTTCTTTGAAAACTATCAGCTATTCGTAACATCTCATCTCTGACAATGTATGACAATAAATTTATTGATTTAGGTAATTCGACAAAATAGTGGCATAACGGATCATGCATTAAATGTGTTACATAGAATACGTTTATTGTATAAAATGGCTGAATTATTAAAATTCTTGCGGAGTGTACCAAAAAAAAAATCTTTCATTCAATGTTTCTTCATAAGTAATTATTAATACCTTAACCTTGTCTTTTTTATTTTTATGTCAAAAATTAAAGCTAGTCATTTCTAAACCTGAGATTTATGAAACTATGTTCACTAAATTTATTGTCTAAAATTTGATACATTTCTGATTGTCAAATACAACTATTCTATTGTTAAAATACATTCACAGTTCAAGAAATGTTAATAAATTTTGATGTAAAATTACTGTTTCTTTTTTATTCAAAATTTAATCTTTTTCAACCGTATAACATATCAACAATATTTATACACATAAGAAATGCTCATTTTAGAACGTATGTTTAACTTATTAAGAATAAATAATTATATTTTCAGTAATTTTTGTGTGGATATTCTGAAATATACCTTAAGCTATCAAATACTTCGTATTTAAGAGATAAATGTTTCGTAAAAACTAATGAAAAATGAAAGAAGATAAATGACTAGCCAATGAAAATGAATTTCAAAAATTGATGGTAAATCAAATTATTGTGTGAAAAATATTTACTTCAGAACAAAAGAAAACTATGTTAGGTACCTATAAATTTTGCGAGTGTAAATTTTAGCAAACCATTAAAACTTCTTTGAATTATAGTGCATTCAATTACAGTATGCCTTTTAGTATGAGTTCTTTTTTTATTTGAGAGCTAATTTAGAGTAACATAATTCTCAAAAAAAAATGTTTTTATGTTATTGAAAATTGAAAGAAAATGATGCTTAAACAAAGATGAATTTTGTAATATACTTATGAAAGCAATTTAAGATGTGTTGCGTTATTAATTATACTTATAATATATGATGTATTTCCATAGTAATTTAAATGTACATTATTTTTTGATTTTTAACCAATTGAATTAAGTTCCTCACACAAAGAATTTATTAATGTATTAAATATTTCTTATAAAATCAGAAAGATCATAACATGATTCGGAAAAAAAATTATATATTTACACTTTTTAGAAGTAATGCAATGAAAATTAAATATTTTATATGGTCATAAGTAAAAATTTGTTTATAAAGAGAGTTTTTAATAGTTCTCAAAAGAATTTCAAAAAACTAAGTTCAAATATTTCTGAATCGCTTAAGAGTGACATTTTTAATTGTGATATTAATTAAAAGATGGCAAAAAATAATAAATAAGATAAAGGGAATTTTGATAATGATTCTACAAACTAATTAAATCATTTATATTTATATGCTTCGAATATTTGCAATATGTAAATATTAAGTAAATATGCTTTGATGCATGTCACAAAACATAATAAAAGCATTAAATTTACAAAGCAGTTTTTGAATTTTCTTTTGTTCAACAACTTGTTCACTCACATATAGTTCAGGACAAATATTTAGAAAATTTATTTTCACTCACTTCACCAGAAAAGTGGCAAAGAAAGAAAGACATTTTTTTTTTGGTGTAGAAAATCACTTTAGATCGTGAAAATTCTAGCAACTATAGAAAGAGAGATAGAAAGAATCGGACTGTCTCCATATGGCGATAGAGGGCGCGTCGAGTTATGAGTGAATGGAAAAGTTTCATGGACCTTGGAGGCAGTAATTTAGGAGCTCGAACATAAATCACATGCCCGCTATTGAATGAAGCAAAAGACATTTTTGTTCGGCGGACTGCCATCATCACTCACACCGCTTTTCAAAGAAAAGATGCCCACCCCCACCCTATTTCTGTGCGCCTAATTTTCCCGTCTGCTGTTCTTTGTCCACTGTGCTCTCCGAAAAGCTACCACTGAACACACACTATGGTTCCACATATTGTTTTACTTTGAAAAGGCTTCGTCTCAAATTTGATACAATGGGATATGTATGTGACACTCGATAAATAAACATTTATACATTCGTCGAATGCAGTCGTGGTAATCAATCTTTTATCCTTGTACCGATACTGGTGGAAATTAGAACAGTGGAATAATGTGTGAGATAAGTTCATTGGCCAGTGTCAGCTGTTCGAATTGATGTTCAAAGAAGATAATGAAATTCCCTGAGAGAGATTATATTGAGAAAAAAGATATCAAAACACTGAACTAAATCAAAATATTTTGAAGAACATTGCCTTAACATTTTTGTTAAGAGCCTGTATGTTCATATACCATGTGAAATTTTTCAAGAAATAGAAATTGAAAATGAGTTTAAGTTGAGTTGATGTAATGAAAGTTTCAATTATGTTAAGAATATGGAAAACATGTAGATTTAACAGTAAGAAATTTCCATAGTAAAAAGGTCAAAATTGAACAAACAGAACAGGAATTTGTATTAACCGTATTGAAAGCTAAATATAACAGCCATAAATTGCAACATAAACTGAAAGTATTTATATAGTTTTTTATAATTGCAGTAATTTACTCTGTAGTTTGTATGGATTAAGCCATCTTGGGTAAAGAATAAAATAATAGAAAGAAAAATTCAAATTAATGGAGTTATCTTCATTGGTACATTTAATCTGATTTATGCAATCAGCCGAAAGAAATTCAGACGATACGATGATTTTTTGCGCTTCATAATTGAATATATGAGAACAAATATTAACAAGTGGTTAGTGATGTATAACATGAGTAAAATTAAAAACAGCATTTTGTATAATTATATCGAAATTTATTAAGTATTGAGACATGTTGCAGAAAGAATTAAAGAAAAAAGAGATTTCAATAGAATTATCTTCAACAGTATATTTATCTACTTTATGCAATCAATCTAAAAGAAATTCAGAGCCAGATAATAATTTTTCATAAAGCATGAATAAATTATGTTATCATATAAAAGTTCTTAATAAATGGAACTAATGAAAAGTAAACACTTATATCGAAAATATGAATAAGAAAGGTAGCGATAAGATAAATAACATTTCCATTATAAACGAAAACAATATTGAGTCTATTGAAAAATTTACTGATAAAAATAATTTTCTTGTAAGGATGTGCTTAAATACATAAGAAAGAAAGAAAAAAAAAACGATTTACGAAAGCTATTTGAAGAATTTTTATGACGAAAAATTATAAATATAAATCTAAATTTAGCACTAGTAATACTGAAAAATGTGTTAGTAAATCTTATCTTCAATTTTCAGCGAACTAAAATATAAATGAAGAAAAATTACATTTTATCAATATTATTTTTTAAATACTTTTCTAAGCCTTCATGGCAATTTTTCGAGTAGGTAAACTTTTATAAACAATATTATCAAAAAGGTATAGATAATTTAGAAAATTGACCGAACCCAAAAGACAGGAAAATGTTGTTCAATATTTGGAGCTAAGTTTACTATACTGATTCAATCATGGACTTAATTTACTAGTATAATTTAAAGAACATTCGAATTGGTATATGTTCACAGCAGAATAAAATTGTCGAGCCTACGAACAAAATTGTCATTATAATCGAAAAAATAATAGTTTTTAAATTATTAAATCATTGGTTTAAAAATATAAGATCTATCTTCTTTGGTTTAATTCTTATTTTTATCGGCGAAGTAAATGACAAAGCTCTTCTCAATCTTTATCGTATCGTACAAAAATTGTGAAATGCTTTGTATAACAAATGACTTTATTATTATATATATGGCTCATAATACAAGCATACTTTTTGCACGAAACAGGACAGTTGTAAATTTTTCATTTCTCTGATTATGCTTGGTTTTCATAATTAAAGAACAAAACTGTAATTCAGGTAATGCAAAAAAAACTCTTCAATTTATGATAAACAAAAGGATGTTTACTGAGTAAAAGGGCACAATAACAAAATGTGGTAAAAGAACATTCAAAACAAATGCATTTTCAAGTTGTGGAACTTAATTTAATTATTTAATATTAATGTTTAAAGGATCAACATGTAATTCTAAGGAAGTAGTTCACACTGAGGGGTTGGTTTCTTTTTGAATACAATGTGGTGGAACTATATAAAAGATAATTTAAACTAAGGGGAATATCAACATAGAGATTGGTGATCTTTAGAGTTTTTCTGTTGTAAAAATTAAATTTTGAATTGAAGCAACTAGTTTTCCGTTATTATAACAGTTGATCCACAAATCAGATGAAAAGTAACCGAAGAATTTTCAATCTCAAAGTAAACTGTCGAACAATTCAAATGGTGAGAACTTCTATATTGTTTTAAATTACTGCTCAAAAAATCTATTTTTACATTTTTTTTAAAATTGTTATTTATCTTGGGCATTTTCAAAGTTAATCATAAGCAAGCCCTAATTAATTCCTTTTTCTGAGTAGAGTTAATTTGAATTCCTAAAACAACACACACAAACATTCTGTTGAAAATGTTCTGTATTTTGCAATGAAACTCAGTTTACATGGTGAAGGAAATATTTGTAGAAGAAATGAATATTGTTATATATATAATGGAAAATGTTTGCGATTTGTTAGTAAATTTGTCGTCAGGTAAAGAATTCCAAAATTGTAAGGTAATGTAAGCAAATTTACTACCAAATATAAAAACAAAGGAAAATTCTTAAGTATTATTAAATTGTATGCTCCTTTCGAATAATTTTGCATGATGATTGAAAATAAAATTTGCATAATACTAGTTTTAAAAATTGTTATACAAAGCAAAAATTTAATGTTTCAAAACTAAATGTTATGTGTTTTATTATTGTTTGAACTCTAGATTATAAAATAATATTACCGAAGAAATAATATAACCAGTGAAAATAAAGGATGTTCTATGCCTAATAGCAAATCTATGTTTATAAAACACTAAAAAGAGAATTCTTTTAAAAAATACCACCGTTTAGGAAGACACCTATTACTGTGTTCATAACTATACTATACAGAAAAATGTATGTAGTGTGCTTGCTGTGTTTAGGTGTTTTCTTCGCTCATTTATTTAAGACTAAAACCTAATTTACATCTTGCTTCTAATAACCACTTTTCACCAAAATGTCAATTTTCACTCTAATATGTGCAAAAAAATTCAAATCTCGCTCAAACAAATAAATGAACTAATCTTCTCATCCAGTTCTCGAAAACAGTCAATGAACAACTGAGCCTTACCTCTTCACAACAAGGTAAATCAGAAGAACTGAAGTTTCTCTAATCTGCAGCCTTTCTTCTTTCCGTTTTCATTTTCTGTAGTTTCCAGGAACGAGGAAGTGTTGTAATTAACAAGTTAAAAAGAAAATTGCGGCCAGAAATAGTTCAGGTATGGAGAAGTGTTCTGAAGAGTTTGCTGGACGTAAGAATGGTTCTAGTAATCAGGTTAGATGTGACCCTTAATTATTTTCAGGGAAAAACTGAGTAGAAAGATGAAGTGTATGTCTTGGCTTCTCTGTTTATTTTCTGTTTTCATCAAAATGTTTTGACTGAATTGAATACGTACGATCACTAATTCATCTCTTAAATGCAATTATTATGATTAATCAACGCAATAAATAAGCCCTTTAATATCAGAAGGTGTTATCGAAGAATTTTTGCATATTATAATAAAATTTGTTGAAGACTCGAGTTAACGATTAAAATAAATTTATATTTTCAAAAATTTATCGGTCAGCAGTCGAAAGTTCAAAATTTTACTGACAGTTATTAATGCTGATTTTAGTTAAATAAGTTTAAAACAATAGGTAAATATTTAATGTTTAGCAAGAAATTTTCTATTAATAAATTTATGTTACTTAGTGATCCTGGAATGTCCGAGATAAGAATGTCACGAAAACGCAGCAAAAATTGTCGTTTTGCAACTTAACTTCCGTCTAACATTTCAAAATGTTACATAAATACAGCTTATTTTTTAAAATTATGTACAATATGATGATAATTTAAAGGGACGTATGAACTTTAAACCTTTGAAACTTTTTACAATTTTTAAAACAAAAAGTCCGTGTATTTAAACAATTTAAGCATTTCTGAAAATTTTAAGACGTACTGCACGAAGATATTCATATTATTTCTAAAGTTAACGCCTAAATTATATTGCAATCTAAATGTAAACAAAGATTTGAAATCAGTATTTTCAGATAGCAATTTTTTGATACTGTGGTTAAGACTATTTCTATTTTTATGTATACATCTTTGAAATTTGCAGGACAGTAAGTGTATATTATTCCCTAAGAATTACAATTAAAAGTTCATATTTGTCTACATAAATATTTTTATTAAATAAAAGATAGTTTGTCAATCATATACAAAGGTTTATGAGTATTAAGTATTTTAGTTAAAACAGAAAATATATATTTAATATTTTTTAGCTTAGAGACAAAATGTGAGTCTAATCTTGCAGAATACTTAGCAACCAAATTATTTCTTATGCATTCGAAACATTTTATATAATTTTACTTAATAATTGCATTGGTAGTTTTCCACATCCACAAGGTTTCTCTAAGAATAACTGTCACGAACTTATTTTGATGTTCTGTGAGGTTAATAAAATTGTATATTAAAAATAATAAGTTATTTATCAATTGAAAAAGTTTATTTTTAAAATTTATATTTTGTGATGCATGTATAAAATATTCAACGACTTCAAATTTTTGACTTTTTTATTACTCCTTTAACTGCTTAAACAGATTTAAAATACATTTTTAAAAGCCTAAATATTAATAAATCTTTAGCTCGTGCGATTTTCATGGAAAGAAAATTTCTGAACTGGAATTTCCACATAGTTATGATCAGAGGAAACATCGTACATAAATTATGTAAATATTAAGGAAACATTTTTAAAATAGACTTGGTCATAACTAAATTGATAAAAAAAAAGTCTAACAAAGGGGTTTAATTAAAAGAAATAATAAATATAAAACTGATAAATTGAATATTATATGTGTAAATGCGTGGTAACAAATTGATTTTCATTTTTAATTTTAATACCTGATATGTAAATAGTTTTTAAAGAAGTAAACGAATTATAAATTTCAGGATGAAACATTTTAAGAGACTTCATGGTATACATAATATGATATTTATAATTTTTTGGGGTTTACTATCTTTGTGATATTTTGTAGGTACCTTTTTCTTTCAGATAATAGACAAATTATACTTCAATTTGGAGTAATGTCAAATAATTGTAATAATAAAGCAATTCAGAGTAAATTAGAAATATTATTCATGTAAAAATTAGATCCGAATTTAAAGGTCTGGTAATCAAAACGGTTGATTTTAAATAATTACATAAAGATTACTTCATTTGATATAGTGAGTAACTATAGCGTATACTTAACATAAATATATTTTCATCCTGTTTGCACGTAAAATAAACCAAAATATTCTGAAGAAATCACTGCATTCCTTTTATCAAATAAATTATTCCCTTTTGCAGAGCTATAACGCATCACAAGTTTGAAAATCGCTTTAAAGAAACTCATAATCTTAAAAAAGACAAAAAAATATTCTATAAAATTTCGATTGATTCGTTTCAGTAATTTTTAATATGTCATCAAACTCTCAAGGGAAGATAAAATGTTTTCATTAAGAAATAAGTGAAGAAAATATTTGGGATAATTTGAGAGACTTCAATTTGAACATCAGTAAATGCTATAAATAGAAATTTTATAAGAACTTTAATGAATAAGAACTTTAAAATATATGATTTTAAGTTTATCGAGAAAATGATGGTAGAAATAAAATCAAATGCGCTTTTAGTATATTGTATTGATTCCAGAATAAGTACAACGGAACTTAGATTATAAATATTTTAAGTAAGAAATGTAATAACATGCAACGATGAATTTATTTGCATTTAATAGTTGAAATCTGATTGGCGCATATGAAAAAACGCTTTCATATAATTGGAGTAGTTGTAAGGTATATAACTATACATTTCACAAATCGTTAGCCATCATATATTTTATTATTTCAAAATCTAACTTTTCCATTTAACTATTAATATTAACATCTAATATTATAATAGCATTGAAATAAAATCATAATATTTATGCGAGTTGTGAAATCATTGATAAGAATGAAGTGAAAAAAGAAAATATGAAATGTTCCGTTTTTGAAAATATTCTGTTTTTATAATCAGAAATTTTTTTGAAAAAGTCTGAGAACTTCAGTTTCTTTACACTATATTATCGGAACCAAATTATTTGATTCGGGGTATTAAGGATATACAATTGAAAAAAAAAGATTTTTGATTTAATGAATATAATATCATAAGTAAATTAATAAAAAATGAAACAAAGATCTATATGGTGGTCAATAATAGAAATGTCTGTAACATGTAATTCAGTTGAAGCAGCATATATAAGAAATGAGATTCAATAATCATGAATAAAAAAGTAAGACTTTACTTATGAGAGGTCTCGTAAAATTTTAATTATTACTTAGAAATAACCAAGATATCTGGATAAAATTTATTCTGAATATTAATTGATTTTTTGTGTTCATTATGTTGTGAGTTACAACAATTAATGTTGATTTTTTTTTTGTTCCAGAGAGTCGTAGGCTGAAGCAAACCGCAATAAGAAGAAGATAGGAGTTTAATCGGTTGAGTTTTACTGTGACGGCCTTCAAAAAGTCTGGAAACACTGGCTGAAATATTTAATCTTGGATGGGGACTATTTAAAGAATTCTTAAGAATAATAAATAAAAATTAAGTTTCTATCTCGATTATTTTTCACTGATACCGAAAACCTTACGACATCCTCTAGTACACATGAAATGAAGAATGTTATTAAATAATTTTACATAACTTCTTAATAATAAATGCCTGTTTTTGAAAAGAAATAAATAAAACTATTTTTAACTTTTTATCTCATAAAAATGAATGGCATAATTTTTCAGAATACTTTAATTTTTGTTAATAATATGTCATTTTATGCAAAGCTAATGTGTAAATGTACTGAAATGAAACATTTATGGTTCTTCTCGCTTTATGGAATTCAAAAGTATGAGGAGAGAGTTTGTTTGCCTTGCTGAGTTTCTTGTAATTTATGTAATAAACTTAAATATATATGTTTATATAACAAAACTGACAATTATAGATTCAATAACTAGCTTGAGCAAGTAAAAAACAAGATTCAACATTACACAGGATACTATATGAGGCTTTATGCAAAGATAGACCATCATAAAAATTATTAAATAATAGACATCATCAAATATATAAGGCAATTAGGTGATTTATTTCTTACAGATAAATATTTTTTACTAATTTACGGATGCAAAGAATAATGCTATTTTTATTATGTATTAATTAAGAAATTATTTTATGTATCTTTTTCTAATTATTGCAAAGTCATCAAAAATATGGAACGCTTTTAATAAAATAACACAGTTCTCATGGCCGATTCATTAATATTGATATCACTGCTAATAGCTCAAGGGGGGGGGAATTATGACGCTAATCAATTAATTAGTACATTTAATTAATTTCTAACATAGAAATTTTCCACTTCTGTTATCATATTTTTGAAGTATTTGGTAGAACGGGGTGTAAAAATAGTTTA
Organism: Nephila pilipes; assembly: GCA_019974015.1. Lineage (NCBI taxonomy): Eukaryota > Metazoa > Arthropoda > Arachnida > Araneae > Nephilidae > Nephila > Nephila pilipes. Next base: position 519,759 of record BMAW01007071.1, on the reverse strand, counting down.
TATCCTAAATTTCCTTAAAATTCGATCATTTTATAATAAATATTCAGGACCAGAAATATTTAAGAAAAACTGTAAAGGTTATATATTGCATTATATTTTGCGTATATGATTCATAACAATTTCTCATTTTTTTAACACCGCATGATGAGAGAATCTATAATTAAGTTTTATAAGCAATAATACTATGTACCTTAAGACACTGTGATTTTGGTTCATAATTTCTAAATTGAATAATTTCTGAAACATTAGTAGGAATTGAAAGAAATTTTGGATTCATGGGTTTTATGACATGAAGAATTTAAGAATTAAAAAAAATAGTTGCCTACAGTTAAGTTTTGTTCTCTTTATAATATTTAATAAATCATTTTTTCATAATAAGGTTACATTTTGCAATTTTTTCATGTATTTAGAACAGGAAAAAATATCAATCATTTAGAGGCGGAAAGCTTTGAGAAATATCGAGAAGAATTTTTAATCGATAAAATGTTTGAGGCATTAATTTAACATTAGAAGATTCATTCTTTAAACCCCCCAAAACTAAGAAATTTCTGAGCAGAGTCTAACGAAATTTTAAATTTAGGCTAATTTGAAAAAAAGAAAAATTAAAAGCGCAAACTATTGAATTCCAAATGGTTTTGTCAACGTCGGCCTAGAAGAAACACGAGGGCTATTGGTGACGGATCTCGTAATTTTGAACCTTGGTCAAGTGATGACAATTCTATATGATAAGAGTTATATTTAGAAGTTAATTAACTGTGTTAAGTAAGTTAATTAATTAACCTATTAACTCTATAATTTAGTTCTCTTTGAGTCATTAATATTGATACCAATTTTGTCTAACTTCGATGATAATTGGAATAGTTATTAAAGATGGCCACTTTTTTATGTTCCATTTATTCTTCCATTTCAGTTTATTAATGTGATGTTTTATTATAAATGACAATTGCATAAATATTGCTAAGAATTAAAGATCTGTCACATACGTCATCGAAAAGGAGAATTTCAAAATTTAGTAAAGAAAGAGAATTCAATGAACATTAATACTAATAAGAATTTGATATGGAATTATCCCATAATTTTTTTTCTGCAAAAATAAGTTTCCAAGCTTTGTCTACAAAATTATCTAATATTAAAACTTCTAATTTATCCACTCGAAAAATTCTTGTGCATTCTTCTCACCGGTATTCGGATCACAAATGGCGCCGGTAATGTTTTGCGAAGCACAAAATCTCTCCACATTATGCAACAAGCTATAGTCGGTCCGTCCCATTGAACACTACAAATAAATCAAAACTGTCTCTTTCTGCTTTACCCTCCCTCGGAACACTTCGATACGATTCTAAAGGTTTGTATAAATCACCGCGGTGGTCAAACATTCCGCATCTCAAGTTCCGCTCCATTTATTCTGACCTCCAGAATAAACCGGTGTCTGCTCCAGATCTACCACTGCGCTACACACCAAGCCTCGGGAATCGTCTGCACGGGGGAGGGTGGATCTTCTCTTCTCCCGGAATTCGGATCGGGAGAGATAGCCACTTAAAATAAATTATGAGTTTCGTGGAATGAAATGAATGGATCTCATTTTTGGACGTGATAAGAGGTTTGGGTGAAAACGACGTGGGCAGCGTGCCGATGTAAACATCAATAAATGAGAGGTATGAATACGGCCCGGTGATATACGGGTATCATTTCGGAGGCAGTGTTTTTTCGAGAGGGACGGATAAAGTGCGGAATGTGAATTATTGCGCAGGGTGTAGGTGGTAAACAAGTGCATTGATCATCTTCATAGACCTCAGGGATTTCAAATAAGAACCTATATATTTTGTTATTGTTCGCCATCGTATTGGATCCGTAGTCAGACATGTAAGAACGTTTCGTGATGGTACTTTTGTTGCAGAAATAAAATTTTACTCCTCAGGATACAAGTGTTAAAAGATGAATGCATAATATGTAATAGATTTAATTTGAAATCTATGTACTTTGTTACAACTCAATATAGTAATTTTAAGAAATCGTAGTATGTGCTTATATTAGGAAAGAATTACATTTTTTTTTTTAAAACGCGTAATCATTGTTTACTTTAACTTCAACTCTAAAATTGACGATGTAACATTTTTATTGGAAGTCAAAAAACGTATTTTTAATTTTAATGACTGAATTATCAATAAACACAACATTTTTCTTGTTATCGAAAGTGAATAAATAAATTTTTTGAGATCAAACTTCTAAAATGTGTAGATAAGTGCATTTATTTTTTTTTGAATAAAGTTTTTGATTTTAATGAGTTTTAAGGAGTAAGTCCTTCTCTTCAGAATCATACGCATGTATAACTCAATATTATATTTAATTTAAAGGAAAAATGTTTTTTTTTTATTATAAATTTGAAGGGTAGAATTTTTTTTTATAAAATGAATTGAAATTGGAGTTCTACCAAAAAGTAATTTTAACGTGCTCGAAGGTCTTTGAAAATAAACACTTTATAAGAAAACATTCGAAATAAAACTAAAAGAGTTTCGTAATATAGAAAATAAACTCTTATGTACTTGCTCCTTTAATGTGTTGAAAATTTATATTAACATTTTGGTATTTTTGTCTAAGAGATTAAACTGTAAAAAAAAATTACTCCCCTAAGAAATCTCTCTCTTTTTAGAAATTGGTAAAAATTGAAATAATTTGTAAAGTAAAATTGCTTTTTTTTCCTCTCTTGTTCAATTTTTACTTCTTGATTTTAGAGTTTTAATTTTGTGTTAGGTTGACATCATTTGGTTGTTTAAGTTTAAAATTCATTCTCTATTTTTGAAAATAAAACATTTGGTTATAAATTATAAATGTAGTCATTTTTACGATCAAAAAATAATTTTTTTCTTTGAATTGGATGTAGTATTTTTTCATAATCTTGAAGCGGTAATATATTTCTTTTACAGAAATTAGAAAATTGTGAACTTTAAGAAAAACGTTCATTCAAGCAATGGACTCTTTGTGAAAACTTCTTACTTTAAAAAAATTCCTTTGCATGAAACTAATTTGGCACAAACCAATCTTGTTAGCCTTAAAATGACTCTTATGCTCACTTTGACAATGAAGTTAAGACGCCATTGAAGAATCAGTAATTTGATTTACATTATTTTGTTTTGTTAAAATAGGTGGAAGATTGCATAAAAAAGTATGAAAGTTAAAATTATAAATTGTTGAGTTATCTTTTAAATATATCATTTGAAATTTAATGTTTATATTTGAAACATTCTTGGGTGTAGGAAAAATGATAGCATCAAAACGTCTTAATAATTTTCTCCTTGTGTTCAATTTCGGTATTTCGCAATAAAAAAAAGGATTTTCCATTTGATTGATGTTCATTTTTTGAACTCTTTGAATAATATATACCAATGCAAACATTTAGTTCTTTTCGAGTGTTGAATGATGAAATCATCCTTTCACAATTTTCAAATATAAAATAATTGCATTAAAAGTGAAAATGACTTCTTCAAATACCTAGATTTAGAGGGGGAAACCACTCACATACATTCCAAAAGGAAACTTAAAAGTGAAACTTTATGAAGGATCTTCAAAGCAATAATTTGAATTTTTTCGCACGTTTAAGCTTGGATATTACTTAAAATGAAAACAATATGTTTGAATTTTGCAGTAAAAATATTGTTAAATTAATTTATTATTTCAGACTCCGAAATATGATAAGAGGGGAAATTAATAATAGACATAAATATTAATATTAGATTATACGCGAAATAATTCTGGCTCCTAAACAAAACATAATGAATTTAATGAAAGCTTCGGACTTATTAATCTGATAAAAAAAAAGGAAAATAATTTTTGATAAATGAAATAATTAAAATCTCTAGGTACAAAATAGCTCTAACATTTATGTGAGAAGCCGGGATAGTCCTTTTTTTTAAAAAAAATCTTTAAAAGTATTCGTCCGAAAGAAAAATCATTCAAACATTGTCCCTATCTATACTTAAAAATTTCCTCTTTTCCTATCCAGATATCAACTTATCCTGAAATATGTAGCTCAGGAAACGCAGTAAATATAAACATCGACACTCAAATGTATGAAATTCTGTTCCAAAAAGCCGACAGAAATGCTCGGCAGGTTTGTCGTCCCCATTATCGTCGCGGTAGATGCGAAACTTTCACGAGAACGCATTTTAGAGTTTCCGGAAAACATATCAAAGTGCGATATCTTTTGCGAAACTTTCTGACGAGAAAGAAAAATGAAAAGTAAAAAAGGATAGCAGAGAAGAAACCTTCAGACACAGTCCGTAACGTTTATTACGTCTCTCCAGTTCTGAAAGCTTTCCTAGAAGGAATTTATAGCCAATTTCCTGCACCGCTACTCTTCGAAATTCGAATACTTTTAAGCAAAGGCCTTCCAGTCGAAGAACTTCGTGCAAGAGAGAATAAACCATGTTGTTCCATCTATAACAACACGCTAGGTTCCTTCTCCAAAAGACTTTTATTCGCGATAGCGGAATTTTATTTATTGGTTAGACCTGTGGGACAAATGTGATGTCATTGGAGACAAAAGAGTTGGTGGAAAGTCTGGCCAAGACTGAATCGTGGTGTTCCCGCCTGTCTTCATTAATTACTTCGTTCGACCGCAATTAGATGGTCTCATCTAATCCGTCAAGTGACAGATCTTGTGTTGAAGTCTATCTTTTGCTGGGTGTTTCGTGGAAAGATCAATGACCGCATTCATTACGTCTCTTTCTTGTGGATATGAGTTTCCTCTTTTCCTAGTTTCTAGAAACTTCTAGATGTCATAAAGTGGATTTGTTTATGTTTGTATAGAGATGAAAAATACCTATTTTTTCTGAAATCTCGGCATAACTCAACTGCTTTTTTTTTATAACTTACAACAAACTTAAAAAAAAAAATTGTGCTTAAAATGTCCATATAATACAACTGCTATTGAAAACGTCATCCTTCAGTGGGCGAAAAATTCTTCACTCAGAGTTTTAATCTTGTTTAAATTGTTTTTCATATAAAGTTCTTCAAGATTTGCAAATAAGATACTTAAAGAACAAGAATTTCGCTCTTTTTTAAATGCATTATTCTGTAAAAAAATTTTCTGTATTGGTTTTGTTGTAAATAATTTGATGTCTTTAAAATTTGTGAACACATAGAAAATAATTTTATTATTATAAGCTATAAGTATAGACGATATTTTTATAGCATTTTATTATTCATTCTGGATTCTTTTTTTTTTTTTTCATTGAAATATTTTATAACAATTGAAAAGCTTCTTAAAAATATTTTGTGCTAAAAATGTTTGCAATATGATTATTTTTGTAAACGACTTCCTGTGGAAAATTATTCGTTCTGAGTTATAGGTTTTTGTTTCAAATCAAAATTGTTTTTTTCATAATGAAAGATTCTTAAATAAATCTTAAAATCTCGAAGATTTTTAAGTAAATCGTAAAATGAGGAATCAGATTCATGTTCTATTTATCTGCAATATTTTGAAACAAAAGTTCCTTTTTTCATTTGCTGTACATAATTTGATGCGTATAAAAATAAGATGTACAGACAATAATTATATTATTAAAAATCGCAATTACGGATAATAATCTTATTTTTTGTTACTCTTTTTGGAATCTTCTTTTTTTTACCATTAAAATATTTGATACATACTTGAAGAAAGAGAATTGTTTTGTACACGTAAAATAGATCTTACGATTCATCTTTCTTCATCAAAAACAAATTCAAACAGGAACTATATTCTTCCTTTTTTTTTTTTTTAAATTTTAAAAAGAACTTCAATTTCTTTTAGAGTATCGCTAACTACTTTTTGAATTGAAATTATATTAGAAAATAAAAATTTGCGAAAGAAGCTGAATCCAGAAAAATGATTTATTTCGCTTAAAACAGAAAGTCTTATTATTTTGAAGTCTATAGCAATTTTAATCAATAATCGGTAAGAATATTTAGATGTCTAAATTTCAGGCATTGCTTAATAAGTGTTTCACGTGAATCGCGGAGAAAGGATTATTCTATATAACAAAAAGTTAAATAAAATTAATTTATGATTTTTAATTTTTTTTTTTCATAAAGAAACAAACACTGGATAGATATTTAACCTTTCATTTGGAAGTTAGAGTAGAGCATTTCATCTGGTAGCTCATAAATTAATAGTAAATAGTAAAGTACAAAGCACTTAACTTGTATTCTGAGGTCATTTTTCGTTAATTAAATATCTTCATTCTTTTTATCTTAATTACTTTAAAATGTTATTAATGATCTATTTTTCTGTCTATAGCATTTAAAATGGATCAAAATACTTTTTTTTCTGAAAACTATTTACTATGCTTTTTTTAACTTTATGATTCGAGTAACATAAATCATGGTGTTATTTGACTACAAATTTTTATTTTTTGCATTTTAATTCATTTTAGCGATGCATATTTACTACCGGCTATCGCAAATGTTGAAATAAATCCTTCGATTCACATTATTTTAATTTATTCAGTCTTTAGAACTTGAAAACTTTCAATCTTTAATTTTCTACTTTGTCTAATTGAACAAAATATATTACAAATTAAATAAGAACAAGTTTTAGTTTTTCTCCCTTAAGCAAAATATTACTCTTTATTTAATTAATATATTTTAGAATTACTTTTATATTTAAGAACAAATATATTGAATAGTTATTATTATAATAGTTTATATGAAGAGAAATAAATATTGTTCTTCCTTTTAAGCATGTATTCAGTTGTTGAATTACTGTTATTAAAAATAGTCTAAATATTTTTTTATAAGTACTATTACAAGATAATTTTATTAATTTAAGATTAATTTTATTTTGTCCGTGAATTCTTTTACACCGTTCATTATTAGCAAATAATTAAGTTCATAGTATCATTTTTAAGTAAATCTTTTAAAATGCCAATTTGATTAGATTCTTTCATTTCAATACAATGTTTTGATAGATTCAGCTTATTTAACGAATACTTTTATTAAAATATACAAACATAGTAAAGAATGATAAATCAAAATAATAACAAACTTACATTTTGTGTTATTTCTCACTCTTATCTATACAAGTTCATTTTGAGTGTTTTTATTTTATACTAATAATTACATTTGAATACTAATTGCTTTTCATGTATTTTAAAGATTTAAAAGAAAGAAAAAAAAAACCCGAAAAAACACAATTTTGACGTAGTAAGGCAAAAATTTCTTTAAACACGGTTGAAATTTATGATTAAATAAGGAACAAAATGAAACTCTTTTTCTACTAACATACACGCTACAGGAGGTAAAAGATTAATAGGCTTAAGGATTCATTAAACAAAGTAATTGTTGATAAAGCAAAATTGCCTGCAGCGAAAACGAAATTAACGTGTCGCTTGTCTGCACATAAATTCAAATCGAAATGAGAGCTATTTTTATTGTTCTTCGCAAAGAAAAGAGAGAAATCGGTGTTAAATCTCATTTGCTGGAGATAAAAATTCATTTGAGACAGAAATAATAGCAGAAGTGTTTTTTTGAGATTTCTTCAAAGAGAGATTTGTTTCTTTTCGGCGAAAGATAGAATTGTGTGTGGTAATATAAATGCAAATTTATGTAGTTTTGTCGATTCTTTGAAATAAATATGTTTTATTATCTTTCTCAAGGCGGTTGAAATATAAAAAATCGGATTGAAATAAATGGTATCTGAAATACAGGGCTATTTAATAGCACGAAACAATTTTTAGCGATTACTAAGCAATTGTTTTAAGATATTATATTTTATGAATTGCAACAGTTTTTTGATGGATAATATTATTGCTTAAATAAGTTTTGAGTTACTCTTTTAAGTATTTTTAGAATTGGGGCTGTGAAATTTGTGAACACAAAGCCATATGCGTTGCCTTGATCTATTTACCCAATCTTGAATGAATCGAAATTTTCAATGAATATACTTTTATTTATTTGTAATTCTTTAGACAAATAATGTGCTAGTAATTCCGTCTGTCAACCAATTTGAATGCATGAACATGATGTTAGTTCTACCAATTTTTTCTTCCATTTCAAATAGAGGTTATAGTACTGATATAGGTTTATATAGTTTTTTACACTATAGGTTTAATAATAATAGATGCGTAATATATAATAACAATAATTTATAATAATAACAATAGATATTTAACAATAATAATAGGTGCTTAATTCAATATAATTAAATGTGTGTATGCACACCTGAAAAGGAAAAAATAACAAAAAACCATTTCAGTTGTTTACTAAATATTTTATTTAAAAATTTTAGATTATTTACTTTATTAATATCAAATAATAAATAAGAAAGATTTCCTTCCATCTAGATTTTAATATCACAATGACTCATGTGCATTTTAATCGTCAACGAGTTCCACTTTAATTTATTGCCCTCCTTGTTAAGTCTGGAGCACAACTACTACTGGTTAATTCAATAGATTTTGGTAAGAATTCAGTTATTAATCACTGTTTCGATGCTGGAGATAAGGTGCGATATAATTATCTAAATGAAGTGAATAGCAATTCAATTTACACAGAAATTTCTTAAAATGTTCTTTAAATGGATCATGTTGAATAGAATTTTATAAATGAAAGTGATCAAACGGAATCCTCAGAATTTTCCTCAATAATAATTTTTTTATTTATTGTTCAGATTGATTGCTTTAAAAGAAACATAAATCGCAAAAACTCCTTACATGAATAAGAAAATTTAATACAGATCTTTTTAGATTACAAACCACTAAATGTTAATTAAAATAGTTCCTTGGTAAAAATATTTTCAAATCCCTAATATATGTCATAGTTTTTAAACAACGTCAAATTCAGGGAACATGTTATTCCAAAATGTGTTTTAAACTGAAAATACGAATTTGTTAAAAGCACTTTATCAAAATTAGGATAATTTATTTATTTGAAATTTCTTTTCAATCATTGGAAATGTATCAAAATACTCGTATGTAAAGTTTTCTGTTACATCTGATACAACATCCTTATTAATAGTTAAGACAAAAACATTTAAATGAAGAGTTTCATCAGCATGTAATTAATAATAACGCATGAAAAATTCATAAAAATTTTATGTTATATTTTCAGCTAGAATATCTGTCAAAAGTGCTTATTAACAGTTCTTATAGATTACTTATTAAGATAGAGCACAATTTATATTAAAAATCAGGTTAAGAAATTTTACTTTTCCATTAAGACTTAAATTAACTGCGGATAATTGTCAAAAATCTTGAAGGAAGAATTTAAAAGAAGAGCGCAACAATTGTTTTCCGTGAAAAATAAAATTTTTTTACATGTAAAACACAAGGTGTTGTACATTGTATCTGAAACTTAAGAGATAATAAGATGCAAGAATTATTTTATTTCTGCTACATATTTACTAGGAAATTATTGTTTTTTAATTACATATGGTAAAAAGTAATTGAATCAAATAAAAAATTTGCTCACTTTAAAAAACACCCTTCCCTCAAAACATTCTATGATAGAGACGAGGTATGATTGATGTCATATTAAATACTAAATACAAAGTATATGATAATGTGAATTTTATAATTCAGATTTAATTTTTATATTTAATGAGAACTCATCTAGTTTGGTAATAAGAAAACAACCATTTATTCTTTTCTCTCAGTTTTTATTATTTATTCATATTTTTTAAATACTGTACGCATACGTTTTAAGGAGGCACAAGTTTACCTGATATTATACAAAATAGCTTTATACAAATTGTCTTTTACGAATTAACATGTATACAGATAATTAGAATTTTTAATTTAATTGGACATTCATCAAATGCGTAGAAGAAAATAGGCAATTTTTAAAAATAAAAGATGCAAGATTTTTGATTAATAAAAAGAAATTTGATCAATAGAAAAGATCTTAGGAAAATAATTTCCATAACTCGATAAATGATGATTAAATGTCAAAATCTTACTGAAATATCAATATGTATCAGCACTACAATTGAATTTTACGAAAAACAGTTTATGAAAAGTTTCAAATTTTCTCTGTTTCACTCAGAAACAAAGTATGAAACTGTAGCTAACATTTTTCTGTAAACAATATAGGTTTACGTGAAAAAAAAAGAAAAGAAGTTTCTTTGAGAAAGACAGAAGGTATCTGCCCTGATAACACATATATCTGGATAATAAACTTCTCACTTTAAAGTTTTAATATTTTAAATTATGTTGAAGGTAACTAATTAAATTAAGAAAATTTAAATTCATCAGATATGATGAAGAAGCACAAAGTATTTTAATTCTTGGAATTACAAAATTTACCACTTTCACGTTTTAAAAAAATGCATTTTTTAGTTATTTTGTCTGAATATAAATATTTTTTATACTGAAAATATTTGAATAGCAACTCTTCTGCAAATGAATTACTCAAATAAACATTAATTAGACAGATACTGGTTATTTGCATTGCTATTTGTATTTGCTAAACTTAAGCCTATTTAAGTATCATTCTATGGGTATCCTCTTAGTTCATAAATTAAGAGATGGTACAAGCAACTACTGTTTTTTCTCTTTGAATGAATTAAATCTTACGAGGGAGCATACTTATATTTGTAAGAATATTTACGTAAGAATCATTTAATGAATGTTTTTGAGTTATTGGGCACACATTTCTCAAAATTAAAAATGTTCTATTTATAATGATATATCAATTTGGTGGAGGTATATATATGAACTCATTTACATATATAATTCAGATTTACTAATTTTATTGACTTATTTTTACACTGTTACATTCAGAATTTATAATGTAATTAACAATGCTTATTTAGATCATTTCGTAGTTATTAGTGAAGTAGCAATGGAGACACTAAAATCTACATATTAGTGAAAAACCTTTTTTCAGTAGAAGAAAAAAAAGCCACAGCAAAGTTTAAGAGAAAAGTCTGTTTTCTTTGCACGCATATGCAAATTCTTCAATTCATTTTTGAAAAGCAAATTAATCATCGCATTCTTCTGATTACTTAATTAACTTCTTTTATTTAGAATTTCGTAAGATCTGTGTATTTTTTGCTATCTCTTGAAAAGGTATTTAGTTGTATAATTTTTATAGAACTGAAAACCTTTCGATTGCAACGTGCTTGCTTATTAATGCATTTTTTTTTTCAATTTCAGGACTGATTACAAACATTTTTGGTTCCCCATTTAAAAAAAATAGTCTCTGTGAAATAAAGAGCTAGAAATGATGAAAAAGAACTGTTAAAAATTAATATTTATTAGAAACCCATGGCAGTTTCATGTTATATAGCAATTAAGAATCATAATGAGTAAAGTAGTATTTGTTTTTGTACAAGTATATATATTTACTATAATTTGCAAAAAAGGAAATAAAAAGTGTTTCTATTAAGAACTCACATAGATATAATATTTTATAATTTTCATTCTACTTAAGAAATTAAAAAAAATCTAATCGAATTTTCATTATTGAGTAAGCTTATATATTGCACTTCTCTTAATAAATTCACTATTATTATTATCCTGTCACTTATTTTATTCAAATCGAAGACAATTTCAACTATTCAAATACTGCATATGGTAAATATTTAATAAAAAGATAAAAATTACAAAAAAAAAAAAGAATGAATAAAACATCTTCATATTATTCAATTAATTTCTTAGTATGAACTACTTCGCAACGTCTGCACTGAATATAACCAGATGCAATGCAGTTTGTAAGTGTATCACATATTCTACATTATTTTAAAACAATAAAATGAGGATATAACTCATTTCCAAGCAGAAAAGTGGATTCTCATCATTTGGGTGGATTTCAATATCTTTATGATCTTTATGTAGTTGTCATTGTGATACACCTTTTATGCCAAAGCTGATTTGTAGACAACAGATATACCACATCATTTGGATTATGCATTGTATATATTTGGGATATAACATGCATAGTATCTGTACTACTGTAAAAATTTGTCTCATAATTTCATTATATGTCGCTAACATCTTCTGTAGCTTGAGAGGAAGTTCCAGATTAGGCAAGATGTTCAAAAGGAATATTGGTAAAGTTACCTAGATATGATAAATGCAAGATAGTATCAAACACTCCCGTTGCGTCCGAACTTTCAGAATAAATTCACTAATTAGTGGTTTAATGACTGTTATAGCAATTACCATATCAGGATACACTCTTCGTCCCCATGGAATTTGCATTCAAGATAGCTGACATCCTGTTTGGTGCATATTTAACGAAAGCTCTCACGTTACTGAGCACCTTGAATCAATTTTTCAGCAATGGATATCACACTGAATACACATTACTGCATATTTAGCCTGAGTAATAGTTTTCAATGAATATACATTTGATTCAATATAAGAAAAGAGCTAAAATTTTTGCAATATTTTTAAAAGTCATCGTTATATAGGAGAAGAAATATTTTTTAAAGTAACATCTCCAAAGTCATATATAAATCATTACTTTTGTTAAATAGCCATATAATCACAGTTGAGGATTTCAGAAATGCTATCTTGAATTAATACATTAAGTATTTTATAACTGTTATTATTCTAAAATTTCCATAAACGAACAATAACGCTCATTTACATAGGATTTAACTTGGATTAGAAACTCTTGAAATGGTAGGAAAAACCTATAAAAATGGGTTTTGCTATTATGGGATTATTTAAATTTGATACTCTGGGACAATTTGGGATGCCAAGACACAGAAAATTATTTCCTCCCACAAACTTCTAAATTGCTCAAAATAATTCTTGCCAAATAATATAGTTAATTAACCCTTGAGTTTCTGAAAGTACCGATTAATTAATTAGTTTCCCAAACAGTCACGTAATCTTCATATAACCTTCATTGATGATGATCATAGATTGATAAATTTTTACATAACTACAAAAATGGAAATAATAACTTAACCCGTTTCCTCCCAGCGTCATATTTATAGGACAGTTCATTTTCACCATTATAAATAAAGCTATTCAACGTTTTGCCTATTCTTTTTCTACCCCTTGAAGAGTAATGGTTTCACCCTACTTACTAATACCGATTTGAACCGGATGGAATCATTTTTCAGCAAGGTGCAGACACCTAAACTTCGCCATTTTCATGATTTTTTCTTGCTGAATTTTATTGTAATAGTACGAAAAGGTTTTAAAGGTAATTTTAAATATTTTTTCAGAATTTATATTTCAGATATTCTATTAATTGATATCTTATAATGTTTTAGAATTATTTTTACTTTTATTAGTTTTAATTACAAATTTAAACTACTGTCCTAAAAATAGGACGCTGGGCGGATTCGTTAAATTTTCTGATATTTAGTTTATTTCATAAGTGCTCAATATGTTGAGGAAAAAAGTTTTTAAAACTGCCGAGGAAGCTATAGAATATCTATTTTCGGAGGAATTAGAGTCTGAAATGTTTGTTTTGCCACCTGAAGTAGATAAATTTACAGATGAAGAAGGTTTTGATGACTCTGAAACACTTGACCCATCTGTAAGAGATGTAATTTGTCCTATAATTTGTAAGTTGACCTAAGAAAGAGTGGATTTCGAGCAACAGGAACAATAAGAAGTGACAGAATACATCATTGTCAACTTGAAATTGATTCTACTTTCAAAAAGACTAGCCGTGGTTCACATGATTTCTACTTTGATGTGAAAAATAAAATTACTGCTGTAAAATGGAATGAAAACAAATGCATTACACTTGCGACAAATTTTGACATAATTGAGCCACTAACATCTGTTTCAAGGCGTGAAAAGGGAAAAGCTGAAAAAAATAAAATTGAACAGCCATGTCTCGTAAACAATTATAACAAAAACATGGGTGGTATAGAATCTCATGATCGGCTTGTAGAGAAACATACCATAAGAATCCGTGGAAAAAAATGGTATTGGCCAATTATTACCCAAATTGTAGACATGGCTGTTGCAAATATCTGCGTTATTTACAACATGGTAAATGCAGAGAAAAAGAGTATCAAAGAAATAAGGAGACATATTGCAATAACCTATCTAAAAAAAAGGCAACACAGTACAAATACAAATCGGTATACCAAGTTATACAATTTCATTTCGAATGAAGGAAATAGACACTGTTAGACGTGATGGAGTTGGCCATATAATTAGTAAAAGAGAAAAACAAAGACGATGTCAAATGTAAAATTGTTCGGGAAAACCTCTTACATTTTGCATGAAATGTAATGTAACTCTATGTACAAAATGTTTTCCAAATTACCATACATAGTGTGAATATGTTTAAACTTAATAAAAAATGTCAAATTTATTTGTGTTTCACTTTATTTTCCATTAAATATTAAAGTTCAATTGTTTGGGAACAGAAACATAATCAAGTAATTAAAAACAAAGGAGAAGTACTAAGTGTTCAAAAACTTCCATATCCGCCCAGCGTCCTATTTATAGGACAGTAATTATCTCGGATCCTAAATTAATGGTGTGGAGTTTAATTGCATATTATATTTAATTTAAGTGTTTAGAACATAATTTTAAAAGTTTTTAACAAAATTTCAATTTTAAATTAAATTGGGCGTTAACGGGTTAAGCTCTGTCAGACTAGAATTTATTCTGTTTAATTTAGCATCAAGTGAACCCCATACACCGTTTTTGCTTTATTAACCTCCTAACGTTTTCCATGTCATTTTCAATTGCAATTTTTTACAAGAATCAGACAAAATCTGTTCAAATAAATCGTTTATGTTATGCTCATAAGTATAAAATGTTTGAATCGTTATATTTTGGGGATTTTTCTAAAAGCTACACACACATATATATATACAGAGAGAGAGAGATTTAGTTCATAAACCTTACTAAATAAAATTTCAAATATCATTTGCTACGAAATAGTGTAGTTCTATAGCTACGTGACGGCTATTGGCGATTGACCTCATCATTTTGAACTCCGGTCAAATGATAATGACAACATTTGAATTGGTGCCTAATCCACTTAACTACTGCATTATACAACGTGAGGCTTAATTCCTTTTAACGCTAAATACCCCACATAATTGCTCTTTTTGTGATTTAACTGAAATTTGAATTTAAAACAGCAATGACTTCACATCGCCAAAAACGAAGCTCGCGAGCTCCACCGCTGGACTATGCAAGGGTAATTAGATGCGTAAGCATATACCTCACTGCAACTAATTCAGATCCGTAAGTTGCGAGGAATCCAAGACAATTTAATATTTAAAATATTAATATTTATTTTGTCATTTAGTTAGTATTGAGCATGAGAATATCACTCATTCAATATAAGAGCAAAAATTAAGTTAGTTGTTATAATTACAAAACTAATTGCTAATGGTAACAGAAAAGGATACAGCTTGTATCAAAAAGTTACCATGGAATGTAGTGTTGGAGGACAACTGGCGTGCAACCTTGCAGAAATGAATGCAAGTATCCAGAAAGCACCACAGAGAGCTGTGGTTAGTTGCATAGCGATTATTATGAATCTATTAATACAAGATGCCTGCAACATCCAGGGGGAATTCAGCAGGTTTACACCGTCGATAGGGAGAAGAGGATCCAGAGAGGTCCAGAAGAAAAGGAAGACAGTAGACTCATCTCGAGGAAAGCATACGGATCGACAAGGCAAGAACTTTTCATCTTTTGCTGTGTTCTTTCGATAGTTGTGAGGTTATAAATACTAATAACCAGAAAACTTGCAATTTTCATTTAGAAAGTAGTTGTTCTAATGTGCCACCTTGTGGCATGATGAGAAGGTGGCAAGCAGCTCAAAGAAAGCCGCCATAACTAACGCAATCAAATCTGAAGTTCATAGATATCAACAATAATTTTTGATTAAAGTTCAATAAAGATATTATTTAATATCCTTTATTTATATTCTATGGACCATCATTCTGAAAAACATAATTAGAAACATATTCTCATATATTCATGAATATTTAAAGTGAATGAGCAAAATATTTTCGTTTAAATGCTTTCAATTGAGTGAAAAAATATTTACACAAACACGATTGATTGATTTTTGATTGTGACTTTTACCTTTGCTGAGGGTTTTCTGCTTCAAAAAATTTTGAACTGACTGGAAATCAATCTTTATTTAATGACTTTAGTTAACTTTAAATGCAGGATCCCTGTGTATAAGTCTACGTATATTGCACAATTTGTTAATTTATATTCGATTACTTGAAAGTTTCTGAAACAAAAAATATTTAAGAATTTTTTCCACATAAGTTTCCGACAACGTTAGAAACAACAACAAAATATTGCTAATATTTACAGCATCGAAATATAATATAAATTATTTTCGGATCTTATATAAAAAACTCATTCTGTTGTACTCACAAAATTAAAAACTGAAAATTGTCTGCAAGAATTTCTACCGCACCCATCTGATTAATGAATTACTTTTTTTTCTCAAAGATTAATCAATCTCTTTTATATGAACTTATTCTTATCTTCAAAATTTTTTCAATGGTAATCAATGTTTTAAACTCAAACAATTTGCGCGAGAGTCAAAAAATAAGTAAAAAACGCAGTAAGAAAGACAAACTTTGTTAATGAGTTATTTTAAATGAATGCTATGTCAAGAACACCCTTAACTGAAAAATAAATATGAGGTATTTGCGTGATTTAATGAGATACTTACTTAAATCTCCACTTGAATGATTTTCTTAAGATTCTTTAGCTTCATGAGCTTAATTATTCGGCTAATTTGTGGAACTTTGTGTTGCTAAATGAAAAGCTCGCATGGTTTCGAAATAATTTACACTTTAATTACTTACACAAAAAATGGTATTTCAGGATATTCAATTTCAGCGGTAAATATAGGTAAATATATCACGAGTTTCTATGTTAAGTACCTTTGATTATATATATATTTCTTTAAAATAATCGAATTGGAAGATTTAATAGCATGATGCATGCATTTAATGAAGAATAAGATTTTTTAAATTAATCACTGACTATTGCTTTCGAATTCTTTCCACTAATGAGAAAAATTCTTACATTCTACTTTAAACAAGGGTCACCATATTCTTTTTATGTATATCCTACAAAATGATATTCATTAACCCAATTAACTAAACTCTGTTGGATTAGAATTTCTTTTGTGTGACAAGGGTTCTAGTTTGAAATTAGTCTTGCCTGTATAGTTCAAAGCAAACTGCTTATTTTCTACTGGTAATTACGTTTCTGATTGATCTTTAGAAATAGGATACGGAAAGAGCGACAAGTTAATTAGTTACAGAATTCAAATAAGGTAAATCAAAGTGTAAATGCTTTGATTTAATTGAAAATTTGTTCTAATGAGTCATTAAACATGAATCAAAATAGAAAATAAAGTATGTACAAATTTTCAATGATAAAAATATACATTGTAAAACAAAAGCAAATATTCAAGTTAATCAATAGATACAAACAAATGTATGACGAAACCCTTACCTTTACATACGTTAAAGCCATTGAATGTTGACTAATTTTATTTAACATTAGCTCAATGTGTTTTCTGACACTTAAGCAAATAATGCACTTTGAAAGTAAATGAAAAAAATATAGATTATAAGTAACATAATTTGCTCATATTGCTTTGAACCTTTTCACGTACTGCATTGTTTTCAGGACATAATAAATTCAATGAATTACCAGAATAGCATTTATAACTCTTTTCTTTTAAATATTTTATTGAATGCCTTGCTTTGGATTTAAATCATTCTTGAATTATAATATATATTTTATTTTTTTTATCACTCATCTAGTCTTCTAATAATTTTGTATTTTTTTTAAAACTATAGAGGGATATATTTTACATCATCATAAGTTTTTAATTGTTTTAAAGAGTTATATAATTTCTTTCTTATTTTCATGTAATTAAATAAAACTGTCTTAACTATTTCAGAATAATATGTATGATTAATTTATTACATTTTAAATTAAGTTTACAAGACATGTAAAAGTAATTTAATTCATATTTAACGATTATAATGATTAATTCAAAACAATATTGTAACTACAAGAGCTATTTGGGAACAAAAAAAACTAAATGTATTTATCTAACTGAATTCCATGAGTATATAATCCCTATGTATAAGTCTAATGAAATATAAATTAAGATATCATATTAATATTTACATTATAATTTTAAATGTTAAAAATATATCATTTTGACCATTAGAGTAGGTAAAATGTATATTTTAAATATCGAAGATTATGATGTCATACAATCCTTACGATACTTGAAATTTATCTAATGCTTTCAATGTATTGGGTTTTCATTATTTATTTACTCAATTATACTTAAATTGACAAATATCGAAAATTAATATAGGGATTAATATTACGGATTTGATTGATTAAAACTTTTTAATATCTATTAAACACATTACGTTCTTCCAAAACAAGGAAATTTAGTTTACAAAAATACTCAAATAACATTGTAGCATATAAAAAACTTTTGATTTTGGGATCAATTACATAAACTAAAGACGGAAATATTTAAATGAAGCATTGAGAGATAATGCCATTCTTTTCTGCTTTTTAAACTCTTACGGTATCATGTGGTTGTGTGCTACTGCCTATTATTTAAGATCAAATTTCAGATATTGATTCAAACAGAAAAAAGATATCTTTAAAATAAAGCTCTGTATATTAAGCTGGTATGATGATCAAATCTGGGCTTTAATTGTCAAATTTGTGCAATTCCAGTGTTTGAAGAAGAGTGTAAAAACTTACATAGACGTATTATAACAGGTCAATTGAAAAGTCCCCGGCCTACCATAGTAAAACACATTTTTTTTGGCAAAATTAGTTTTTTTTTATTCAACATAATTCCCTTCAAGGTTGATACACTGATTATAGCGACCCTCCAACTTTTCGATACCATTTTTGTAGTACGATTTGCCCTTTGCTTCAAAATAGGCCTCAGTTTCGGCGATCACCTTTTCATTCGACGAAAATTTCTTCCCAGAGAGCATTCTTTTGAAATCTGAGAACAGGAAATAGTCGCTGGGGGCCATATCTGGAGAATACGGTGGATGAGGAAGCAATTCGAAGCCCAATTCATGGATTTTTACCATCGTTTTCACTGACTTGTGACACAGTGCATTGTCTTGGTGAAGCAACACTTTCTTTTTCTTCAAATGCGGCCGTTTTTCGACGATTTCGTCCTTCAAACGGTCCAATAACGCTATGTAATAGTCGCTGTTGATGGTCCTTCCTTTTTCAAGGTAGTCAATGAAAATTATTCCATGCGCATCCCAAAATACAGACGCCATAACCTTGCCAGCCGACTGTTGCGTTTTCCCACGCTTTGGAGCGGGTTCATCGTGTGCAGTCCACTCGGATGACTGTCGATTGGACTTCGGAGTGAAATGATGGAGTCATGTTTCATCCATTGTCACATATCGACCCAAAAACTCGGGTTTATTACGCTCGATCAACTTCAAACACTGCTCTTCATCATCATCTTGTCGTTGTTTTTCGTCAGAAGTGAGCTCGCGTGGCACCCACTTTGCACAGAGCTTTCTCATACCGAAATATTCGTGATTGATATGATGTACACGTTCAGTTGATATCTTTAGAGTGTGGGCTATTTCATTCAATTTCAATTGACGGTCATTCAAAATCATTTTGTGGATTTTTTTAATGTATTCGTCGGTAACAACTTCTTTTGGGCGTCCACTGCGTTCTCCGTCTTCGGTGCTCATTTCACCACGTCTAAACTTAGCATACCAATTCTTGATGGTTGATTTTCCTCGGGCAGTGTCTGGAAACTCGGCATCAAGCCAAGTTTTTGCTTCAACTGTATTTTTTCCCTTCAAAAAGCAATATTTTATCAACACGCGAAATTCCTTTTTATCCATTTTTTTCACAATAACAAAAGTTGCTTCACTCAAAATGCTATAATTCACAAACTAATGCTGCGACAGCTGTCAAATTTATAAACGCATCTTTTGAGGGTGAAGGCTAACTAAAAAACATATGGATTTAATTCTAGTAGCGCCATCTATGTGTCAGGCCGAGGACTTTTCAATTGACCTGTTATAAGAATTGAACTATATTTTATGGAACTAGATAATCTCACACATCTAATCTGAGTTTAAAAGGTAGATAATCACAGTGTAAGCTTTAGATTTAAGTGAATAGAATAATTAAGCAACTTAACAGAGTAGATTAAGCAAGTTTTTAAAAGTAGTCCAAGAAATCACCTTAAGTCAAAACTTTCGTATCCGAAATTAAATCTACGTTATAGCTTCAAAGGTGATTGCTTATAACCCTCTCCAGGAAGTAATGTAATTCAAAACATCAATCTCACACTCAACTACTTCCAAGAAAGCCATTAAGATTACCATTAACCAGCCATTTTGAATTTGGGAAAGTAAAGTCAATTCTTTTAAATTTATCTTTCCTTCTCAAATATTGACAATTGTGTTTATTTGAAAGTAAAATACTGCCGAAAAGCAAAAAAAAGAGCAAAAAAATAATGAAGATTTCTGTACATTTTCCTTTCAATTATAGCAAATACTTTTTGTTTATTTTGATTTTTCGCTTAACTTTTCATTTATTGATTTTTCACTTTCCAAAATCGGAGGAAAAACGTAATTACACAAAAATTCTCATTAAATTTTACTTTTTTCTTCCCATTTAATTGCATTTAAATAAATACAAAATTCTAAATATGAATTAGAAGTTAAAATTTCATAGGATAAACTACACGTTCATGATGAAACGTAAACTGAGATAAAAAAAAAAATGCAGTTCAGTTTAACCATTTGCGTATGAAATGAATTTACTCTCTACATAAGAATTAGATGCAAAGTATACACACAAACGCATTTTTTCATGTATGTTACATTAAATATATGATTTTAAAGGTAAGTATCCTTGATGAATTAATGATCTTTGAAGGTGTTAGCCTATTTGTTTTCTTTTATTGTGTGGTGATAACCAGTTTGTTAAACAGTTTTTGTGGATGAAATGAAAAAGTAGAACCAGTAATCTAATTAATCATGCTATTTCGAGTCCTTATTCAAAAACATCAACTTGAGGTACTGTGATAAAAGAGAGATATTCGAATTCCATGTAATTAAAATACCTTTTTGGAACAGTAATCTACACAGATCCATTTATAGGAATATTTTATTGGCCTTTTTATTACGTAATAACAAATTAACCACACATAAAATAGACAACTTTAATAACATTAAAAAATTCTTCAACAACTGTTTGGATCATGATGATCCAATAAATTTCTTAAATACTTATATACATCACAAATATATTAAATATCTTTGCGAATCGTGATCCAATATCAAATTCACCACACAACAATAGGTCCACAAAGTCGGCTTGTTAGTGGTCTAGCCGTGAAGAATTTATTTATTTATTTACATTTACACAGCTTACATTTTTACTCACTCTCTGGAACGTTATACTCCTTTTCCATACAACTTATTACCAACCAATTGTTTGCATCCTTTTACATTTTATTACCAATCAAACAATGATTTAAATCTTTTTTCAATTTATATGGTGATGATGTGTTATATTTTTTTCATTTTGAGTATGTGATATACATCTTGAAGCTTAAAGAAAATTCCGTCTTACTACTCACATATTTGAATCTTCATTTCTTTGAATTTTGTAAGTAATTTTTATATTTTGATTTGTTGATAATTTTTAGAATTATAGATTTTATTTTGTAAATTTTATCGTTGAATTTTTTTGCATTTTTTAATCATTGAACTCTTTTGTAATTTGGATTTCCCGATTCAGCCTACCAGGAATTATAGATTTTATTTTTGTAGATTTTATCGCTGAATTTGTTTATATCTTTTAATCATGAACTCTTTTGCAATTTGGATTTCCTAATTCAGCCTACCAAGTCGCAAAGGGGAAAGGTTGGTACCATTAAACTAGTTTAACCCCGCTTAATCGGTCCTCAGCCCGATATTGCTTTTTGACTTGCTGGGTTCCATATTTTCATTT
>BMAW01007071.1:445667-492812 GCA_019974015.1 Nephila pilipes | reverse complement strand
AGTGAGGATCTACAAGGGTTCAGCGGGTTAGACTTTAATATAAAATTCCATAAAGGACTCGGAATTGATTGGTTCTTAACGATTTTATATATAAGTACTATGTTATAATATTAATCTTGTTAAGTACTGACATATACAGGGTTTCAATTCACAGGTTACATATTTCCTTTTTTTAAAATTATTTTGAGATGCTAAAAAACTTGAGTTATTGCCTGGATTGAATTTATTAGTGATACTATATTGACTAGTAATTCTTCAAATATTGATTAATAATCGAAAAAGAAGAATGTAATACCAAAGATTTACACAACATTTAAGAATCTAATGCTTTTCGTAATGTCTTAAAATGGGATGTCTTAAAATGCTCGAACACAATCAGAACAGATAATTTTTATTAAAATCGCGCAATACAAATAAGTGTAGAACATGTATGTAAGTTTCATATTTAATGAAAAAAAATATATCCAAATTAGAAGTCTTATATAAAAATAAGAATAGATATACATGATAACGTATCTGTACCAGAAGTGACTTTATTCATGCCTTGAGGCTACAGAGACAACGTAATATACTCGTATCTGGAAATTTGTTTGATATTTCTGCAACGCATTTCAGTGTTTTGTTGAAAACTGCTAAATTCGGACTTTTAGTTCCGATTAAATTCCATAATAAATAATATGAAAAGAATTTGAGATATTCCTTTCTGCAATTTCTTCTATAATAAAAGTTTGATATTCCTATGCAATAAATGTATTAATTTTTTTAAACGCATTTGTTGAAATTAAGGTATGATATAGATGTAAATAGAAATCTAGCAACGAATCAATATTATCTGTATGACTTATGGATTGTTTATAAACCTTATATATTTAGAAGCAACACGATGATTGTTGGTGACAGTTCTCATAATTCTGAGCCTCGGTGAAGAGATGAGAAAGACACCTGAACAGGCAATCTTCTCTTCTAACTTCTACATCATTCCAATGTGGATAATTGAGTCTCGATAGATTTAACGTGGATCTGGTCCGCAACACGATGGGACCTTAATGACTCCAGGACTCCAATCCAAGACGACTGAAAAAGCGCTTACTCTGAGCTCGCGAACATGAGCATTCGGATACCGGGGCCACTACATATATTGTCAGCAGGAATTTTTTAAATGACGATGAATAAACATTTTTAATGTAATGAAATATGCTCACCATTTTAATTAATTTCCTAATTTTTGTTACTGATACGATAAAAACAATCTTGGAATGTTTTTAAAGTCTTGGTGGAATTTATTGAAACAGCAGAAGATTCAGAGGGCAACAATTACACAATGAAATTATGTTAATCGAATAATTATTTATTAATCACACACACATTTTAAAAATGGGTTGCTTTATTTACGTGGCCATTTTCTAATGTGTGTGGACATTATTTTATCTCCATTGATCCAGCTAAATCCAAACAAAAATGTATACATAACTTAGCGATATCATTTTTCAAAAGTAGACGTTATTAAAAATTTCTGAAGAAAAGTTCAATTTTTTTATCCCCTAAAATAAGCAAAATAATAAAATTTTTATAAAAAAATATTTTACAAAGTATAACGTAACAAAAATATGTGATGTTTAGATGAAAATTATTTGAGAATCTAGAATCTACTGGTTTAATTAACATATTCCAATGTTATTCTCTAATAACTGAATAGAAAATATTTCTTTTGATAACTATGATATACAATACATTTTGAAAGTTTTGCATTAATTTTGTTTATCACTGGCGTTATTATTTTTCTATTTATGATTTAAATGTAATTAATTTCTTTAGAATACTAAATTTTGTAAGAATGAATCCAAAACAGTATGCGAAATTTGTGGTAATTTTGATGTTTCTAATGTCTTATTCGTTAATTAAGGTAATGTAATTAGTTCCTTAGTGACGAATACTTATCAGGAAATTACGCGTATTTATCTTTAAGATTATTATGGCGGAGTCATAAGCTCCCTTCCCTATTTGCAAAATTTCTTAACTAATTATACGCTTAAAATGGCGAAGTTCATTATCTTCTGAAATATGTTTGAACAAAACAGTATTATATAATGAATATGAAATTGAAGAGCTTAATCGTCTTTTAAATATAAAATACCCATTATGAAACTGTAAAAGTTCGTTATCTTTTGAAATGCGCTTGAATAAAACAATATAAAACATTCCATGCAGGAAATTAGAACTTTATTTCGCGTTAAAATTGTTAGGCAAATTATTTGTTTCTTAGAAACATGAAACATATTTTAATAAATTTGTTGAGGGAAAAATGTGATTTATTAAAACAGAGACTTTAAAGATTTCAAGCAAAGCGGTTTAATACCTTAGGTTCCAACAAGAAGTATAAAATAATATACCATGTTAAAATTTTATTTTAAAATAAATTTGACATATAACACTATTTGATTTTTATGTATGTATAAAAATGCTGTCATAAATAGATTGATCATATACAGTCCCGGATCAGAAACATAAATTATTGAAAGTTATGAATCCATACAATCATTTTCTGTTCCTCATTGAATGCATATTTTGAGACACCTTATTCAAATATACATCTATTTGATACGCAAACTTTTCATCATGAATATTTCTAAGCTTTTATTAAAAAAAATTGATTATTCATGTACTGCTAATATTGTTACATATAATCATGTCTCACGCTGCTATTTTCTTTAAGGAACTTTGTTACCTCAGAATACTCTTGCGATTTCTGAGTCTGCTAAAATTACTTTATAATCCCCAAAGTATCCCGGACGATGTTTAAGCTGAGCGCAGATATAAATTTTGTAGCGAATCTTCATCATTTTTGACAACAGACATTAACTCAAGAAAATACAGAAAGGCAACCTAAAAAATATTATGAAGGTATTATTTAAGTCATGAATGTTAAGCGTAGAATATTTCTTAGATTCTTTATTCCTAGGGGGACGAGAATATATGCAAATTTCATCGAAGAAAAATGTGTTTGAGAGAATGAGAAAGATATATAAAATATGCATTTTTCTTTAAGGTTATTTTTTTCACGAAAGCAATGCAAAAGCGTCTTCTAGATAATAAGAGAAGACTTTTATTTTTTACATATATTCCAAAAAACAGAATTTTAAATTATGCTCTTCACATTCATCATGAGTCTTATATATTTAATTTAATAGATTTTCAAATAGGGATTATTTTTCTACGTCGTAATTAAGTTAAAAATTTATTATTGATGTATTTAATTGAAACTGACATAGAGAGATATTTTATTATTTTTTTTCAGCTGAGCTGTTTGAATTTTAAAATAAAGCTTTTTCAGGTATTAAATCATTGAAAAATTCCCTTTTATTTTCACCTCTATAAAAGGATTGATAAAAACAAAGAAACAGAAAGATACTTTCTAAAACTTAAATTTAATTGAGCTTAATACTTTTCAGGTCGTGTTGCGAACAGAATATCTCAGATACTATGGGAAAAAAATCCAATTAATTATTCTATAGATGCTACTATATATGCCATTAATAATCTTTAGCATATTTACCTAAGTTTATGAATTTCTTGTTCTTTTATGAAACAATTTAATTTATAATGAAGAATGCTAATAAAAACAAATTTTGAAACGATGAATTGATATTAATTTCATAGCATGCAACTCTCCATTCTTATATACGTATATGCTGAGTGTGTTACAAATAGATATAAATATTCTTGAATAATTTAGGTTTGAACACTGTTTATCTTCAGTTTTTGATATACTCTTAAATATTTGATTTGATTGCGAAAATATTGCATGAATTGAAAATAATTGGAAACTTCCTAAATTTTATGCTCCGTATCTTTATCTTATGTTTTTATTTACGCGTATATTTTTAAATTATATCTTGGAATTTAACAAAAATGAAACAAAGGCTCACTTTCATTTGATTTAATGGACACGTAAGTAAAAAGTACAATATAAGCAATATGATTTTCGTGCAAAAACGACCAAAAGTAATGAAGAACTTTTAATATAACTTGACAGTTTTTCCTTCTACACTCGTAAACACCTGGTCTGTAGGGAGAACCTAGATATAAAAAGGAAAGTTTCACAGCAAGAAAAGCTCCGAATTTCTTCCTTCTGTCAGAAATCTTTAATTCAAGACTCCAATTTTGAAAGCCTTGTTATAAAATAGATTCTTATTTTGAGTTCGAATTGGAAAGGGATGTATAGTTAACGATATAAAAGTGGGAGTCTTTGCTCCACTAAATTTCATTCCAGTTGTTGCAAGTATTTACTTTAAATTAAAGAAATTCTATTTCAATTTTCAGTAAGGATTTCAAATATTCAAAAAGATATAAATATGATTCTGCCAATAGAATCGTTTACGAATATAAATATGAAAGCTTTATATCCCCTTTGTGCGAACGTTATATGTATAAATAAGATTATCATAGTTGCAATAATTTAAGGATGTAATTCAAATTCTTGATTTAGAAAAAAATTCTTAAAATTAAAATAAAAGCAAATTTCAGAATTCAATGAAATGAATCATCAAAAACAGCGAATAAAATTTATACAGTTCTATAAATTCACATACATAATTTTATTCCATTAATCAACTTTCCTTTTAAAAGATTAAAATAAATTTAAAGTTATTTTTTTTTAAAATTAACATAGAAGATGAATGAAAGAAAAACATTGTTGTGAGATTTCAATTATCTAATAACAATACAGATATTTTAAAAATTAACGGGAGTATACTGCCTTTAAATTAAATGCATACTTTGAAATATATATACTTCGAAGTGAAACGAATATATGAAATATATTCGTTTTCAATATTTAAAGTATATACAATATATATATATATATATTATCAATTTTGGTTTCATATGCATTGTTATATTGCTAATACTTAAGAAAATTTATTTAAGTTTTTCATTGTATAATACCGTAAAATTATTAATATTTTCATTAGTTTTTGGACCTAAATTGATTATTTTTGTTTTTCTCGCATAATGCGTGACGCCAAATCACACTTTTAAGCTTCTTGCATCGAAGCTTTCAAAATGTCACTCCATGCTCGGATACACAATGACACAGAATACTTCGAAAGTAGTGGGTATTGAATTTTTCATTGTGACATTTACTTTTGACGTAAGGATTTTTTCAGATTATGAGGTACTTTCTAGTTCTCTTCCTCCGTCTGTAAATTGTTTATGCATCCAAAATCCTCCGTAATCTTCTTTACAAAGTTCTTAAGTCCACTTTGACTTCACAAACAAGTCTACACTTAAGACTCTGCTCTCGGATTACCTAGTATTTCCAAACAACTTCATTGCAGTGCCGTAGACATTTCTATTTTTTTTTCTTTCTGGGGATTATTCTAAAATTAACTTCACTGGTTTTAGTGACAACATCGTACTTTTAAATACAAACATGAGACTAATTTTTAGATTTCAATGAATATTCAATAAATCTGGTATTTAATAATTTAAAATTGTCGCGATATCCAGAAAAAATATTTATAATGATTGAAGTTTTTATTAGAAGTTCTAATATGTAAATGCAGCTCTATAATCATATGTTTTACAAACTGCTCTGAACAACCATTACCTTTTCCTATTTTCTTCAAATGCTTTTAAACACATTTAAAGTTTATCAATACCGTGTAAAATGTATCATCATAAATAGTTTTCGTTCTTTGGAAACGTAGACTGTCAAATAAGATTACAAGTATAAAATTATAGTTTACTTATAAACAAAATTAGATACATAAAAATGGAAGTAGCAATTGTTTCTATGCTTTTTAATACACAGAATAATAAAAACAATCTCATTTATTCATCGAAGTTTTTAAATGCAGTAATTCTTCATTAGATTGAAATCAAAAGATATAATTTTACTATTAATTTACTGTAATCAATTAGCATAAGTAAATAAATGTATAGTGCAAAATGAGGCCGCTAGTAGCCTAGAGTTATGATTCGTGGTTTCACAGATTCGTGAATTCGAGCCCTGATGCTACTAAAGACCCGCCGTGTAAACGGGGTTGATGCGCATTAAATCTGTCAAGGCTCAAACTCTTCCCGTTAGGAGAGGGCCGTGGTAGCCTAGTGGTCAAGGTCGTGGACTAGCGGCCGGCGGTTTTCGTTCAGTCGGGAGTTCGATCCTTGGCCGCCAAAGACCAGCCGTGTAGCCGGGGCTGATGCACGTTAAATCTGTTCGGGGCCCAAAGTCCTCCCGTTGGCGTGGCGTGGATGTTAGGAGAGGGGGGTGCCAGCTCAGGTGTCGTCCTCGTCACTTGACCGTGGTTCAAAATTACGAGGTCCGTCGCCAATAGCCCTCGTGTTGCTTCTAGTGCGACGTTAATAAAAAACTAAACTAAACTAAATCCCGTTAGGAGAGGGAGGTACCGGCTTAGGTGTCGTCCTCGTCACTTGAACGAGGCTCAAAATTAGGAGGTTTGTCGCCGATAGTCCTTGTGTTGCTACTAGTGCGATGTTAATAAAATCCTTCAATACAGTACAAAATAACCCTAGTTCGTTAAATGCGAAAGTATTAGATTAAATATTGGTGCATTTGTTCGAAATAACTTCTGAAGGATCCTCTGTTAAAGGTGAAACTTTGTATTTTTGCAAAATATTTCAGTCAATGTTTCATGAGCAAAATACCAGCGCACGTCGAAACACGATAAACTGGCTCACTCTTCATAAGCAATTCAGACAAATATCAAGTAATTAATGTAGTGTGGAGTATTATTAACGATCAAACAGAACGAGTGATGGCACAAAGATAAAAACTGGACATGCTTGCGAAAGAAAGTAACATTAGAATACTGTAATTTTTCTCACATCTACTCATAAACGCAGTAGTCTAGAACTCCAATTCTGAAGTTTGGAAGAATGGTCAAATGTGATGTACAGTGACGAATCTCGTTGTAGTCAGAACACTGATATTATTCGGCTAACGATGTAGCGAGAATATTGAATTTGTTTTCACCCAGAAAAGATCCCAGAAAGGCATCGCTATCTGTCGATGAGAATCATGGTGTAGCAGACACTACACTGAACGGCCGAACAGATCTCTATATCTTTAAGACGGGATCTGTGGCTGCTAAAAGATACAGAGATGAAGTTCTCGAGCCTTATGTACAACTTGTTGTCGATTCTGCCTTTATACACTCTAACAAACAAGAAAAACAACGCAACAAGGAGTTGCCTGATTGTAATAAAATTTCGTATGCAAAGACATTTGGACATAACATGCAAATGATTAAAATTTGGTGTTCAATGATTGAAAAGCGAGAGCTACAGCATATCGCAACTGCACACTCAGCAGTTACATATAAGAAGCGACTCTCAATCTCATGGTCAAATTTTCTGTTGCATTGCGATTTAAGACACCTTTCAACAACTGAGAAAATGCCTCACCTCAGGATTCGAGCTCATTATGAGCAACTGTCAGAGTTTGAAAGGGGTCGTATCATTGGATTGAAAGAGGCAGGTTGAGCAAATCGGAGAATCGCTCGTTACATGGGTCGAAACGATGCGGAGATAAGAAGATTCTGGCAAGAATGGGTGGACAATGGCAGATTTCAGCGGTCGACCTAGGGCCCCAGCAGATCGGGAGGAGGGAGTGATTGTCAGATCAACTCTGTTACAGCACCTGATTCCTCGTTATAAACCATCAGACATGCGTCCCGCACACGAGTATCCACCATGACCATTCACAGACGACTGATGGAGCGAAATCTACGTTCGTACGGACCGCTACTCAGCCTACCACTCACAACAACACAGTGTCTATCCAGATTACAGTGGTTCTTGGCTCAATCAGGCTAGAAGGAGACTGACTGGAGATCTATAGTGTTTCCAGCTTCCAACTGTGTCCTGATGATCATCGAAGATGGGTCTGGAGACTCCCTGGGCAGCGTGCCGATCCTGCTTTCACTATTTCATGCCACACTGGCCCTCAACCAGGAGTTATGATATGGGGCGCCATTCCCTTGATAGCCTGAACCCTGTGGTCGTCATTAGAGACACACTTACAGCACAGCTTTACTTCGACGACATTCTGAGACCTGTTTTTGTTACCTTTTGTTACCTTTGCTGTTTTGCGTTCCTTTTGCAGTACCCTGGCCGTATTCTTCATCTATGAACTGTCTTACAGCTTGTCAAACACTTCCTAGGCCAGCCAGATCTCTCTCCAATTGAGCATGTCCGGGATATGATGGGAAGGCGACTGCATTTATCGGGGAATGTTGATTACCGACAATTGGAGCAAATTTGGCAAGAAATATCGCTGGAGACCACCAGGGAGCAGCTTTATCACTCTATACCACGTCGTGAGGCCGCTTGCATCCAGGCTTGATGTGGGGCAACACCTTATTGAGCTCGTTACTTTGTAATTATATAACTCTGAAATCAATAAATCAATTTTTCTGAAATTTTACTCATTTTCTATTCTGTACATAATTTTCCTAATCGCAATCTTTGTCTCCATTGGACAACTTCTTCTTGATGACCCTTTTTTTTTTGTTACAGAGTGTATTTATGAATGATAATGTACCTTTTCATCGTGGAATCTTGATCAACGATTTTCTTGGAAAGGAAAATACCCAATGCATACCATGGTATATCATATCATGTTGAGTGTGCGTGGTATATGCTCGGGAGACAACTTAAAGATCTTCAGCACTCACCAAGCTCCATTCCAGAGCTGAAATAGCTTTTCGACACATTTAAATTCTTTGAGCCCACGACTCATTCGCGATGTCATAACAAGTATGCGAAACTGTTTTACAGTGTGCCTGGTTGTCAGAGGTGACCACTCACTTTATTAAACTGTAGCATAACCTTTTTATTACATTTATTTTTCACTAAAGAGAGACTTGGTTTTAAGCCCAGTTTTCTTTCAAACGTTTTGGATAATGTAAGTGATTAATATAGTTCTTTTACATTATTTTCTTATTTTACAATCGGTTTACACTCGCTTAATATATTCTAGCTTACTGTTAGATTCCAGTCATTATTCATATAATTGCTAATTATGTTTAACTTTCGGAAACCAATGTACTACCAAGCTTTTGAGTGATTTTGAAAAATTTTCATTTCAGTCTTAATAGTTTTAGTTTCCTCTAACCGTATATTCCAAACTCTCATATATTCAATGCTTTTCATTCTTAAAATCTGTAAAATAAGCTAAGTTAAAATTATTATTTAATTATCGACAGATAAACTATGTTAAAAGGAAATTTTATAAATTAATTAAAAAATATTTTGAGTAATCTCATTATTGAATTATGTTGAGTTAAGATGTATTAATGTTATAAACATTCGAAGAATAGCAGCCAAATAGCGTTCAATATTTTTTTTTTCAATAATAATTTATATTAGAATATAAAAGCAAAATAAAAGCAAATCATTAATAATTGATTTCTTTAAGCCAGTACTAAAAAACTGTTATTATTTATTTTAAACTATTGTTGACACAAAATCTCTTTATTTTAAACTATCATTCAAACTTTAATTTAAACTATTATTTAAAATACGATTACTCATTTTAAACTATTATTACAACTATTATTTCAAAAATATTCTTCTTCTTTATGAAAGCATAACATATTTAATATCCGAGCATATAAACAAAATTTTTACATTTATGGAGGAATCTAATATCCTCAAAGAGTAAAATACTTGAAAACTTATTTTATAATAATAGAAGTTTTCGTTTTTTTTTTTTTCAAACTTGCTTATTGAACAAAAAACAATATTTAAACCTAGAAGTATCATTGCTATTTAGAGAAATATTGCGCATCCTCGACGTGATAGGATTACGACTTTTATTCCATCTTTTATGGCTTATCATAAGAACGCTTTCAATCATAATCTCCAAGGATTTTAAGATTCCTATTTAATGCAGTCACGTATATCTTATGCTTGAATTCAATATGTGAGTTCTTTGCATTCTATCAAATTCGAGTTCTTTCGAACGCATAAGAATATTCAGCAAGGTATGTAAATCGTATATATTCTCCTCAGCTTGTTTCTCTTTCTTCGCGAGTTCTTTTTATAGAAAGAAGATTCTACACGCATATTAATGGATAGTATAAGCATTGAAAGGTTTAATTCGGAAGACAGGGAACCAAAATAAATCTTTTTAAGGTTATAGGTATACAGAATTCAAGAAGAAAATAATCAAGAAAAGCTGAAAGGCAATAAAATTTGTAAAATCGTAAAAAAAGGGTTTGTGTCGCGTGATAAATTTATATAATTGTCATCTTTAATGAAAAATCATTTAAAGTTTATGATAAATTACCTGTGTTAAAAACAAGATTGATCATATAACTTCATAGAACTAAATGTAAATATTGAGACACGAGAAAAGAAGATCATAAGATTAAATATAATCAGAATTGAAGAATACGCGAGGAACAGATTTAATGAAAAAAATCATATTTATTTTTAAATGCATATATGAACACTTTTGGTAAGTTATTAGAATACGTAGTTTATTCTCGAATTATATCGACTAAAGGGTATAAATTTCTTTTTTCTGATGGAAAAAAAAATCTGTAAAATGCATTCAAATATATGCATATACTTTATTTTCTTTATTCATTGTCATCTATTAATTCAAAATCTTCGTATAATAGTTATATGAAATATTCTGAAGATTCAAGTAATCCCACAAAAATTATTAAAGTACAGTTAAAGTATTATATGGAGAAGAACATTAAAATCTCTTTGACTATTGTTACAAATTTATAACGTTGTTTCATGTTAGGAAATAATTGTTATCGGCGCCACATCATTTCGATTCGATACAATTTTCTTTCAAAAACCTAAAATCTTCTTTGAGACAGTAAAAGCATCTATCAACTTTAAGGGGGAATCTAAAGATTAAAATATATAACATGTGCTTTTTATTCTTAGCTATGAACCAAGATTAAAGACTTAAAGATGTCTATGTACGCAAAGCTCAACTCAAACAAAAAAAAGAGAAAAACATTTTATCGTATGAAAATCTATTTCAATTAAGACAGTGAAACATTAGAAATATACTTGACCTCAGATTTAAACCTGACTTTGTCTTCTCGGTAGCCTAGTCGTCATGGTCGCGGACTCGCGACCATCGGGACTCGCGACCATCGGTTTTCGTCGAGTCTAGAGTTCGAGCCAAATCTAACGAGGCTCACAAAGTCCTCTCGTTGGTGTGGTGTGGAAGGTAGGAGAGGTAGGTGCCAGTTGAGATATTGTCTTCCTGTCATTCGACCAAGATAACAAATTCTAAAGTTCGTCGCCAGTAGCTACTCAGTACGACATTAATAAACAACACATTAGTCTGCTTTTTCGCCTAATGAATAGTAGGAAATAAATATAGTTTCTTCTATGAATATTATAAAAAGATTTCTAAGTTTTTTTCTCATTTACGGACAAATGACTACTTTAAGTGTCGTAAATACAGTTGCATATTTACAGAGTTTTCTTACCAAAAAGATATGCAAAGAATCGAGTGCATTAATTAATATCAAAATGAAATTAATTGAAGCGACAACCTAAGTTTTAACATTTTTATAGCCTTACTTTTATAACAAAACCAAGCCTTTAACTTAAAGAGTTCCGTTAATATAAAAATGAAAATCAATGGTTCTTTTCATATGATACAATAGCTCGAAAAGCAATGGCATTCATTAAAATAGAATACGACTATTTTATTGCTATATATATTCAAATTACCCTCATCAATTCCAGTTTTTTTTTAAATCATATTTTTACCAAAAATTTGGTTCACATTTTTTTTTCTGAAGTATCATCCGTGCTATAATAAAATGTTCGAGTATTAGTACATAAGTTTCTGATTAATTATGATTAATTCATAATTACTGCAAAATATTATATTCTCAGAAACTTATAGAAAAATGCAATTATGAGTTGAAAATACAATTAATCTTTAAATTATATATATATATATATATATATAGGGTAATTATATTTAAAGTTACACATTCAAAAAGCTGAAAAAAAGAACAACAAGCCAGAATGATCCAATATTTCATCTGAGTATACTTTAGACAATAAGAATTTGTTTTGTGAAATAAAAAAAATTACAAAATTAACTGATAGATGGCGCTGTACTAGTTATAAGAGGCTGAAAAAGCGATTTTTGTATGAAATATGAGAAATTTAAGATGCTAATTAAAAGACGTAATATGTGAATCGCACTTTACACGTGTGATAAAAAGGCGGAAAATATGCAGTTCCTGTTAATCAGCGTCTGAGATTATTGTTACGATTCATCATTGAAGGATCTGGATCAGCTTGTGAAGTTTTTTTACGAGAACGATGACTGCGCGGTAGTTGCATTGATGAAATTCCGAACATTAAAGGGTTTTAAAAGCAACTCTAGTCCGATGACTGAATTCAGTCTCACAAAAATGGTTGATAAATGAAGGGATTTGACATGAAATATGGCAGAAGGAGGAAATCAATTGCTTCGACGTAAGTGGAGGATGCGTCTGCAAGATTAGAGGTTGCTTCAGGATTAGGATATGTCTACAGGATTAGAGATTGCTTCAATAAGTGCTTTAGAAACTTGATATAAACGGGGATTGCCCAACTTCAGATATGCCTGTCAGTACGGATTGTGAAACTTTACGAAACATCCTGCAGTGCAGTTCTATCCATTCAAAATTACGCATGATCTGGAGATTCCTGCTGACCTATCAAAACGAGAAGTCCTGCAATTTCTTGCTCGAATGGAAGAGGGCAATACATGGCAATGGAATATTTTGTGGACAGACGAAGCCCATTTTCCTCACGAAGGTTCTGTCAATATTCAAAATTGCAGATCATGAGCAAGAGATAATCGATTCCAAATGCAACCATTGCATCTTCTTTCTCAAAAGGTCACTGTGTGGTACTGGTTTACGGAAACATTTATCACTGAAACTTTCCCTTCGAGGAGATTGGTCCTTTGGGTCCTGTCACCCGTACAATCAACAGGACAGGTCATGAATATCTTTTTCTCTACCAGCTCATTCCAGCACTTCAACAGCTCAGATGTGTTGGTAGCAGAATTTTTATGCAAGACGGCGCTCCTCCACACATTTCAAATCCAGTGAAGCAGCTGCTAAACATGCATTTCGGAGATGAAAGAATTGTCAGTCACCATTTTCCAACAGCTTTGCGGCCATGGTCACCTGATTGGAACCCTTGCGACATCTAGCTGTGGGGTTACCAATACATGTTGTGTTCGGGGCTCCGATTGCAAACTTAGCGCAATTGAAAACACGTATTACACAGCGAATTCACATCACAATTGATACACTACGATCCGTTGTGGAATATGCTGTTTAACGCTTTTAACTTGTGGCAGAAATCGGTGGACAGCATATTGAACATTTTTTTAGCAAGTCGTAGCAGCTACTCCATGACTTCCTTTTCTTGATGGTTTCATCACTTTTTACTTTTTCTAGAGTTTTGGCCAATGAACAATTCAAAACCGATTTTTTCTAATCTTCTGTCAACTCAACTTTGGGTGATGGATGGGCTTCGATAAAGATTGCCACAAGAACATGCATTATGTCGTCTTATAATTAGCCTCTTATGACTGATGCAGCGCCCTCTATATGTCCATATTTGAACTTTTTTCTGAGTCACAACAGAAATCCCCGTTGTTTAATGTATATATATATATATATATATATATAAATATATAAGGTATTTAATTATTAATGTTAATAAGATGTAATTTTAAATTAAACAAAATTATGTTAAGTAACAATTATAATTATAAATAAACAAATTTTACAATAATGTATTAAAAATAAAGAAAACCCTACAAATACTATTAAACTAATTGAAAGAATCTGCAAAATATCAATATAACTAAAACAAGCAAGTTAAAATTCTTGTCCTGATTTTAGAAATACAATATCATTGTAATGAAAATAAAAAACCCTCAATATACTGAAATACAAATTATACATAACAATTTTAATTCTTAGTAAATCCATTAATTATAAAAATTATAATACACTCTTAAAAATGTAATTAATATACTAATACACACTTTTAAAAATACTTTTAAACTAAAAAAATTATACAATTTACATTCATAAGAAACTCAATATTTGCTATTTCATTCTAAAGTTGCGCGATATTACATTGTTTACAGTCGCCAAACAATATTAATTAAGTGTACAAAACTAAAGATATTAAAAACGCTATTCATTAAGAAATTTTTCAATAAATGATTTCAGTCTATTCTATTAACTTTTTAATACTCATTTGAAACTTGAAAAGTAAATAGTGGAATAAAATAGTAGTTTTAATAATAAAATAATATAATAATTTAAAAAGAATTCAGAGCCCATTTAAAGGCATTTAATTTTATTATTAGTAGAGAACAAATAGTTTTTGTGTTGTGCAATAATGTATTTTTTAATTCTAATTATATCCAATATATATGTGATGTGAATATACTATTTTAAAAGTGTATTTACTAATAAGTAGAAAAATATGGATTTTATACACTTGAAATTAAATTAAAAGAATCATTTAGGATTCTTATAATTTTTGCTGTTAGTGGTATTAATTTTTTTTACAATTTTAGTGTCATAATGTGCAGAAAATATATTTCTTATTAGTTTGGTTACACAGGAACTATTGGCGTGTTTTTGATAAATTATAATAATAATAACGCCAATTTTAATTATTATTGGATCAGAGTTTAAATGAAAACTATTTTATATGTTTAATTAAAGTGGTTTTCACTTAGATATTTTTACAACTGCATTCTTGTGTCGAAAATTAGTTTTTTGCACTTTTATAATTTTTCTATTTTATAGTTTATTTTAATTAACACACTCTCTTTTTGTGTTGACTTTCCCACAATGCACCTCAATCTTGGTTTAAAATTAAACAATAAAGCTCTAGCTTGCCAACTCACTCGTACAACAGTGATCTACATGTCAAAAACTGAAGGTTCGAAAGCAGTGATCTACATGTCAAAAACTGAAGGTTCGAAAGCCATTTACCACTTACTCAAACCAGGAATCACTTCTAGCCGTATATAACCGCTGAAGATCAGATACTGCAAGTCATTTCAATTTCTAACATACAAGTATATACCAACTACTCATTATCAACCATCCAGACACACTTTCAATAGTACTTCACTTATATATCACTTCCACAAATTAATTAATTATATTTCTTACTTTCATTTAATTTTCGTAATCATGCTTCATTTCACTGGAAAGTATTCGAAAATTTAAGCATAAAATCAGAACATAACTCCAGATATTAGTTTGGAAGGTTTCGTGAGTAGCCCAAAGTAACAATGTTTAATCACGTATTTCATTTCAAAACGTAAAGCAATAAATTTATATTCATTCTTCGAATCTTTTTCTTCTTAATAGTTTGAAAATTTTCGAAAATAAAAAAATATTCATTCCTTAAAAATTAATGGAAAAATTTAAAAAGTGTACAGAGATATTTTTTTTTTTACTTTATAAATCCTTATTAGAAAATTTTTAGAATTTTTCACTGCTGAGAAATATTTTTTGTTCAACTCTAAGCCAGTAGATGGCATGATTATTAAGGTTGCATAATTTTAAGAGAAGAATTTTTATATTTTAGGATAAAATTTAAATACATAAAGAAAAAACAGTCCTTTAAATTTTTTTTCTTCAAATCTATGTATTTTATAATTATATGTTATTAGTATCGCTTGTTTCTCCTGTATAGTAAAAATTGTTTAAGTTATACTTTTTTGTCCCCTTTAATGTACAAAAGCAAACAATCAACCAATGAGTTGGAAATGATGGGATAAAGTAGCAAACAAATGCATTTTGGGTCTGCAGGTTACGAAGAAAACATTAGAAATTGTTATGTATAAGTTTTGTAACTGTATTTACCTTTCGTGTTTTTAAAAGAGTACAGTTAATGCATATTTAATTTGGCTAAAGTGGAATTTAGTTCCTTTTATTTTCTTTAGCTTAATTACATTTTTGAATTTGAACTTATGTTTGAAATTAATTTTTACCATTTCGTTATAAAGTAATTAAACTGAGTGAAATACTTGGATTCATAATATCAGTAAGTCCATGCACTTCTATTCATAGCCCGAAATAGCATTTTAAATTACTTTACTCCCTTTTTTTGACTTTTCGTCTTCTTTATAATTCAGTCTTATCTCCTAGTATTTACTTTTCTAACTGGATATTTCTTGATTTTAGTTTTTTTTTTTTTTTTTTTATTTATTTTTTTTTTTTTTATTTTCAGTAAGTGTATGTTTTTAACATTGTAATATTAGTATATTTTTAGAAACACAATTTTTAAATTTACATTTAAATTTTGAGTATTCTATTTTTGACATAGTTTTGCATAATATATATAAATTCATACAATTCTTAGTTTTAAAACTTAATTTTAAGTATTTGTTAATGGGTATAGATGGATTAGTCTTAAGGTTAGGGTTGTTTACTTTAGTTTCAATGTATTTGTAGACTTTTTCCATTTTTCGAATTTGAAATTCTATTCATTTCTGAAATTACGATTATTCTGAAATTATGATAATATATTTATTCTGAAGATGGGATGATTGGATCCACGAAACCTGTTTAAACACGCTTTTCCCATTCCAAAGTATGGTGGGGGGGACTATATTTTAAAAAATTACATTATCTTCACTTTTGTATTTCATTAATTCTCTTTTTTCACTTATCAGATTTGCTATGTTTGGGATAGCTTTGGTTGTAAGTTTGGCTATAATTTTGTTGTAATTTTTAATTTATGGTTCATATATGTTTTGAATTAAAATTATTGTGTATAATTTGTTTTTTAGTAAACGTATGGCCTTCTACTTTAAAATGTTTTGTACATTTTTGATTTTTATAACATTATTAATTTCATTGGTTTTTAGTTGTTTTAATAATTTACTGATTTTTTAAATTAATTCTGAATTATTTGTAGATTTTTAGTTTTAATGCGCTTTTAGTGTCATTTAAAAGTATGCTAAAATAATATTAATAATTATTTATATTCTATATATATATATATATATACATTAAATACACAAGAAAAAATTATATGCCAGAAATAATTTTAGAAAAAACATTATAAATGTAAATTAAAATATAATATGTTAAAAGAAAATAAACTAAGCCAATAGAAAATTTGAGAAATTGAAAACTGTTATAATATTGCTCTTTGTAATATGTGATATTTTTTTTTGGACTTTCATGTTTTTAATTTAAATTTAAAGCACGTAGAATAGATAGATAAAATATATGAATTCATTTTTTCTCGCTTTAATATATTATTCATATCACTTTTGCATTTAGAAATATAAAATATTTCATATTGGTTTATTTTAGTTATTTTTAATATACATTGAAATTAATTATGCCACGTATACATTAAAATGATGCATGTAATATTGAATTCGTAAATTGCTTCTTCAAATATAACTATTTCCTTTCATGAATAACAGCAATTGCGAATGCGAATTTCAATTCATGTCTATGAAAGTGAAAGAATTTGAACTGCGTTCCATTCAAATACGAAATGCACTTTTGAATGTGTTTTGACGACTCAATCTTTGAAGTTTCGGAGCATTTATAAGCTTTTTCAATTGCATAATATGGAAATCGTAACTTCTTGGTAGAGAATATTTTGTCTGAAAATTCGATACATAAATTTTGGATAGAATTTCACGAATTGAGTGAAAAAAACAGTATATATATATATATATATATAAGGAAAAATTATATTATATTATTGTAAAAATTAAAAGCGAATAAAAACATTAGTAAGAATTAAATCAAAAAGAGGTTAAAAGAATTAAATGCTAACAACAAAACACAAAATTAAAAAACAGTGTTGCATAGTTAATGAAAATATACAGAAATAATTAAATAAAAATAAATGTAAAGAAAAGCATAAATAACAATTCTGTAAAGAAAGAAATAATTAGTAATTTATTAAATAAAATTGTCAACTATACCATGCTAATTATTATGCATGTAAAAGCAATGCACAATGAAAATTGAAAAAAAATAATAAGTTACAAAACATAAGTTTTTTATCATCTAAATAAAAATTAAACATATTCTATAGTGTAGTTTTACTATATAAGAGATTATGATTGCGAGATACAAAGCATATAATATTATTCAATTAAAATTATGATTATTCTTTTTATAAAATTAATTTTTAATAATCTTTGATAAATATAAAAACATTAATTCCTCTTAAATTATCAACAGAAAAAAAGCTTTTATAAAAAATAAAAAAAGTTCGCATTCATTTTAATTAC
The DNA here is from genome assembly GCA_019974015.1 of Nephila pilipes. Taxonomy (NCBI): domain Eukaryota; kingdom Metazoa; phylum Arthropoda; class Arachnida; order Araneae; family Nephilidae; genus Nephila; species Nephila pilipes. The sequence continues at coordinate 474,493 of BMAW01007071.1, read as the reverse complement.
AGTGCTAGCTTAGATTTAAAAAATATAAATAATATTTCCATGTGTAATATTTACAAATATTATATAAATGAAAAATGTCAACATGTGGCTGATTACAGGTAATTTGGATATTGTGGAAGATAAAATATTGAGATATGTTGTGAATCATAGGAGAGAAAGATCAGATATATAATGAATTTCAGATTTAACTAAAAACAATTTTTAAGTAAAGAAACAAATTAATTTAGTTAATGATAATTTTATTCCTAAAAAAGCAATTAATTAAGGTCTTCCATTAGAAGCTTTTAAACACTTTAAAGTCTATTAGTTATGATATTAAAAATGGGTCTTTAGAAAATACATATTAATAATAATGTGGATAATTTCTTAAAAAATTAAATCAGCTAATATTAATCACATGGAAAGATTTATTAATTCTTATGCAGACAGAATAATTAATAATTACGCTATTACATGTAAATATATTCTAATTTAACATAATTTGTTAGCATCTTGAGAATAATATTTCCTTTAGAGTTGTGAGCATTTATGATATGAAAATTTCGAGTAGGATTATGCAATTTTATACGAAAATTGGTGTCAGTATTAATAATGTTAAATAACTTTAAAATTTTGTTACTATAATTTCATATAAACTCTATAAAATTTAGTACAGCAACCAAGTAATGGTTTGATTACATACATTACTTTTGCTGATATAAAAATTACCAAAAAATATACAAAATATTATAAATAAGTTGAAGAGTACTCTATCATTAAAAAAAGGGCAGACACAGTTTAATAATACAATAAATACACAATTATAACAATAATAAATAGATTTATGCTATTTATAACAGTAATTTTGAATATCTTTTTAATTCTATTAATATAGAAAATATTATTATAATTCTAAGAGAGATTTATTAGAAATTCAATATTAATAAGGTTATGGCGTATGGAAAACTTTTTCGATTACTTAGTTATGTTAGGCTTAAAAGAAAATTATATATTATTTAATAGGATTTATAAACACATTAAAGGTATACCACAAGGTAGTCCTGGAAGTAATTGGTTAAACAATATTTTTTTTTACGCTTTTGTGAAAATAACTTCGTTGATTATTATAGTTTTAGAATGTTTAGATATTTTGTATGTTATTTTCTTTTTATTAATGATAGTGAAATTGTTAAATCTTTCTTGTCTTTTTAACCAGTGCATTTAAAATTATTATAAAATTACATTAATATAAATGAAACAGAATGTTTAAATATTTTCTTAAAGTTAGAATATAATAAACTTTCGTGAAATAAAAGGGATTCATGAAGTTACGTTATTTGGATCGTTATTAAGTCCAAACATTTTTTGAAATTTAATTTATAACCAAATATTACATAATATCAAACTAATGAATGAAACATAAGATATTTACATTAACGTGGTTACATTTAAGAAAATTTATCTGAATACAGAATTTCCTTTGAATTTTATTGAGAATAATTCAAAATATAATAATTAAAAATTTTAGTTTTTCTTTTGGTTTAAAATTTCTTAAATTTATATGTTTTTCTGAAAATATGGTTTTTTTCTCTTTATGTTCTGTTATTAATTTTCTTTTGTTCCCTTTCCCCCATTTTGCTTTTTTTTAAGTATTTAAACTTTTTTTTTGCAATAGTACTCTATTTCTCTGATGGAGGACATTCCAGTTTACATTTACAATTTTAACAAGTTGGGAAAATTTTAATGTGTCAGTGTTGAATACTCAGTTTATTGTTGCAAGGTATTTGTCTCGTACATTTTTAATCTGTTTGATTAATGTTTTAGTTTCGGATTAATTTTGGTTAATGTTTGGGTATTTCTATTTATCCATATATATATTTATTTAGTTTCTTATTTGCAATGCTATCTTTTTGCGTAAAGTTTTGTTAGAACTTTATAGAGTTTCCGCACTATTTTTTGAAAAAATTTACTATAAGACTGTTTTGGCTTGAAAAACATGTTAAACCTGCTAATCTGTAATAAACCAGATTCAGAATTAATAATTGTGATGTTTCTTTTCCTTTGTTCGTTTATTTCAAATATTTTATTTTACTAATGAAATATTCACTCAACCTCTCTCTCTCACCCCCATATATATATATATATGTGTGTGTGTGTGTGTGTGAATGCATATTTTTACTAGATTACACCACTGAATTATTTTGCAAATAATAAATGCCACAGTTTTGCTTAATAATCGTAAATGATTGTGGAGTTAAAATTAAATTTCGTCATTACTTAATCAGTGTATAGCAAATTAATCATTTTCTTACTTATATTACTTCTAATTTATTTAGACGTTATAAACAGAAATTACTAACTACCAGAAATCTTAAGTTCTCAACATGTTTTGTCAAACCTTTATCATTTTCGACTAGATCTTTTAATATATTAGGAGCGTTTTTAATTTTTTTGTTGAAAAAGGAATACATTTTGTACTGCAAAGGTGAAATCAACGGTAAGTCTCATTTTTCTATTTAATCTTATTAAAATAAATATATTCTATGCTACAAACTTCGCACACACACACACTGATATATATACATACAGTGAGAAATATATATATAAAGCGTTTTCTATGAAATAAATTCAAAATCTTAAATTAAAAAAAAAATGATTTTTCTTTTTCTTTTTATTCTAAAGGAAACAAAAAAATTATTAGAACATAATTTTTCCTGAATATTTATGATAATTATGCATCAGTTGATCAGTACACGGTAAGAACACTTTAACGTAATCGACTTCATGTTTCCCAAAGTTTATCGAAATTTATTACCACGATTAAAGAAAATGTGAGTTTAAGACTTTTAACACATGCAAGCTATTACAGTAAAGAGAGGGTATTCATAATAATATTCCCTTAATATTGGTTATATTCATCAAACTGTTTCATAAGCCGACGTTTTCTATTCAAACATGTCTGCAAAATATGTAAATCTACGTAAATCCTTTTGCATCCATCTATAAATCTCGAAACGTGTTGATATATGTTGACCCAAATTTCTTATATGCTGCCACAAATACTTTCAGGCAGGAAAGCATCTATAATTAAGAACGCTGTTTAGGATAGAAAAGTAATAAAATCATTTAATTCATTAAATATATTCAATAATGATTTTTAAATTATAAATATTGTTTATTTAAAACGTAAATTTGCACCACAATTTAAATTAAACAAAAACTACAACTTTCCTTTCTAAATAATAGAGTTTTTGATAATTAGGTATTTATCCTTCGTAAAATAATATTTAGAATAACATAATATGAAGCAATATTAATTTATATTTGAATAAGAGATATTTATAAAAATCTATTTTAGATATTTCTGTTAAAAACATTAATCTATTTTATTATGTTGTTAATGAATATATAACTCCCTTCCTAAATGGTACATATTGTATTTATAGAGAATTTGAAATATTTTATAATTTAAAATCCCATAATATAAATTTTCAAGAATTGTCCATTAGTTATTGAAGACTTAAATAAACAACTCGAATATAAGTAGATAGAATAATCTTTTTATGAAATGACTGAATTACCTGTTTCCTTATTGGGGAAATCGAAAGTAATAAGAAGTTAAAATATCTTTTAAACTAATTTAACTTCCTTGAGAAATTTTTGGAGTATTATGTAGTATTAAATTTCAGAAACTTTTAATGGAATTTTTTGTATTTCGTTCACAAAGCGTTTCAAATTTAAATCTGACACTTTTTTTGGTAAATAATATGAGAAAAAAACGTTCTATAAATTTCTTAATCCAAAACTTTGAATTATAAGAATAACGACAAGGTATGTATGTCGGTACCAACTATTACAACAACAAGGTACCAACTATTTTCTATTTTATTCTTCAAATTTATTTTTTGACATCTTGATTTCCAAACATGATTCAGTCATCTAATCCCGTATCAGGAATATTCCGCTCACTTCACCTAATTCTGTATGAGGCATATTCTTCGCAGTCAATAGAGCCATTCTCCTCCTATCAACAGCTTAGTTTCCTCTAATTCCATCTCAAGCCACTTCAAGACTAGGTCAATAGCATTCATCTATGCCTTCTACAGCAAAAGTCTTTGACCAATGGTAAAGAAGCTATTTGGTATCTAACCAGTTTAAATTTCCACTTTTAGAAGCTGAGCTGCAGTTACTCGGTTAAGGAATCGCTTTGTGACCCAAGCCTCCGTATTTACACAACGTCAACACCGACGGTTCTATTAAATTTTTCGTAAAGCAATTAAATGTGGAAAATTACTTTAGCAATGTAAATGTGGAAACGGTCTACAAAATCAACCGATTCGTACAGAAAATTAGACGTAGTTGCATTGTTCAATTTCTTTCAGCCATTCTGTCAAACACTAAAATCCAACGGATATCACTTACACTTCTTCACTCATCGGTAGTGTTCGGGAATTTAGAGCTTGTGCGTGTTGGAAAAAAAAAATAAGTAAGTGCAATTTAATCTTTAATCACCTCCTAACTTCATTTTTTTAAACATACAAAAACTATGCTCGGATAAGTTTTGAACACACGTTCACTTATCTGAAAATAGTATTATTCGTGTAGTTCACTTATCTGAAAATAGTATTAAAAAAAAGAATATATTATAGATTTTAAAAGAACAGTTCTGAGAACTTTTCGAATGCACGAAAAAAAATCTATAATATGTATGAACATTGTAATACGACCCCCCAAAAAATAATGTTAGAAATGAAAACCTTTTCAGATTTATCAACGATCTTTATATCACCTGTAGTGCAAGTAAAACTGAATTTTTTTTCAACATAAAATATCAGCAAAATTTAAATACGTAACTTTCTTAGTATTATTTCTTTTTGTAATCACATTTTTATTTTTTCTTCTTACTTTTAAATGTAAGTTTTTTATTGCAAGGAGAATTAGACAGTTTTAATGAGTTTATTTTACGGTAAATTGTACATGAAAGAACAGTTTTTAATAGTCTTAATAGTTGAGACTGCATCATTTGTTCTGTGCTCCAAATTAGATCACTTTTAAGAGTCCAATATACTATTTAACAAAATTTTATTTTTATTTAGTTATAACATTTAATATAAGAACACATTTATGTTCTTAGTATTAAAATTTAATTAATTCCCAGAGCACAAGTGTTAGAAATATTTTAATATATAGTATTGAAGCATTGTATTTCTACTAGGCTTTATTGAAAAATAATGCTTGCAAGCCTAGCTTTTACATTTTTCATGATTTTCAAAATTATTTGGATACCTGAAAGCCTTACTTATCCTTTGTGTTATAAATTTGTTTCCTTTATACCCAGGTGTTGTTGGTATTCTTAGAATGGAAGAAAATGGCGACCCAGAATGAAATGAGGTTGAAGAAACGTTGCAAAATTGAATCTGGCCTTGTCCTCGTGACCTCTACCTCTTTCTAAACAGGCAAAAATTTCCTCATTGTCATTATTTTCAATCTGATGGCGTGGTGAAAACATGCATGAATGCTTGACGTCGATATCAGCCACCTCAATTCTTCTCCGAATTGTTTGATCGATTAAGCCCGCGTTAGTATGAGAAGAAAGGAAATACAGCTATGTCAAAAATGGAATAATGCACTATGTATAAGATACATGTAGCTTTCAGGTACAATTATACGCTATATTAGCCCAAAACAAAGAGCAAGTTCTTGTGGCTCGAGCACTGCAAAAACACATTACACTACTGGAAGGCTGGTCGTTCAATGGAAAATAGCCCTGAATGTTTTACAAACGGAGGCCGTCTTCTTTTCACACAATGGAATCAGAATAAATCATGATGTCACTATCAACCACCAAAAAGTCACCTGATCTCCCCACACTAAAAACCTAGGAATTATCCTTGATAAGAAACTCACTTTCGAACAATATATTACACAAAACATCAAGAAATTCTGAGCCAGAGCGTGCTCGGTTTATCTCTTAATTGCTCGGAATTCCAAAATAATCACAGAAACAAGTTGCTTATCTATATCTTAATTATCAGACCTATCCTGACTTACAACTGTCCCATTTGGGGGTTCGCTGTCAAAACACACATAAATAAACTAGAAAAACCACAAAACAACATTGTTAGACAAATAGTAAATTGAAGATTGTTCATGAGAAATACAAACATCTACACATCTCTTAACTTTCCAATAGTAAAACACACCATTTAAAAATTTCCCTTAAATTCTGTAGTAATCTTATGAACATAAGCAATAATTACCTTCAAAATATTTCAAATTACGATTCGAATCGAAACATTAATAGACCCAAATACATTCTCTTAAATTTGTAAAAAATCCATTTATTCATCACTAAATTCTCACACAATCACAGAAACGCCTTACTCTACCCACCCAACTTAACTACAGACCAATCAGAACTCGTCCTCTCATCACCACTTCTCCTGTATATATCAATCTGAATTTCGCAAACTTCCAAACACCGACATGATAGACAGCTACCCCATTTGTCGGCTGCTAAATTAGGACCCCCCCCCCCGATAATTCTTGTAAAAATTACTTAGTTCATACTTAAGAATTCTATTTTTAAATGATCCTAAATAATAAAGTTTGTCCTAAGTAACTTTTAAACTTTATTTTTCTAATTCTATAATTTTTAAATATTAAATTAAACACCACTTTTTATTTTATTAAAATCAATTAATTTAAACGCAGTTGTGGGCTGGAAAAAGAGGTTGCTCAGTCTCACTCAGTGTATCGAAAGATATGGAAATAAAGAGCCGGAAGGCTTAGGCGCTTCAGTGAAACCTCTTCAACCATTCAGATATAATTAAAATTGTGAATGTCGGGGAACAAATAGTATGTTATGGCCAGGGAGCATTATTTATCAGTCAAACCTCGAAGTTTTTTTTAGATATAACATTAAAAGTTAATGCTCATAAAATTTATGCTACTTCATTTGAACAGTGAAGTAATATAAATTTTGTTCTCTTGTGAGCTTTAATGAAATATTTTTTTTCAAAATATCATAGCGATTATCAGTCATATCTTCTCGGGATATACTATAAATGAAAATATCAATCATTTTAAAGCGTAAATAAAATTTGAGTATTATGAAAATGTACTATTCAAATTCTGCAATTTAATGTTGCATGAGAAGACATATCAAGATTTTGGATTAAAATCTTTCCTTTCTCTCTATAATTTCTTGAAGAACATCAATCATATTTGAATCAAAATATAAAAAGACATGTATGTTTTTTATTACCAAAAGCTTAAAGAAGCGGTGTACTTCAGTTTTCCTCAATGACAGGTATTCATTTTAACTGAAGATTTATACGATTTTCTTTTTGGTGATATCACAAAAAAATTTTAATACCCCACTCGACTTTTAATAGCAGTTCTAGCACGAGTTATGATCTTTTTCTCTTAACTTTTTCATTTTTATAGAAATATTGCTTTGTAATGCTATTTTTGTATAAAATAGCTTTGAAAGAACAAGAAATACAAAGAAAAAAGGAATAAAAACTAACACTAACACTTTCACGAAGTGAACAGCCATGACTTAAAGACTAATTATTTTACAGATAACGGATTTTGGTAAGAAATTCATCTTCTGAATGTTTTTCATTTTGCTTAACTGTCATCGAAATGGAATTGCACAAAAAAGATACTGAAATTTATATAATTTTTTTACATTATTAGGAGGAAGAAGGATTGCTTAAATTAAAATTTCCCTCGACAAACTACTGCACACACACCACCTGATTGATTTAAGATTTAGTTTTATTTAACGTAAATTAAATTATGTTTTTAACGTGAATTAAATTATTTCTCATTATGTTTTTGATTTGGGTAAAAAAAATTGTCACCATACAGGTGTAACCTTTAGAAAACATATTCAAATTTTGTGTTTGAAATAATTTTTTCCCCTTAATTAATATGATTAAATACATTTTGATGTCAATTCAATAAATAAATATTTTTCCAGTTTCCGCAACAATGAAAACCTTATTTGCGATTGGTACTAATATATTGTATTGCTATAAATATCTTTAAAGCTCATGCTGTTTCTTTGATGATATAAGACCATGTATTAACACATACAATGTATTTTATTGAAGTAGAATATATTTATAAATGGAATGGGATGTTAAATGGGAGGTTTTAAATTTGTTTTGAAACTTCTCTTATTTTAATTTAATTTGAATGAGAGAGTTTTAAAATTTATATAATTAACCAAATATTTAGGAAAAAGTGCATCTTTTGAATATACCCGATTAAAAAGTTTAATCTTTTGCTCTACAAATAAACTTTAGAGCGGCTTTATCAAGTTATAAACAGGCAGTGGACTTAGAATGGTTATCTGTCTTAACAAGTTTCTCCAACTCTGGAATCAGTTTTAGGTCTGTGATATCTAGATCACGAAAATATTATTTTACAACTGAAGTACTTCGACCTCAATTTCATTTAAGAGGTTCAAACATTTTAATGTCTTAAAATTATTGACTTTTTATTACTTTCATTCCGATTTATACTTTCCAACGATTCATCTGAGAGTTGTAACGGTTGTAAAGAATCATTACAAATTTTCTATCTAAGAGTTATTTAAAAGCTCTTCAGATAATACTTATACCTTCGTATTTGAAACCTTAATGTTCGGACATAATCAAACTCTTCAGAATCGAATCTTCAAACCCCACTTCCCTCACATCGTTAACCAGAACCAAAGCACTACCCAACATCCAGAACTCTAACCGCGAACAGTCACGGCAGTAACATCTGTTACATCCACCATTCTGTAACCATTAGGTCACGAAAGATGCATTTAATACGTGCTAATGTGCAGAGGAGAAATCCAGTCTGAGCTTTTCATGGACTACGTAGGAGGAAGACGTCTTAACCGTTGCCATGACAACGCATTAAACGCGGGAATTGTCGGTGAGTTTGCTATCCTGAAGAAGCGAGAAAAACCAGCTCTTTTCCAAGCGTCATTTATGGGTTGGTATTATGCTATGTGGTCGACAGATGTTTCGAGGACCTGAAATCCTTTGTCCTGTGATTTGAAGGACCAGATAGCGAAGAAATTAACGGCGTAATCTGGAGAATTTTTCTCAGTTTCTGTATGGTAATGGCACTTCAGTTGATGGTATTAATGGCTGGAGTGTGAAATGCTTTCAGATTTGGTTTTTTTTTTTATCTCAAAGATGATCAACATCGTTACTGGAAGTTGAGGAGTGGGTAAATAAGAATAAAAAAAGATTATGAACGAGTTATATATTTTGAGGCTATTTAATTTGCGATTATGGCACTTTTGTGTTGAAACGTTTTAACGATCTTAAGAAAAAATATGTACTCTGAGTCAGAGTTATTTCAAGAGAGGAGAAATTTTGTGATTTTTATAATTAGAAAGATCCATAAGATAATTATTTCTCATTAACGTTCCGTATGTCTTACAAGAATAAAATGAATAACTGTGAAACACATCATTATAAAATTGATCTTTTCTGGGTAACTTTTGCTAATTCTATTCACAGATAGGATATTAGAAAAAAATATTAAATGACAATAAAATTTGATAATCAAATTAATATAAATTAATACCTATTATTTTTAGGCAATAGATTATAATAACATCATAAATATCATAAATTAATGAGGTATTTATCCATCTAGTGTTATCAAAAAATGTGGAAAACATTAATATAAAGTTGTTGAAAAAAAATTTCACCTCAAAATAATTCCAAACATTGCATAGCAACGGAAGACTTTATCTTCTATAACAAATCCAATAAAATATAATTTAGCTTATATTCAAGGAACTCGCCTAGACTTATATTTGTATGTTAGTAAACCTAAAGTATGCTTCATCTATTCCATACTCATTGTGTCGTATACCATTTATGCCTTTTTTAAAAGCCAATTAACGGATGTATTATGATTGATTAATGTATTCATCAAACACTTAGTGTTAATTTTAGATTTCTATTTATTTAACTTGAGCACAGCAAAATGTCATCAAAGTTTCTTGTCCCTAGTTCATCATTGTAAACATACACATCATACAAATTGCGACAAATAATATTAAATTGTGTTAGGCAATATTTCCGAAATTCATTTACTTCCACATTATTTCATTTGTGTTATTATAACGTAAATATATTAATTAATATAGACAGCTACAATTTTACACAATTGATTTCATAAGTCAGTCAATGTCATAGAAATAATTCAGATACAAAGTTTATCTTAATTTCTAAAGTATTCTAACAAGGTTTCCGTTCTATATATTGCTTGTTGTTACTATTTTTTTTTAAAAAAAAGGAATAGAAAAACGATTGAGAATGATTTCCGAAGAATATCCATTTATGGGCTAAGAACTTTCATTTTCAATAATAATGTAAATTTTTTTTTAAAAAAAAAGTCAATATTTTTAAATTGGAAATAGTATTTCTCTTAAATAGTTTTTCTCAAAAATTGCTAGATCTGATTGCAATGATAAAAACCAAAAACTGTTAGGTTTAGAAAGTTCCAATCTTAGTTTCTTTCAGATGTAGAATTAGAAAATAAATAAAAAAAATGTGACACTTAAATGAAATTTTGGAATTAAAAACCATGAAAATGACTTGAAGTATATCTTTCAAATTTTGAAATGCAGTGTACAATATCACATCAACATCTTGAAGCATTACGAATATGAACCTTTAAAAGCGTATTACATGCAAACACAATTCAGTGATTTCTTCGAATGCGCACATTTTTTTTTCCATTTTGAAAACATTTATTTGAAACCCAAAGTAAGGTATTAATTATAACAGAAAATTAAGTTTTGGTTGAGATGAAGTACTAAAACATTTTTTAATTGAATAAATCACATGACAGTTAACAATTTACATGCATAATTATTGGTTACTTTTCTTTAATTTTCACATGAATTTTCAATAAAAATTATTAAAATATCGTTTTAATTTATCTAATATGAACTTTCATACCTGAATGCTTTTACAATTTCTAGACTTATAACAAATTCTAAATTTTAAAACAATTTTTAATCAAATTACTTTAAAAGTGTACATTTGTATTAAAATTAAATATAAAGATTTAATGAAGTTTATTCTAATATACTTATAAAATTGAATCAATATTTTATAAAATCTGAAACACATGTGATTTAAAAAAACAGTTGTTTAATACAAACACATAAGTTTTAAAAAAAGTTCAATAGAAATTTTATGCGATTACAACAAATGTATAATATATATAATTAATTTTCCTCACCATCTATAATAATAATTATATACAAAATTAGAATAAGTTATTTAAGTAAATCACAAAATAAAAAAAATATGATTATATTATGAAACACGGGAAAATTTTCACATTAGAATGGATTTCAATAAAAGCTTTGACAACGTTTTTATTGAATAACTAAGTTTATTCATCATTAATATATTCAATACGATTATTGATTTTCATAAAAATATCATTTTAAAAGAATTTCAAAGCATCAAAGCGAAGCAAAGTTATTTTAAAAGGTACTTCTCTAATTAGAAACTCTTCCAACCCGAATGTCCGAATGGATTACTAATAATTTTTCCAATTCCCCCGTGTGTCCTCTAGAATGGAAAGATGTATACGTCGCAAATCCAATTAGGTTGGCAGACAATAAATCGAATAAGTTACAAATCTCTGTGACTACAGCTTCATCACAAAGGAAAGAACAAATTAGTTTGAGGGATCTTTAGTACAAAATACAATCAAATTTTGGGCGTTTTCATCGGGTCTTCTGAATCAAATCCAGTATATCTTCCGGGGGCAATTAATTTTCCTTAAGGGATTCTATACGTCAAAAACAGAAGAAATAAGAGGATTTATTCCTCAGGATTAGTGGACATCTTTTCTGCTCGAGTTCTGTTCAATCAATTACATATCTGCGACATGCCACCTCACCGGATCCATATTTCAGGTATGTCACCCAAAGATCATTACTTCTCTGCAGTTATATAGTCTTGAGAATGATGAGGGGCTCGAAAGCGAGACATTAGTCAGGGTGCGATATGCAGTGAATAAAAGTTTGTATAAGAACATCGAGACTAACCTGCAATTGAATGGAAACACTTTTCCTTTTATTTTCTGAAGTATTAACCATTAATATTTCCAGATAAAATTATGATCTGTTAGCATTTTCAATAGAACTCATCTTTATTGTTAATATTGAAATATTGCCACAGTTTCTTTCCTTTATAAGAAGCCCTTCTTTAATTATTTCTTACAAATTCAGCCATTCTTTAATTTTACAAAACACCTTCTTGACTATCCCTTCAAAAATATAATAAAGTAGTATCTCTTCAAGGGACACCTCTATTAAAGGGACAATTCTGTTGGCGACGGTCCCTTTAAATAGAATTTGTACTTACCTCTTATTAAGGGACAAAAATATTGATCCTGTGGGTGTACCTTATTGGGATGTATTACTGTATTTACTACTTAGAACGTGAATTTCTATCAATTATTAACTATATTAATAACACAGAACTATCAAATAATAACATTCTTATGTGTAATGTCATATCACATGAAAAAAAGACATTGAAGAACTGTCAAGCCTCGTATAATTCGGTGTGGTGTTTTTAATATTGTGTTTTTCTTTAAAAATTTAATAATAAAATTCAAATTTCAAAGCTTATTGAATGTACTAATTTTTAATAGCTATTTGAATTTTCTAATAACCTTTTTAACTCTTTTACCTAATTCTGATATTTCAAAAATTTACTTGTTCATAAACTCTATACATTATGTTATAAATATGCGTTAGTTTGTTTTTTTCATTAAACGTAAAGGCATGAGATTTATCAATAATTGAAAAACTTTATAAATGAATCAACATTGTGTAGGATTTTGAAGCAGAATTTTAAAATATTTTAATGCTTTTAGATATGTTACACACGTGCTTAATATCTTGAAAGAAAAACTAATTATATGCTCTTAAATATGTAAATAAATAATCATTTACTTGAAAACACTATATTCTATTCAGAAGTTTCAATTCAAAATCGCAAATTACGCTATAATGAGATAAAAAAAATTATTTTAATCTCTTAATAAATGTGTTTTATTTTCAATTGCGTTTTTAACTTTACTCTCATTTATGACATGAATGTTGTTTGCAGATAAGAGTATTTAAATCCTTTAGACGTATTATTATAAATTATTTTAGATTGCGATGAGATATATATTGCATCGAAATTGATTTTCTTAAAATAATTAAATTTTGTTATATCATGTTAATTATTTGTAATTTTTCCTACGAGTGCCGAATGTTATAAAACTATGTACAAATATATTTCTAAGAAAATGAAAATAAATTTAGAATGGAACAAAAGTAATTCCTTTTATTTGTAGTTGCTGCGTACTTATTATTTATTACACCAGTTTTACAGTATTTGGATTAATTTGCAAAAGATGTTGCTTAAAGTCATTTCTTAAAGATGAATTTTCGACATTATAATAGCATTCTTGTTTGTTCCTATTATACAAACAAGTATACTTGAGGTATAATGAAGTAAAAATGATAAATAATATAAGAGCAAATGATACTGTATTCATACAGTAAAGCAAAAATTACTTTAATGGTAATTTTTCAATGGTAAGTATCTAAAGAAAAACCCCTAGGAAAAAAGTCTCAGAGAGTTAAAATGGAATTAAAGTAATTTAAAATTCTGTGTCTGGCATGACATGCGTGTATAAACATGTTTTATGAATCCAAAACATCGCACACAATAAATTACGGCAACACCAAAAACAAATGAACGTAATATATTTATACATGAAATTATTGCATTTGTATATATTTATATATACACTCATGGACAAAAAATTAGCACACCAAGAAATAATTGCGGGATCGTACCGAAACTGGGCATAAAGGTACACGTCGGGGAGATATGCAAATGATATAAAAACAGCGTGATTGCGCATTACGTATAGCCGGTAGAAGGGAGTTTAACGTCGTTCTCCGTGGTGTATAAAACAAGCAACCAAAGCTTGTTTGAGTGTGCTGAATCGTTTACGAAGGAAGAGCTGAGGTAGACATGGTATTACGCAATATGAGCAGCTGTCGCAGTTGAGAGGGGGAGAATCATCTGCATGATGAAAGCTGGGTGGTTAGCTAGGCGAGTAGCTCTTCAATTAGGCCGCTCTGATTGTGTTGGGAGAAGGTGTTGGGACCAGTGGATCCGCGAAAAGTCATTTACACGAAGAAAAGGCTCAGGAAGCCCTCGACAGACCAGTCGTCGAGAAGACCGCCACATCGTAAGGAATGCACGCGTAGAGTTAACTGCTTCATCGGCGGTCATCCAGGCACAGATAGCCCCTCTACTCGGGCCCCCTGTGTCTTCTCGAACCATACGAAGGTGCCTGGTTGAAAGACATTTGGGATTGCGGCGCCCATTAAGTGTGCTGTTCTTGACGCCCACCCATCGACCCCTCCGTTTGCAGTGGTGCCTCGCACGAGGAAAAGAACTGTAGCGGAATGGAACCAGGTCGTCTTTAGCAACGAATCCAGATTCAATCTCAGCAGTGAAGTGATGACAATCGTGTTCGTGCGTGGAGACTCCGTTTTGAACGCCTCAATCCTTCCTTTGCTTTACAGCGACACACCGCTCCCACAGCTGGTGTGATGGTATGGGGTGCCATTGCCTACAATACACGGGTGCCATTGATCAATACTACGGTCGCCCCCAGTAGTGATCCGTGGCACCATGATAGCCCAGCGGTATGTCCATGACATCCTGCAACCACATGTATTGTCACTCATGCAACGGCTCCCAGGAGCCATTTTTTAACAAGACAATGCTCAGTCTCACATGGCAAGGTGTCACAAGACTGTCTCAGCACTGTTACTACTCTTTCTTGGCCTGCCCGATCCTCAGATTTGTCTCCAATCGAGCATATCTGGGGTCATTTGGGACGGCCATTTGGCATCCCACGAGTTTGAACGAACTAGATGTAAGGTTACAGCAAAAAAGGAACGAAATGTCTCAAGACATCATACAGATCTTGTATGCCTCAATGCCCGATCGTATCACATCGTGCATTCGCGCTACAGGGGAGGGGGTATTAAACAGGGTATTAAATCCTCAGGGTATTAACTAAACAGGGTATTAAATCCTCCTTTCTTTTGCCTTTTTCTCGTAAACAAATGATCCTTTTTCTTTGATTTTCTAATCATTTATTCATGTCAAAGTAGTCATTACGTATGTAAAATTTCGTTTCATTTTGAAGATTCCTTCTTGATGAGCTAATTTTTTTGTCCATGAGCAAACAATTATAGCAAACAATTTATTAAAAATAATTCTGTGATCTGGCAGCGATTAAATGAATTAGTTAAATTAGAATATCTATAATTAAGCAATTCAAATATTTCATCATGAGCATAGTCTGAATTTTTAAGACGTTAATTTTTTTAACTAATACATCACATGCATTAACAACCTTTACGGAAGATAAGTTTTCATATTTAGAAACTATGAACATAATGTTGTTTTTATCTACATTTTTGTATAGTGAGTAGCATATTCTGACATCAAAAATAGTTTCTTGTTCATTTTAATGAAATTCTCAGAATTTTGAGAATCTATCACAGTTCCTGAATTAAGAATACGGTTAATTTCCTTTACTTCAAATCGATTTGTAATCAAAGGACTTTTAGACTATACTATGATGTATTCCCATCCCTAAGAAAATCAATAATTTGAAAATCTCAGGGTTATTATTATTATTATTTGATTTCAGCTTGAAAATCACAACTACAAACACAGGTTAAAAATTACTATGGAATACTTTGTTAAAATTTAATTATAAGCAACAATGTATCATAATATGTGAATTAATTTTATATCACGTACAACTAGTTTAATGGTGAGAGATTCACTAAAAATGTTATACACCAATTCCATTCACCAAAAGCATTAAATTGTTTCTAGTGTTTGTAAAGCAAAGATGTACATATTAAATTGATTAATTGTTTATTAACGTCCCACTTAGAGGCATCGCGAGGGTAGTTTATAACAGACCTCGTAGTTTTCATCCTCGGTCAAGTGACGAGGACGACTTCCAAGTCGGTACCATCTTCTTTTAACTTACCACGCCTTGGAAAGACTTGGGGTCTCGATATAGTTTTTACGCATGAGCCCCGCTGTATGATAGAGCTTTAGTGGTAGACGAAAACAACGCTGGCCCAGAGCTTGCGACCATATCCATCGGCTTCCACGCCCATCTCTATGTGCATTAAACGTAATTTATAATTAAAATCACGAAAAAAAGTATTAATCACCAATAGGATAACTCAGAATAAACATTTATCATAAACAAACCTTTAATGAAGTGACGAATTCGAAAAGCCAATATTTTACAAGCTAACATCATGTGTCTATTACAATCTTCGTATAAAAAATCTTGTAGTTCTATTCCAAGCTTATTTCTAATTATACAATATTTTTACAAGATAATAAACGAGGAATTATTTAATTTTTATTTTAGATTCATCGGACATGCTCTTTTATTGTGATCAAACCAATCAAACTACTATGATTTGTTTTAAAGTCATACTTGTGTGTTTTAAAACATTTTGCTTTCTAATGAAAATCTGTTAAATAATTACATGGAATGAAAGAAAAGTATAAACACATTTCTACACATTGATCATACGTTATTTTAATTTATATGAAAATTGAAATTCAAAATGTTTTTACCGAATACATTGTCAAATCAAAAGGATTTTAAATTTAACTGAATTTTATTACGAAAAAGGGTTTTTAAGGCGATGAAAGCTTTAAAATATGCAATAATTTTCTATAACGTTATGTTTACTTTTAAATTGTTGGAGGTGGGTATAAAATCTCTCTTAAAATTTTTACATGAATGAGATTAGGGTTCAAGAATTTATCTACATGATTCCGTTTGTAATTATGAAAAATGGTTATAGATGAAATAAATTATTCTCTCAGATTTATTCCCTTTCTAACAGCTAAAACATTTAATAAGACGTGTAAAAATTTCTGCCCCCTCTAATAAATATTCAGTTATTGTCAAAGATTTAATGTTGGAAGTAAGTTCTCATTATCTTCTGGTGAGAGAAACGTTACAAATACAAACGTTTTTTTCAGACAGTAAAATGTGAATTCATATTTGAAACGGACATTTTAATCTTATGTATAAATTTAAATGAAGGTGTTCAACTGATTACAAAAAGCAGCAAAATATTTATTAATCACTACCTTTTTATTTCAATAGCAAGGTTTTAGTCATTTCTTTATAATGATTTGTTAGAATAAAAAAGTCGTTCAAGTATTTCATCCAAGAAGTTATTATTTCATTCTTATTCATACTACAAAATATGGTACATCCATCACAAAAATTGTTTTGTCTCTTTAATTTTTAATTTCAGCAAATTATTAACTTAAGCTTATAACATAGATTTTTTTATGTTATCATATGTTATCTTAAGTTATAATCATTTTGAATTTTAAAATATTACCAAGAATATTGTCAAATCAAGCAGACTTATAACATTTGCGTAGTTTTGTTTAGTTGCCTAGTCTCCTTTTTGGCTTGCCTAGGAAAACAATGTCATTTTATAATTACTCATTGGGATTGGCGTTTTTAAATTGTAACGGATGATTTGATTAAATAGATAATGATTAAGGTGGTACTTCTTTAAACGTTCGAATGAGTTCATTTCAAATTACAAAGAACTTCAAAGGATAGTAATTAAATAGAATCTTAAAACTTAAACTATCGATATTAAAAACGTATGTAAAAGAAAGTAATAAGAAATACAACGAACAGCAAAAATAAAACCAAAGTACCATAAAATTTTGCAACTGCCACATTGTAGTTTTTCAATAGACATAAAACCAGAATAATTACAAAAAATTAATTACTAGTATAATTGCATTCTTTCATTTTTTGGAAAGATGAGAGTACTTTCTGCTTACAAATCCAATATGTATTTGGTATTTTCTTGATGTATTTAATTGCATTGAATTTTATTTTCGAAAAAATAAAGTTTGTTAAAGAATATTTTTATAATTAGTAATAAAATCCTTCTCAGTAGTTTAAGAACTCTCACCATTCAAAAGTTATATTCATAAAAATGTGCACTAGTATTTTATTTCAATATCAGAAGTAGGAAAGTGCAATTAGCATTTTGAAACCAATTCTAGACAGGGTAATTGAATTTGTTAATAATGGCCGAGAATATCAGTAAACTGGTAATTAAAATAATTGGACAGCAAACCGACAAATTTATCTAATGGGGGCTCAGTTTCAAATAGCTAAAAATATCCAAAAGTTAATTTGAAAAGCTTATCTAAAATGGAAGTTTCGGTTCTTGTTTTTATGAACATACACAAATTCAGAATGATTTATTTGTAAGTAACATTTTAAATAATACTAAATATGAAATATGATTCAAACCTAGCACAAATTTTGAAATGACCCGTGGTTTTGCATGCATTCAAAATAGAGATAGGCTCGTATCGTTAAAATCGAATCTAAATTCCATTAATCTTACAAACGATTCATGGTTTTTGCAGAATCTCTTAAAAATAAGTGGAAAAGCAAAATTAAATACCGCTTTTGAATGTGAACTTAATGCACTAACCAGAATTACTTTTTTAGTATTCCTGACTTGTACTTAGAGAATAAAATTGAAGCTTTACTTTATCGATGAAAGGTTTGCAGCTAAAATTTATAATACAATGTGTCAGATTTAGTTAGAAATGGAAAGATTAAGCGAATACGGCACGTTTGGAACTATGAAAAATGGTTATAAATGAGATAAAGGTTCTCATATTTATTTTCCTCCTAACAGTAAAAGAAATTTAATACGTCGTGTAAAAATTTCGATCTTCTCTAAAAAATATTCAATTAATGTAAAAAATGTAATGTTTGAAGCATATTTATATTGTTCATTCTTCCTCAGAAGACAATGAGAACTTTTTCAAGCAGTTATATGTTAATGTTTATTCAAAATTGAATTTTTTTCCTTATAGATAAAATGAAAGGTAGGTATTCAATTGATTTCAAATACGCAAAAAAGTTCAATAATCATTATTTTTTATTACTGAAAAGGTATTTATATTAATTTTTATAAGAATTTGTTATGATAAAAGGTTTTACGAGCATTTCACTCCAGAAGGAAAAACTTGTATATAATTTAAAATCCAAAACATAGCATATTTCTCACAAAATTACTATGTCTTTCATTATATTTGAATTAAAACATATTAACTTAAACTAGCTTATTATAGCTTTTTATATTATGATTTTAAGAAAAACGAATTTATTTCTAAAATAAGATGATATCGAATTATTTAAATAAACCTTTACATGAGTATGGATAGTAGTTAATATTTTCAGGATTAGCCAACAAAAGATTATTTCTGATCAATATTTTCAAGGGCTATAG
The DNA here is from genome assembly GCA_019974015.1 of Nephila pilipes. Classification (NCBI taxonomy): domain Eukaryota; kingdom Metazoa; phylum Arthropoda; class Arachnida; order Araneae; family Nephilidae; genus Nephila; species Nephila pilipes. The sequence goes on along the minus strand of BMAW01007071.1, from coordinate 455,043 downwards.
GCTGTTTTTTTATGATAGATCTTAAAAACTGTAAAAGAGGGAAATTAAAAAAAATTTAATTAGAATAATTGCATGTTTATTGTTGTAAAAAGTATTTTTGTAATTTTATATGACTTATTCGGATTCCTAAGTATCTTACGATGTGCATTTGGGACCTTTGTTTTTAATTTGATCTTAATTTGATTGTTGAATCACATGTCTTAATGAAAATCACTATTAATAATTTTAATGAACATATAAATAACAAAAAAATACCATAATTATGACACAACAGGATTAAAATATCTATTTAATTTTATTTTTGGTTAACAAATTGTTCTATTTTTTTTATTTCAAGGAAAGTTCTAATTCTAATTATTAGGAATTCCTAAATATTTTTTAAAACCGTTACATTCTCTTCCAGAAGTAAAACGTGTTTATAAAATGCCTGTGTATATTTTTTATTTTGAAAATCAAAATAACTTTTAAGTTTAAACTACATTTTAATGAAGTACGTTGAATCCAAGTATTAGTTTCGATAATAAATTTACTCGAATTATATTATATTAATATAAATTTGTGACGAATATGTGTTTTTATATTATAAATATGAAAGTTCTTGTGCTAAAATTTAAAATTGAACTATTTACAATCAGCTGTGAATTTTAGATAACTTTATTTAAAGAATAATATAATGTGTATGTGTGTGAAAATTCACCGTTTTTTCTGATTAGTATCTTAATAAAATAACATTTATTCTAGTGAAGAACAACAACATCTAAATAATTTTTTAAAAAATCATTACGTAATTGGAACTATATTGCAATTGCAAGAGAGTTTTTTTTAAAAAAACAAATCAAGCAGGATGACAATTCTATATATATATGCCTTTTTACCGTGATTATCTATAAAAAATATTTCTTATCAAAGGTTATACGAAATCTCAAGAACTCAAAAGTGATTGAGATTTCAATGCATTTAAAGAATGGCTTTCTTAATGCTTAATATGGAATTCATTTATTCTTGAAATCTATTTACGTTTTCATTGTTGATTTCTTCAATTAAAATCTTTGTACGTTAATGGATTTAAAACCTTAATTTCGAGAGAAGTTTCAAAAACTCATTCCTTTATTTCGTTCTTGTGTCGGAATATTTTTCATGTTTTATTTTAATCAGAAACCATTTTTCTTCTTTTCAGCGTAAGGAATTTAAGTAACATTTAAAAGAACTCTGATAATAATGCTATCTATAGTTCCTCTTGAATGAAGAAGCTTTATTTCATTTTTAAATTAAAGAGATTAACGTTTGTTTGCTCCCTGATACAATTTTATGTTTCATATTTATACTTTTGAAAAAAAATGCATGATATTTTTTTTTTACATTAAGAGGAAAAATCTCGTGTTGAAAATTCTGAGCCGATTAGCTCAAAATTATTTTCAAAAGTTCTAAACTAGTCAGCACAAATAAAGAAATATACTATTGTAGATTATAAGGAGTAAAGATTTTGAGTAATTTAATAGTGTTTTATGCTGATAAAATATTAGAGTGGGTTCTTACATTTTGTATATAGAATTAATATATCACTGATTAATGCTATATTTTTAAATTAAAGTATTACAATTAAAAATCAGATGATATCAGTTTGAAAATATTATAATTTAAATAAGAATATTGAATTCTAAGTTAAATAAAAGAAAATAATTTATATAAAGTAAAGCTCAAATGATATTAATATTTTGAGGCTATCTCTTAAAAATTGTTTCTAAAAATAAGCGACATTTTTGTAAAAGAACTAATTTAACTTAAAAAGTAATCACATGCTTAATTTAAAGAGAATTGTTTTGAATTTTAATTTAGAAATGTTTGATTTTAATGCAACATGCATTGGTAAATTACATACAAATACGGTGTATTGTTTTACCGAATAATATCTTTTTAAATAGATTAATGTAATGCCTAATTTATAGAGTAATTAAAAGGTATTTATGGTGCAATATGTTATTTTTGATTAAAAATCATTGAAGGGTTTCAACGGTTAAAAAGAGAGTGTAAAAAATTATAGTAAATAAAAACAGAAATATGTGTGTGAGAGGGGGGGGGACTAAATTGCGGGTAATTAATTTTTCTGCTCGCAGGAAAATTAAGAACAATGCAATTAAGAAATAAAAATAAAGCCTACCATTAAATACTTAATCATTTTAAGGCACATTTAAATTTCTAAAAACCAATCATTATTTTAGATTATGATTTTCTAATAAATTTTAGTGCTTTAATGAGAAATGTAGCTCTATAAAAATAATAATAAATTTATATTGATATAATTATAAAAAATATGATTGTCTATTAGAACAATTCCAGAAATAAATGTTAATCATTGTTAGTTCTATCAAAATGTTTGTTAATTCTACTTCGTTTTGTTAACACTATTTACGTTCATAAATTTTTGTTAGATTAAAAAGTAATGAAACTGATCATATGTAAATTCATGAAATATTTACATAGTATAAATTATCATAATATAATAAATGCAACGCATGAACTAATGAAATAAAATAAGTGCTAAATAATATTGAGTATATAAAAAATAAAGCAACATAAAAATGTTTAAAACTCATGTACTAGGAAAAGAAAGCAAAGTATAAAAGGCATTAAGCAAATAGTTGTGTGAAAATAGATGCAATAAAAATCTTTTTTTAAAATATTTTTCTCTCTTTTAGATTGTATGCTATTTAAATATTTATCAGGAAGAGTGTTTATTCCGTTTTCTTTTCATTCAAACATTTAGAATTGCAAGCTTTTCATCAATAGAACAAATAGTTTATTTTGATATTCTTTCAAAGGAAAAAACTGAACACATTAGGCATATTTTGGAAACAAAATAAAAAATTGAAATATTGTTAAAGTAAACTGCTTTTGTTGAAACAATTTTGATCAATAAAATTTACTTTATATCATAATAATTGGAAAAAAAAATCTGTGTTTGCTTAGGATTCTTTATTCGTTCAAGAAAAGGAAACTAATAATAATAAAATTATTTCATTAAAAAAGCATGAAAAATTAGCTTATAATTATTGATAAGCCATTGAATGTAAAGCAAATATAAATTTTCAGAATATATCTTACCATCTATTATTTTACAAAAATATGCAACGTAAAATATGTTCATACTTAAATATTTCAACCTTTCTTCGTATATACTTTAAGAAGTTATTTTTGTCAAATATATAATTCAAAAGAATTATTTTCATTAGATTTTTTTTATTCTAAATCATAATTTGAATAACTTATCTTCAAATATGAATTAAAAAGTAAGAAATATAAATATTACATCAAGCAAGTTTGATGAAACATTTATCGTCTTCTATGGTAAAAAGGGCTGCTTAGTTCGCAAACAAACTTTCAGAAGATACTTTAAATGAAATGTCGGCGTCATGGCCCGTTTTATGGCAGCCATTAGTAAAGAAGAGCAATTTTTCATGATTATGGACATTGTTACCTCAGTGAAACTTAGAGAAAATGCAACTAGATAGCTAGAAAATGAAGGCGTGGTTATGGCAAAGATAGTTAAAAATAAATGTGCCAAAAAGAAAAAAAAGTGTTAAATTAAGGCAATTTTGAATAAATTAGAAATATTACTCCATACGCTTTCCAAATTTAATAAATGAAATTAAACTTTATCCCTGAAATGTACCAAAATGCAATTTTTTTATTTAATGTACAGTTTAATTCAATTTAAATATTAATATTTTGATGTGGTAAGTGGAATGTTTTTAAGATCTTAACAAAGTTTTTTCTGATATTCTTATTTGTAAGATAGATAGTATAAACAGAAATTACCATCGCTATGAATAGCGTAATCTATACAGTCATTATTCTATGAAAAGCTTTCAAATTAATTACTTAATTAGAAAGTCTTACTTATTTAAATAAAATAAGAATACCCAAAGATATAGATTGCGTTTATTTAAGTGAAATTATATGAAAATAATAAATCCAAACAACAAACTAAAAGAAAAAAATATTTTAATCCTAAAAAAAAAGTTAATTCTGTGAAGAGTTGACTATGTCTCTAATACCCTACCCAGAGAGGACCACCAAAAGAGCTGTTGCAGAAATGACCATTTTACTCCACCTAAAGGTCTCTACGATTGAAGAGGGAAAATGCACGCATACCTAGACAGTGTTTGGCACGATTCCTTATGAAAAATTGTCAATATCCCCGTTATAAATAATGCAATATTTTTGTATATTTTATTAATAAGCATGATTAAAATTAATTAATTAGTTAAAATTATTTAAAAAAAATATTTAAAATTAATAAACAATCTCCAAAATTCATACTAATAAACTCTTTCAATTAATTTAATTAAAATCGCAATGCATATACATTGATAGAGAACAAATAATTTTAACGATATTGAGAGAGAGAGAAAGGTATTAGTCGTTAATGAAATGTATGACAAAATAATAAGAAAAATAACATTTTCAGTGATTATTATATTCATCAATAATGAAATGATTCCGAAAATTGAAATAAAATTCTCTTAATCCCAGAATAACAAAGATGAAAACTACTTTTTCTTTTACAATTTGAAAGATTTTATAATATATTTTTAACGAGACACGACGCATTTCAAATGACACTTTTATTTAAGTATTTCTCACAATTTATCAGGCAAATACGATTTTCTGTACTCAAAAAATTTTTTCAGAAAAAATTTATGTTTTCATGCATTAATTTTTTTTTAAAAAAAATTGAATTAGACTTGCATTTTCAAAAATGGATAGCCAGTTATGAGATTTTCAAAAGTTGCAAAGACATATTTTTAAATGTTCACTTTTTTCTCTTTCTTTACAAATACCTAGAAATAACAATCAATCAAAACTACTCAAACTAATGATTTGAAGAACACTTAGAAAGAAATGAATCGAAACCAATTTAGAATACTAGAGAGAATATGTATAGATGCATCTGTCTTACAAAAAGTGAAATTCTCTTTCTCATTCATGAGTACAGACCTCCCGGAAATATCCCAATTCATATAACTAAATCACTAGTCGTAAACAAGCATCGAACGTCCAAATCGTTCCGGCCAATTAATATAACAATGACAAAATAACATTTAGTCCATCTCTCCGTCATGCTCTGCCGCTATAACGAGGTGCTAAAAGGAGACGAAAAATGAGGTAAAGCTAGATATGTTGTTAGGTCAGTCAGCCAAGATAATATGTTTTTACTATTGGCTGTCGTTGCGACACGTTATCTTATTCTCTGTATGAGGCGAAACTATGTTTTATTGTATTTATTGTCATAATAAGTATTTCAAGAGGAAACGTGTTTCCACTTGGATCTGACATTCTCCACTTATTTTAGAAGAAAACAGATGATGAAAAAAGTTTTTTAAACAGAAGCTTCCACATGAAGTTATGTTTTGATAGTGTTGCAGTTTCGAAGAAAAAATATTTGTTTTATCCTTTGTAGAGTTAAGGGAATAAAGTGAATTTTTGTTTTATTATCTGAGGAAGTAAAATTGTATTTAAAGAGAACGAAGTATTTACGTATCAAAAAGAGAAGCACATTTTTTAGAGTAAATAAATGTAATAATGAATAAAAATGTCTTAGATAATCTGTTAAATAGTTTCTTTTTTTAAAAAAAAATATGCCACAAAAAATTGAAATAATACATAAGCAGAACAATCAAAGCTCAATTTATATAATTCTTAGTAGAAAAGATAAAACGAAAAAAAAAAACGGCGAACTTTTTAATCCCTAGTATCAACTTTGATGAGAAATTTGAAATTGGAGAAGCTTTTTGAATTCGTTTCTAAAACAAATTGAATGTTGAACGATGGGAATTCTTCCAATATAATTTCTTTGAGTAAAAGTTATCAGAAAGTTACATAAAGGCAGAAAAACTAAAAAAAATGAAGAAAATATTAAATTGATTATTAGAGGATTTTTTTAGAAATCATTGGAAAAATTACACATTTTAACTGACGATCTAAATACCGATATTAAGAAAAAGGGATGATTTGTAAGAATATGCAATTGAATTATTTTTATAATATTACTTATTTTCTCTACATAGCAATTTTATCACATCTTGTCCAGTTCTTATACATTTTAGAATATATCATACAAAAGATACCACTTTTAGAAATATTATCTTTAATAACCTTATTTTAATCAATTTGACATCTTTGTTACTTTTGAACATATTGTGAGCATATAAGTTATGATTGGGTAAGCGACATGAAAACCATTCACCTAACACTCAAAAATATTTATAAAAAAATATTTTTGTTTCCATAAATTAAAGAAGTTCATTTTGAAGAAAATGCTTACTATGTGAGTATATTTAAAAAAATCAATACATTAGAATTTAATAAATCATCATTTTTTAAAAAAATACGAGTTATATTATATAATATCTTAAAATTTATATATTATTATATAAAAAGATATATCGTAAGAATTTTCAATAAATAGACATTAAAAGCATACTGAAATGTTTGATAAAATATTTGTATAATGTTAGATAAAAAAAATAAGTTTTCATGCTATTGTTTTATTACAGCTTATTATAAGCAGAAATCAAACTGATGTAAACAAATCTTACCAGTTTCTTATGCCACTTAATAAAGGAAGAGAAAATAATTGAAACTGAATCAATATTTGAGTTATTTTTAGTTTCAAAAAGGAAATCAATGAAAATGTTCCAAGTATTTAATCACGATGAGATAAATTATTTTATTTTTAATATGCAAGTTTGATAAAATATATTTTGAATATTAGAGATAAATATTTAAAAATCGAAAAGTATTTAAATTAAAAAATAATAAAATGAACTAATTTTTAATTAATAAAAGGATTTATTTGTGCTCCATTAAGGATACGTAAGTTTTTCTTATAAAATACTTGCAAATATTAAATGTTTAAAAAAAATTGCTTATACCACCAAAAATACTTTTGAAAATTAATTTAGGAAAACAAGGAGAGTGATTCTTAAAAATATCTTACTGTGAAAGGATAAGATATTTTTAATAAAGTTTCGCTAAGAAGTATTTTAATTAAAAAAAATTTTGGTGATTTACTTAAAAGTAACAAAATTCTAAGAAGTTCTTTTTTAAAAGAATTAAACCTATTTTATAGAATTGAATACCAGTTTAACAATAGACTACTTATTTCTTATTTTTTCAATACTAAGTAGAATACTGTATTTAAATGTTGACATTTTATATTTTACAACAATTTTAATTAAAGAATTTTATTTGATTCAATTAAATAAGTTTTCCTGATACTAATTCATCAGCTGTGAAGGAATATTTTACACAGTGAAATTTTGGTAGTTAAATTTAAAATTATCCTATACCTTGATAAAAAGATAAAATAATTCCAAGTAATGTAACATTAAGTGAGAGGTTTGGGTCATCATGTTCTCAAATATATTTTGGAACAATGAAATATTTATTTGAAAGTGCTTATTGAAATTGTAGAAAATTCAAATTAAAAAAATTCCATGTTTTCTATCTATCCATTGAGTTTCTATCCATGGACTGTTATATTCTTTTATTCAGAAATTCAAAAAATTACAGTTTAAAGTATAGTTAGGGATTTAGAATTTTATGAAAATTATTGGGCAGATAGTTTTATTTCGAGATCTTTAATTTATATTTATATTTGGCTTCCCCATTTACTTGTTTTGAAGCTGAAAGGTTACTTTATAGCTTTTAATTACTATAACTTTGGTTTTTCTTTTATATACTTGATTATTTTCTGTATTTCTATATAACGGTTTTGCATAACGTTGAATCTCTACAGATGTATTGTACAGACTTCTTGTTGAGACTTCTCATTAAGGCCGGAAAATATTTTCACCAATGAATAATGAATTCAATAGCATATCTAAATTTAACTTCTGAGCTTTTTATTACTAAATTTAAGAAATTAAATTTTATTAACAGTCAACATCCATATAATTATGGTTTTTCAGCTAATCTTCTAAATAAAATTTAATTTAGTACATTAATATGTTATCAGATAGAAAATTAAAAAGTTTTTGTCTCATTTTATTAATGAAAATTTTTATTTCCTGTATTAGGGAATAAAACACATCATCTATATCAAATAAATGCAAACCTGTATTTTATTAAAATTAATGATATCATTGTCATATTGCACGTATTAATGCATTTTGTTTCACTATTAACCAGCAATTACATCATAACATTGTATAAATGTTAGAGATATTTTACTAAATACATTAAATTAAATTAAGCATTACAGAAAAAATAATATAAGGTTTGACCTTGTTTCAAGTAGCTTCAGCGTTCTTTCGATGGTAAGCACAGAAAGAAAGATACAGAAGAAAAAATTACGAAATAAAAACCAAATTAGAGTTATTATAATTCACTAAATAATTTCATTGATTCATCTCCATAGAGAAAAATAAGTATATCCTATAATGAGATACCATGATATGTAACTCATTAACAAAGAAAGATAAGACATGTAAATTGAAGTGGAATAACTCATGATTTTTTTTATTATCCTGCGTCTGAACTGTCTTATTCGAAAGTCACGTAAGGCTACTGTGGTGGTAGGTAACTGTTCTTCAGTGGGAAACTATGAAATTTGTAAAATCAATCTCTTCCTTTGAGAGTGTTCCCATGTGTGTCAAATCATGCTATTCGAGAAAATGCAGTTCATTTTTGTTCTTGGCACATTTGCATAAATGACTTCGGAAAATAAATAGGTGTTTATTTACTCAATAGAATAAATAAAAACCATTTACAAAATGAAATGAATAAAAATTAGAGTTTGAACTTTACAATATTAGCTCTTATATACAAACCAAATAAATATATGTCCTTATTTGGAGCATGAATAAATTGGAGAGAACTGTTATATCATTTATTCCATAAATTATTAGACTTGTAAATACGCCATTTTCAGATATTTATTTCTAATCATAGAATTTATATTACTCATTTCAATTTTTAAGTTTTTTTTAAAATTTAGTGCAAATTTGTAAACAAGTTCAAATGTTCAAAATAATTAAATGACTAGATAATTTTTGCTTTGGGGAATTGTTAAGGGAAGTTAAAAGAAAATATACTTCGAAATAATAATAAAAAATCTACAAAAGGCTGAAGAAAAAAAAATGTTGTTTTTATAAATAGAATTACAAATTTTATTCATATTCTGCAGATTTGTTTCTCATATTTCAGTGATATAGCAGAAAAGAAAAAATTATTCTTTCTTTTTACTATTTTATACATTAAATGGTAACGAACTGAAAAACTTTTCACTTTATTAATTTCATTATTATTTACTAAATACTTTATTATTATTATTATTATTATTATTATTCACTAAATACTTTATTATTATTAT
>BMAW01007071.1:410387-445657 GCA_019974015.1 Nephila pilipes | reverse complement strand
TATTATTATTATTATTCACTAAATACTTTATTATTATTATTATTATTCACTAAATACTTTATTATTATTATTCACTAAACACTTTATTATTATTATTCACTAAACACTTTATTATTACTATTCACTAAACACTTTATTAATTTTAATATACTATAAATATTTGTTAACTGTATAATAATGCAGATTTCTTTGAAATGTTTTTTTCAAAGTGATAAAATATAGTAAGAAAAATTAATGCATTCCTATTGTCTAATTTTCCTTTTCTCTCAGTAGAACTGAAACGGATAATACCTTTTTCAACATTCATTTAAGGTAAATATCCATTTCCATATTTTCCGTTAACACCCAACTATTAATTCAAAGCAACAATAGCGAATGTTTACGTTTGGAATTGCCTTCTAGCAAAATTCACGAGTCTAAAAACATATATAAAAAATCCCATAAAATATTTTCCATTTCCCTAGAGTGGGAAGGATTTACGTAGATGTTGTTTGAATTAAAGTAAAGGAAATTTGCACACATTAAAATATTTGCAATTACCTGCATTTGGGCTCTTATTACTGTTCCTCATGTTAAATTTTCTGTGTAAATGTCTGTGAGATTTTAATATGATTCAATTAATTTTAGAAAACTCAAAAATGCTAGGGATAACTCTTTCAACAAAATTTTAAATAACAAATGTTCTAAATATGTATATAAACTCAAATTTTATTAGAGTTAATCTTTTACATATAAGAATATGCATGATAAATCAATGTTAGCAGATTAATATCAAATATTTATATAATAAGAAAAATTCAAACATGAAACAGTCTTAATTTCTCAATTTATAAAACTTATTTTCCCTACTTTGAACTAATATATGATTCTGAGTTTTGTGTTAGACTTTGTCCCTCTTAATTAACGTAAAATTTATCTTATTGATAAAATAAGAATTGTTGTTGATAATTTTGTTGCAAAATAGCATTGGTATTTTTCTTTATGTAAAAATTCAAGAAATTCAAGAAATTGCCTCACAGAATTTTAATCAAAAAATTATGAGTTACTTATTCTTTTTTTTTTCAATACGTTTTCTTGCTTTTTACTTATCCACAAAACATTAAATCTAGTTAATGGACAAAAATGGTCTAGCATCATATTCTTTTCGTTCTATGGAGACTCAGGAATCAAAATGCAAAATCAATAATTTTTTTCGATCTTAATGAAAACTCATTTTTATATGACAAATATTTAATACTTATTTATATCTTAAGAAACGTTCATTTACATTTAAATTTCTTCTTATATTCTAAAACTCAAATTAATGTTTTCTTAAAATTTCTTCTCGTATTCATAAATCAAATAAAGAATACGATGCATGCGATTTTCAATTGAATCGGTGACTAAGGAGACAATACAGATTTAAACTTGTAGTACATTTCTGTTAGAATAAAGAAAATTAATAGTATAGTGGTTGAAAAAAATTAAATAAATTATCAAACTAATAAAAATAATGAGTGTGCTTCTCTTTCTGGAATAAAATACAATTTCAAGATCTCGGGAATTTTGAGCAAAATAGTGAAAAAAATGCATACATTCTAAATACATAAAAATTCATTTTGAAAATAATAATAATAATAATCAAGACAAGGAACCAATGTAAAATATTCAATCCCTTGAGATAAATCCGAGTTATATGATTGAAAATAACGTGATATCAATAATTTTGAATACTAATGATGAAAAAATTATCATTCTATTATAATGTAGGCTTGATGAACTATTTATAGTAGGATGAACTATTTATAGTGTAGGCTTATCATTAAAATATTTTTCCTATGTTTAAATATTTTGTGTGTGCTTGTTTCCAGTGTCCCTTTAAAAGCACTAGCATAGTCCATTTCTTATTAAATATTTATAATATTTTAATATTGATTATTATCATATATATATATATATATATATATATATATATATATATATAGGCATATATATATAGGCATATATATATATATATAGGCATATATATATATTGAGAAATAGTTAAATAATTTTCATGAGTTCTTAAAGAAATTGTGAATAAAGTTGTATCTCACTGATATGTAATAAGCAGAATCCAGATATTTATATCCACATATTTATTCTAAAATATATAATCTAAAAAGCCTTTAAAAAAGAGAGTTATTAAAAACATTGAAAATTGATCTCAGATAATCGAAGAGAATAACATTATATGTAAACAAACAAGTAAACAAATAAAAATTAATTAAATTTTAATTAACAAAAAAAACTTTCATTACATTTCTTTGCAATTAAAGATTGCTTTAAATTATTTTCTCTTAATATTGTGTAAAATAACATAACTGACGTATAAAAAAAGTGCAGGTACAATGAATGGGGATTTATAATAATAGTTTTAGATTAAATTTTCGATTCTCTTTTTGCTTTGTAGCAAATTATATTATTCAAGAAAAAATTCTTAATGACAAATGATTTGTAATTATTGTCTTTCACAAATTCTAGATTCAGAAACCATGTTCTTAAATGTCCTAAAATTATTAAAAATACTCTAAAATATTTCAAAACTTTCAAAACGAATGAGCATGATAAAAAAAAGTTTTTAAGTAATATATTGACCTACACAACATAAATTTAAAAATTGAGAGCTAAGGTCAAGATTAATGCCGCCGGTAATGTCTATGGTGATTCACTTAAAAATGGTATGGCATGTCGTCAATATCCGGATCTTGTTTGCTCTAATAAGTAATAAATAAAACTTTACCAAAATTTATTTTCGAAATAAAATTCATTATCTTTCTAAAACTGGGCATAAAATGCACTTGATTACAGAAAGCTGAGTGAACATTATAAAATGTTTAACCTCTCCAGAAACCCTAAGAGCCAATCTCCTTCAAGCTATAGCAATTATTAATGCAGGAGATAAAAGTTGGCTTGGGGTGAACGAAATAAGCCAAAGGGAGTCGTGTGAGCAAGTCACACTACATTATTCCGAGCGTTGGATTAATCTCCAAGTAACTAATTTCGTATCCATTTAAACGAGTTAATTAACCCGGACTACGATTAGCTGTAAGAGAGTCTGGAATTTGAAGATAACGATGCGACACTTTCAGGAATTACGCTCTGGTCACATCCTAAAGTGATAAGCTAACCAAAGAATAGAAATAAAAAAGAAGAAAACCGTGTAATTGGATTTGCTTGGATACAGAGAAAAAATTGTTTCTTCTTCTTATTCCCTCTTAATGTCTACAACGCGAGAGAAAAATAATAAATTTTTACTTTTGTACATTTCGTATTTGATGGTTAATTTTTCTGAAAATGGAGTCGGAGTAGATTAACATATTTCAAAATGGGATGTACTCAGTGAATTGATAACCACCTGATAATCATTTTGAGCTAGTAACTTATTTAAGGTAACTTGTTGTCGAAAACAAGACGATTACTAATTTGAAATTTTAAAAAAATGACAATTTAATTTTGATTTTTCGTTTTGACTTAAGAAAAAGAACCTTAAGTATTATAATAAAATATTATTCAGATTTCATATTTATATAAACTCATATTTGCTTTCATGAAATTTAATTAAATAATTTTAAATTCAATGAAAAATATATAATTAAATTATTTCTTCTTTCCATTTTATAAAAGAAACAGAAAGTATGGTTAAACTCTTACGGGAATTTTGCTCGTATAATTATTTTTATTATTCTGTTTTTCTCTCAAGCACGCTAAATAGTTTTCAAATTACGAATGTAATAATTTCGAACTGTTGCAAGGAGTTTGTCAAACATGTTTCAATAAACTTTAAACAGTTAATTATTTTAACTGAAACATCAGTAAAAATTATAGAATATTTTTCATTCTGTGACATATATATTTATTATTTCTTAATTATTATTAAATTTTTGTGTTTGTATCGGTATAATAACATTTTTTCTCTTCGTTTAGCCAATAATTTAGTTCTTGACATGTTACATTTAAAAACTGTATTGTAATAAATATATATATAAGTTTATTACTTCTTTAAACAAAATGTAATTGAAAAAATTGACATATCCAAATATATCTTTTATAAATTTTGATGTTGCTCTGCATAAAAACAAGCGCTTCTATTGTTTACAGTTGAATTTAACTACTTTCTTTCATAAAACGAGATTCATAATTGATTTGCAAGCAAAATATAACACGAATGTAAAAGGAAATTTACTAAATCACATAAGTTCAATTATATATTTTATTTTAAATAGAGATTTAATTTAATATAATTTTAATCTACAGATTTACTTTTCACAGAATCAAATGAAACCTCATTTTCTTAATTTAAAAAAATAGTTTGTGAGAACAAAGTAACCTAACGTAATAAATTATAATTCGAATAATTTTAAAACATATTTTAGCTCTAACTAAAAATATTCTATTAATATTATTGAGCGAGATGAAAATAATATAGTTTGAGATGCTATTATTTTATTAATATATATATATATATATATATATATATGTGTGTGTGAGAGAGTCTCTCTCTCTCTTATATATATATATATATATATATATATATATATTCTCTCTCTCTCTTATATATATATATATATACATACACATACATATATGTTGTGAATATTATTGAGTGACATGAAAACATGTAAATTTATTTTTATTATTTTATTGATAAAGAAAGAAAATTCAAAGTTTTCGCAGCAGATTTAAAAAGACGACTAATAAATACCCAGATAAAAATATGAAGCAGTGAGAGTAAAAGATAAAATACCTATCTGGGAAAAATATGTATAAATGAATCTCTCTAATGAAGTCTAGCTTAGCGAAGCGATCGCAGAAAGGCGGGGAAAATCCATCGCATTTCGACATACTTCCAGCATAGCTGCTGCATTTTAATTTCCGCTGCATACGTGAAATGCTTTCAAACCGATTCGCGACTAGAAACAGAGGAAATATTTAAAATTCAAAAGTTTTATGTATAGTTTAGTAAGACGTAAACACAAAGGATTGATTTTTCTCCGTCGTCGACAAGAGATTTCTTATATTAAAACTATTTTATTGATTGAAAAAGAGGGCAAAGGCAGTGTAAAGACAAAATTTATTTGATACTCATTTTCATTGCAAATATTCCATCTGCATATGCAGGTTATGACATTTCGTTTTAAACTTTCTGTTTCTAAGACGTATCTGACATGTATATTATGTATGCAACGTATACAAATGTAAATACAATTTTTCAAAAAAATTATGCAATACAGTTGCAGAAAATAAACAGATGATATACAAATTATTTGAAAATACTATACATCATATTTTTGGTACTGTAGCTACAAAAAATTAAAAACAAAATAAGGAAAAACATTGCTTCTCTTTGTTATAAATAATTTTAAACAAAATAAACGATTTTAAGGAAAATTCTATTCTTTATAAAACGACGCAACAAGAATGATTTGCTGGATTGTAATGAAATTTCGTATGCAAAGACATTTAGACCGAATATGCAAATAATTAAAATTTGATGTCCAATCAATGATTAGCGGTAACGACAGCTAATCGGAACTGCGCACTCAGCAGGTGTATATAAGAAGCGATTCTCAATCTGATGGTCAAATTTTCTGTTGCATTGCGAATTCAGAGACTATTCAACGACTGTAAAAATACCTCGCCGCAGGGCTCGAGATCATTACGAGCAACTGTCAGAATTTGAAAGAGGTTATATCATTGGATTGAAAGAAACAGGTTGGGCAAATCAGAGAATCGCTCGTCATATGGGTGAAAGCGATGCGCAGATTAGAAGATGTTGGCAAGAATCAGTGGACAATGGAAGGTTTCAGCGTTATGTTGATAGCGGTCGACTTATGTCCACAACAGATCGGGAGGAGAGAGTGATTGTCATATCAGCTCCGTCACAGCACCTGATTCATCGTTGTAAGCCATCAGACGTGCGTCCCGCACACGAGTATCCATCATGACCATTCACAGACGGCTGATGGAGCGAAATCTACGTTCTTACCGACGCAACGCCACCTGCCACTCACGCCTGCACACTGTTGAGCCAGATTACAGTGGTGCTTGACTAGATCAGGCTAGAAGGAGACTGACTGGGGACGTATAGTGTTTCCCGCTTCCAACTGTGTCCTGACGATCATTGAAGACGGGTCTGGAGACGCCAAGGGCAGCGTGCCGATCTTGCTTTCACTATTGCACGCCACACTGACCCTCAACCAGGAGTTATGATCTGGGGTGCCATTCCCTTGATAACCGGACCCCTGTGGTCGTCATCAGAGGCACACTTACAGCACAGTGGTACGTCAACGACATTCTGAGAACTGTTTTGCTACCGTTCATTTTGCAGTACCCTGGCCCTTTTTTTTTCAGCAAGATAATGTCAGACTACACACTGCACGTATTCTTATGTACTGTCTTACATCTTGTCAAACACATCCTTGGCCTGGAAAATTTGTCTCCAATCGAGTATGCCTCGGATATGATGGAAGGCAACTGAATCAACCAGGAAATGTTGATAACCTAGCCCGACAATTGGAGCAAATGTAGCAAAAAATATCTCTGGAGACCATTAGGGAGCTTTATCACTCTATGTCGTGTGGCAGCTTGCATCCAGGCTAGAGGTGTGTTAACACCATCTTGGGCTCGTTACTTTTTAACTATGTAACTCTGAAATAAATTGTTCAATTTTTCTGAAATTTTATTCTTGTTCTATTCTGTACGTAATTATTCTATCTGCATATTTTTGTCTCCATCGGACCACTCCTTCTTGGTGCTTCCTTTTTTATATAGTATGCATATTAGATCTTTATTGTAAGAGTATTTTTCACATTCCCCCTCTAAATTTTAGCATTTTATTTACTTTCTGTCCCATTTTTCTAGTAAAAAGACGATAATACACATATGCTGAAGTTTACTAATGTAAAAAAAGACTGAAATAAATGAATTCCTTTAGAATGGTTTGTACAGATGCTTATTATTTGTTGGAATGTGTCTATATGCATTTTTATTAGAGGTTTATACTTGGTTTTCAAATGAAACTAAACATTTGGAATCTAATAAATAGTTTAAGATGTATCCCTCCAATATTTATGCATTTTTTTGTTATTGACTGGAATCAATAGCGATTATACTACTTATGACTGAGTTGTTTCAACGAGGCTAAATAATTTATCAATTACATAATAAGCTAAAGACAGGTTTGCTTATTACTTTTGCAATGCAGAGGATTAATATGCAATATTTGAATATCGCACTATCTAAAAAGTATATTTAATTGTACAACAGTATTGTTTCTTCCAAGAATTCTTAAATTTTAGAAATATTTAAAGCTTTTTAAGTAATGTATCAGTAAAAGGCGAAACAATAGAAGTGAACAAATTTTGTTGATTCAAAGATGATTAGATGTATTTTTTAATTTCAGAAATAATTTGGGTTGTCAGATATATTTTGGATACATACACTCTTTTCCTTTAGCAGGAAATATGGCTCATTTTGCGCA
Source organism: Nephila pilipes (assembly GCA_019974015.1). Lineage (NCBI taxonomy): Eukaryota > Metazoa > Arthropoda > Arachnida > Araneae > Nephilidae > Nephila > Nephila pilipes. The sequence goes on along the minus strand of BMAW01007071.1, from coordinate 438,156 downwards.
TGCATAGGAAAATAACACATGGATCAATACGTCCCGAGACTAACATTGAAAACAACATTTTTTTTGCAAAATTTTTTTTTTATTCATCAACATAACACCTTTTGTTAATCACCTTTTAGGGTGATACAATCGTTCCAACGCTTTTCCAAAAAAAAAAAATTTTTTTTTTTTTTTCTTTTCTTTTTTTTTTTTCGCAAGAAATCTTTTTTGTTGCGAGTAAATAGTGATAAATAGCTTTCTGAATCATCGACTCGTTGCTGTTTTTGTTCCATCGAAAGCAATCGCGGCACCCACTTGGAAAAAACCTTTTTCATGCTCAATTTTTCATGAAGGATAGTAAATACACTTCCATATGATATCTGTGTCATCTCAGCAATCTCACGGAGCTTCACTTTACGATCTTTCATTATATTTTTTGTCACTTCACTCACATTTTCCGGTGTAACGGCTTCCACAGGTCTACCCGAGCGTTCCGCGTCATTTGTGAAAAAAAAACCACGTTTAAACTCGGCAAACCACCGACAAATCGTTGCTTTTGATGGACAAGAGTCCGGGTAACATTTTTCAATCCATTGTTTCGCTTGCACAGTGTTTTTACCCATTAAAAAACAATGTTTTATCAGAACACGAAACTCGGTTTTTTCCATTTTTTAAACAAACTACAAAACGACTTTACTCCAACCTCGATAACTCAGCTGTTTCTGGTCCGATCGACTTAAAATTTTGACACGTTTCAAGCAAAGGTTAGTACTCTAGAAAGACCTGGTTTACTACGAGCGCCATCTCTGGGTTAGTCTCGGGAGTTATTGATTGATGTGTTATGATATTTTGGAAAATCGCAATGATTCTTTTGAACTCAAACAGATAGGTTTGCCATATAAGAAATTTTTTTTTTAAATATCAAGAGAATTTTCTGGAAAAGAAAATTGTCTGGAACTCTTCATTGAACTTTCTTTTTATTACACTGCTGCCTATTAAAATTACAATACCAGTAAGGAATGATCTGACTAACATCAAAATCCTATGAAAGGAAGAAGAGGTTGAGATTTGCAAATGATTTCTATTTCAGCGCATTTAGACGAAGCGGGAGAAAGAAACGACATCTGAAGCACTACATCAAATATAAGTTATGAAGGGAATTTCTCATTTGGAAAGCGCTTTGTAAAGTCAAAGTTTGCTGCGAATATCGTGTTATGCCTCGAATAATGAGAAAAATGGTCACCAGCCAGTGTCGGAATTCGAAAGAGGCCGGATCGTTGCCTATCGAGAATGTAGATAATCGTTCCATGATATTGCCTGTTGCTCTGGTCAAAATCCAACCACTGTCAAGGGAATATGGAATCAGTGGGTTGCTGAGGGTGATATTGAATGGCATGCAGGATCTCCACTCCTTCCCATGACTAACACCCGTGAGGACAGACATATTGAGAGGTCGACTCTGGAAAACCGCACAACCACATACAATCCACATCTTACAAACAATAAATATCATTTTTATATTTGTTTTCCTTCGTGGTGTTGCAACTTCCATTACCATTAGTGTAAATAGTATATAATTGATTATTGCTAAACCTCTCAATAGCTTCAGTTACATTCATCGGTGAACTTTAGATTCGCATGCGCAAAACAAATCCACAAAATTTAATTAGAAATTTTTAAATTCCGATTTGGATTGCAATTCATGTATATAAAAGACTATTTTAATTTTATATAAGATAATTTTAAGAAAGGAAAGATATGTAGTTATTTAAAAAAACAAATTTTAGGGTTCTAAATGCGCATAAATAAGGTAAAGTGAATATTGGTTTTCGTTTGTCAACATTGTTTAAAATTTCTTGCAAGAATTTGACTTCATCTTTCCTTCATGGACAGTTGTAAGATATGGAAATTGAATTTAGCATCATAAGGGTATTACGTGGAACTTACATTTTATTTTTTTAATTTTATTTTAAGAGTTATTATAATGAACGATGTCGTTTGAATGTATATTGGATATTTGATAAATAACGCCTGATCACAGCATGATTGGTTGTGTCTCTGTTTAAAATTGTCTTCATCAGTTAGAAGCAAACGATTCTTAACAAGAAGCACCATTTTAATGATATATTTAAAAAGATCGTGAACGATATTTTTAAAATGAACAGTAATTATTTATTCTTGATTACCCCTTTCAGAAAGCAGAGCCATATATGTGTACTTGGTTATGTCAATTTTTTTGTAATAGCTTGAGCAAAGTAATAAAAATTTAATTTTACCCATAATGTATCAGAAATAATAATTTCTGTTGATTTATGAAAATTTTAACTATATACCATCCTTTCGTTGTTATGAAACTAACTATCATTTATGAATATTATCACTGAAGAGAGTTTAACATTCATTAATAATTAACATTTAGTTCTATATATTGTGTAGATTTGAAATAAATTATATCTTTCAGGTTCTCATGATGAACATAAGTGATTAAACTTTATACACGTGTTTAATGAAGTATAATTTAGAGAGACTACATCCTTTTACCTTTACAACCTTTAGTCATCAATCACCATTAAGAAAATCATATATTCTGTTAAGAACTATTTTGTAGAAATACCAATTATTTATGCATATACTGCAAACAGATACCAATTATAACAAATCTACAAGTAAAATCGACAACACTCATTAATCATCTCAAGAAATAATACAATGACTCCGGCGTACACGTTTCAAAGGAACTATAATGGCCGAGCTGCTCCAAAGAATAATAGAACAACTAATTTTTTTTGTCTCATTCTACCTGATGATCCCGTCTTCTTGAAATGAATTAACAAAAGTGCTGCAAAATGCATTAAATATTAAGAAAGATAAAGACTCTATTAACCAAATGAGGAATTGGATACCATAAATTCTTAACGATATAATAATCCCAAAGACTTCTTATGCAAATTAAGTTAACTAAGTTTTATCAGTATGAATTGCTGTAGGGAAGTGCTTTCGATTTCGCCGGAGACTTATCTAGACCCCGAGGGTCGAGGCTTAATCGGTTGTCGGATGAGAGTCCTTTGGGATTCAGTCTTTTATTCCTTTTGTTTTCATTGGGTCACACTCAATAATTGAAGGAGGGAGAATATTATTCTCGAACGAAGGAACTGGCTTTGGAGGTTGAATGATGAGACGATTTGCGTGAGAATTGAAAGTAATTAGTGTTTATTCAAAGTTGAAGTTTAATCTTACATTCGGTATTCATAGAAGGAACTTATTGTTTCTCTTATAAAAGGGAATGAAAACAAATTCATCGTGTTAATTTAGAACATAAACTTCAAAAGTAAATGATACCACCCATTGCGGTTGTATGATTAAAGGAGTTAGTAGTAAAGTGTCAGTCAAGTTTTAGAACGGGCCTTTTAGATATAATTTTAGGAATACTGGTGTTGGTTATATGCATTCAATTAATAATATCAGATATCAATTAACTATGATTCATGCAATTAAAAAAACTATAAAAATTTACTTTTATTACTAGTTTTAATAAATATTTCTGTCTTCCTATTTCTGTCCAACTCAAAGGCCCGATTTACACAACAAATAAGAATTTCATTTGAATTACGGTCAGATGACGAAATCGACAACTCAACTGGCATATCACTTTAAACTACAGTGAGGAATTTGAGCCCTGACAGATTTAATAGCATTATCCCATTTAAAGACAAGGCTATTAAAGTTCCAGATACGAAAGTTCCAGTAGATAATCCCCTACTGTTACTAATCTAACAACGAAGCTATAAACGACATAAAGTATTTTTTGTATAGAAAAAATAGCATTAAATTATCTGTATGAAAAAATAAATTTATCAGCAAATATATAGACGAGAGTACCGAGATGACAATCTTACAAAATTACAATCAATATTTGAATATCTTGTTTTCAGCAATAATGTTACACTCATCCGTAACATTTTAGTAAGAGTTTAGCTAAGCTTCGAGACCTAAAAATAGATCAAACTTAAATATACTTTAGGAAATGTTTTCACAAAAATACTCTGATTTACCCTTCTTAAGTAATTCTATAGCACCAATTTTTATCAAAGCCTGTGTTGATTTAAAAAATAACGAAATAAGTGTTCTGTAATAACATCCAGCAATTAGGAAAATTCTATATTTATGCACATTCACAAAAAAAAATGTTATTTTCCTCATTATTTTTTAATGGCTTCTGAGTACTAAGGGCCTAGTTTCTTAACAACACAAACAAGTTTAAATATGTTCGGCTTTACAAGCACTTAAATCATGTTCAAATTTATCAGATCTTATATTCTTTGAATAAGCCCTGTATGTATAAAGAACGGTGGACAACTAATACATTTTTATTTGATAAACGGAGGATTGGGATTGTAAGCATTCTCTTAGGAAGCATCAGTGGTAAGCACTCTTCTTAAGGTGTGGTTTAGAAATTTTCTGTGAAACTTGGGTGCCAGCTTAAACAATTTCGTAAATCTATGAATTTTAAGATAGGAACATCAGCATGAAACACTTCCTCAATATTTCGCTATTGCATTGAAAAACTGTGAAAGTATTATAAAAATATAAATATATTTCTTGTGTTATGTATAGTTTAAAACATTTATGGCATATGTGTTGCAATGATTTCTTTAAAAAAATATAACATTATTTACAGATAAACGGCATACAATAAATATGATTTACTATGATCATTTTCACGGAAAATTATAAATGCATTATTATTACAAGATATAATCAATTATATTCCTACTTAAGAGCAACACTACTTTCTTTTTTGCGTAATTAGAAATACAGAAAATATAATAGGAGATCCATATTTTTTTAAAAAAATCAAATTATTTTTGCAATAATTTTTGTACATTTAATTCCTTATTCAATGTATAAGTAAATATTATCATGACAAAACTTTGAATTAGATATTTACAAAATAATTAAATTTTTATGAAGCATAAATTCTAGCTAACATCAACTATCGTGTAGCTGTAAAATAGTTAAACAGACAGCAAAGATTACGTTATCACGAATTTATTTTAATCAATTATTTTAATAAATTTATACGCAAAATGTTAAGTTATCCAAATATTTCTACATTAATATAACTATTTCTTTCATTAGATATTTGAACAGTTGTTTCAAATAATTAAAGGGGATATTTAAGCCTCAGAGTATCTTAAGAAGCAAAAAAATATGCATTTTTTTTGTTTTTGTTTATCGAAATATGGAAAGTTTCCTAATAAACAAAGAACTACATTTCTTCATTTATATTGTACCTTCTTATTAAAAGTTTTACATGTATCTTTTTCCTATTCTGTTCTCATTTGATCGGTAATAAACATACGTATTAAAAAAAAATTGAAATTTTACTGTGAAGATTTCGAATAGAACAAAGAAAGAACTAAAAGTAAAATTGTACAGGATTTTACTTTAAGGATATCTTTTTGCTTTGACTTCCCAGTTATATATATATTGCAATAATTTATTTTTAACTTAAAGTAAATGTTCTGTTTATCAGCTGTTACTTCAGAATATTAAAATTGTAATTTAATTTTTATTTCACAGAAGTGATCATTAACATAAATAACATTATTTCTGAATTTAATTAGTATTGATTTCTGAAGAATAAAATAAGAAACCCAGAAATATATCGTTAAAAGTGTTTTGTTATAGATACATTCATGCTGCGTCTAAAGAAAATTTGGTATATCTCTGTTGAAAGCATACCAATCGAGATCTATCCCCATTTATATCAGAATATGTCCTATTTGTTTTATTCTTAAGGAAATAAAATCAAATACATCGTACATAAATGCAGCAGATATATCGAAGAATAAATAAAATATAGAAAAAAAATGTATAATATCTCTCCTAAAGAAGGCTACTCGCAATTTCATTCTCCTGAAAGAGCTTCCTAAAAAGAGGACAGATTCAGTAGATGTGCGCGCCCTCTCGTGGTCAAAACATATCAACAGAGGAACAAATAAATAGGATGAAAAAGGCAAAAGAATTTCTCTTTCTGCCGAAAAGATGTTATGCAATGAGAAAGAGGAGGACCTTTTTCATTCTTTACTTGAGAAAATGAGGGTATTAAGTACAATGAGAGAAGATTTTCCAGCTCAAGAAAAAAAAAGTTCTTAAGAAGACAGCTTTCTTCCTAGAAAAAAAGAATGTTATTTGCTGTGCATAATACAACATCAAGAGGTAAAGGGGCTCCTTTTTCTTTTTCTTAGTTCTTTCTTTACCATCTCGTTCGTTTTCTCAGATGAACAAAAGTGTTTGATGGACAAAGCGACGGAGTCAGAAATAATAGGATGACATTTCTTGGAGCTATAAGACAAGGAAAACATTCTTGTTTCATGGACGAGAGGTTTTGTTCCATGCAATCAGAATCGATTTCAAGAATGCGAAAAGAAGAAATTAATATTCTGCGAATTTCTGCTTCATTCAATTCTGAAAAGGTAGCATTATTCACAAGAAAAAAAAATGAAAATAAATAAAACATGTTTTGAAATACACGTAGTCTAGGTAACAAACATCGAATTTTATTTTTGTACAGTTTAATTTTGAATTCTTTCAATATGAAAATATCAACTTTCACATTAGTTTCACAATTGTTCAAGACATGATATGTACAGAAGCGACTGTTTCTGAACTATAAAAATTCAATATTTGTTGAAACTTTAGAATACTTTTCGGAGTTAAAATTTTTGCAAATAACTGATTTTGATTTTGATTTAAATTAGTTTAATGTCATTAAAAGTCAAATCAAGATATTTTTTAGAATTTCAGATATTTACGAAAATTTATATGTTTTAAATAGGATAGTATGAATAATGTATCGTTCCTTATTTATGCGTGAGACAAAATGTATGTAAAATAATTTCAAAATGAGCTATTTGAGACGAAGGTGTTAATCTGGCATACATTACAAGTATTTCTAAATTGTAAATTTTCGAAAATATTTGATAATAGAAATTATGCTTCATTTCCAAACATTAACAGCTTATTGATAAATAAGGTACTTTCGACTTTAAATCACGTGTATTTTAAATTCAAGGATGCATAATCATATTATAAACACATTTATTTTCTTCAAAAGGAATATGATCGTTTTAAATTTTCATAATTGGATATTATGACTTTGCGTAAGCTCGAAATACCTTATATAAGTATTTTTAAGAGTATTATAATGCGGTGTATGATAAAAATAGTGTATTAAGTTTATGTTCTTTATACGAACAGTGTACGAAGATAATTTTATATTTACTCACAATAAAAATTACCTGTTAATATCACCGCTTTACGTAAAATATTTATAAGACACTGCGAAAGAAATATTTAAGGAATATTGACGAAGAAAATTAGATGTTTAGTTATTTGTAAATCAACCCCATTGCATTGTTATTTATTTGACGCTATAGCTAATAAAAGAGCAGTTGTTTAAGATACTGTTTGCACAATATAAAATAGCACATAGAGTTGAATTCCATGAAAATATTACAAGCGAATAAATGGAGGGAAAATCATCTATTTAGTCAATAGCATCTTATAACAAGGATGTCTTTCTTGAAGCGTGTTTTTCACTTAATTTGTGTGAGGCGCCTATAGAATTGTAGTGGAATAAACGACTCTATTCTACAGACAAAATTTGTTCTAAAAGCTTTCTTCATCAGATAAAATACATTTCCAAACATAATATTTTATTTTGATATTGAAATCTGGAAGTAGTCCCTCGTTAAAAGGATTTGCTTTTTTTCCATATTGTTGCCAAATAAAATGAAACACTTTAAAAGTAAACATTAAGCGTTTGCATTGTTACGCGCTCAATTTTGTCGTCGATCCATCGGAATTAATTAATTAATTTGAAACAATGAAACAAGAACGTTGGCCACATAATTAGTTTTTTACATAGAGTTTTATAGTCTCGAATCTCAAGAGCGAAACTGATTTAACCACGGCGAGTGGATTTCTAATTAGCTGTCTTTACATCGAATGATGTATTGATATTTTTTTACTGCTACAACTACAAAATTCTCTAATTTGAATCTGTCAAGGTATAGCCCCCTTATCTTATCTTATTGGGTTCCTAACTGACTTACAGTTCTTAGGCTCATTGAACAAAACAAATACTACAATTGTCAGAAAAAAAGCATCACGGGAATGTTATACGATGTAAAATAATTACATAAACTTCAACACTGTTTTCCTTCTACCGTAAATAGTAAAAGGAGTCTGATGACATTTAATTGTAGTTTAAACACGCATGAACGCAAGCACTCACACACAAACACTCACATACATACATATATATATATATATATACTCTATAACAAAAAAAAACCACACACCAAGAAAGAGTTATCCGAAGGAGACAAAAATTGGCAGATAGGAAAAATATGTGCAGAATAAAAAATGTTTAAGAATTCAGAAATATTGGATGATTTATTTCAAAGTAACACAAAGTAACGAGCTCAATAAGGCGTTGACCCACCTCTAGACTGGATGCAAGCTGCCATACATTGTGGCATAGAGTGATAAAGCTCCCTAATGGTCTCCTGAGGTATTTTCTGCCAAATTTGCTCCAATTGTCGAGTTGGGTCAGGGGCCGGCAACCAGCGGCTCGCGAGTCGCATGTGGCTCTTTTGATGTAAAGTTGCGGCTCTCCAGTCACATACGAAAAAACTAATAATTTATTTTCAAAACCCTTAAAGAATAAGAAAATTTATTTTTAAGTATCTAATTTTTCAATAGCTTCTATTTTCATAATCGTTAATTACAAATCGCTATGCTTAACATGGACGTATGCGATAAATTTGCACTATTGTTTTGTTCTTAGAGACGAGCCTCCGTGACCATGTTTATCTTTCAGCCTTTTGCATTTCATTTCCGTCTCACCCAAACAGCCTCTGAGTAGAGTTTAGACAACATGTCTAGACTCTAGACGTGTTGTCAGTCAGTCACCCTCGAATACCGCAGTAGACTTTGCATTGTATGTGTGTTAATTTAATCACTTGCAATTTTTGCGTGTCTATTCGTTTGTTATTTCTAGAAAAATACGATTTAGAAGCGAATTATCTTCTCAAAGGTATGCACGTGTAAAATATAATAAAATCAGTAACAGAATTAGATTACATATCTGAGGGTCGTGTTAATGAAGTAATAATGGTAATTAAATTGTTTGCCATTTTAGATAGATAAGTAAAATTTTAAGACATCATTTTTTCATCTTCGCCCCCAGCATTGCATCTGGTAATAACAGAGAAGAACCGAAGAATAAAACCGAGAATTCAATCAGGATTGAACGGAGTCGTTTGCATTCATATGCGACATGGATGGCCTTCCGACTTGTCTCATTTGCCACAAAAAACTCGCTCACAGTAAGAAGTCAAATTTGGAGAGACACTTTACTATAAAACATACCAAGTTTGCTGGTAAATATTCAACCGGTGACGCACGAAAAGGGCTGTTGAAGAGGTCAAAAAAAAGTCAAGTTCCTTGCTAATTAATTGTGATCAATCTTCCAATAATGTATATGTGGCAAGCTTTGCAGTATCATTAGAAATTGCAAAAAAGGAAAACGATTCACATGATGAGTACTTCAAGGATTGTTTTATACGTGCATCTCAAGAACTGTTTCGTGATTTTAAAAACAAAGCAGAAATCACGAAAAACATAAAAGATTTGCCATTATCTGCTAAAACGGTACAAGATAGAACTGCTAAAACGTCTTCAAATGTGACACATATGCAAGTGTAAAACATTCAACTGGCTTCTGCCTTAACATTTGCGATAAGCGACTCTTGCGCCATAAATGACACGGCACAAGTTACCCTTTTCGTCAGGTATATGTAGTCCCAAGGTCCAAAAGAAGAGCTACTAGGATTGCTACCGCTCTCAGGGCAAATCTTGGAGAAGATATAGAAAATGCTGTATAAAAATGCCTGGAAGACAATTGAATCGATTTAAATAAAATCGTTTCCATAGCAATTGATGGTGCCAGAAGTAATACAGGAATACAAAGAGAGGTATCATCAATTCTTCAAAAAAACAATAAACCACGAAATTCTAAAGTATCACTGCATAATTCATCAAGAAGTGCTTTGTGGCCAAAAATTTCCGGCCGAAATAGTTGAGGTCACGAACTTGGTAATTAAGATTATTAACAGCATTTTGGCAAAAGCACTGTACCATCGCCAGTTTAAAGATTTCCTTGAAGAAATAGATAGCGAGGTTTCTGACCTAATTCTGCACAATAAAGTGCGATGGCTTTCCAGAGGTAACGTATTGCAACGTTTTGCTTTAAGCTTGAATGAAATAAAAACATTCCTCAATGAAAAAACATTGAACATCCCGAATTGGAAGAAGACAAATACCTGCAAAAATTCAACTTCATGGTAGATACAACAATGAAACTAAATGACCTAAATCTAAAACTGAAAGGAAAGGGCAACCCAGGCTACGCCTTGCTTGAAGAAGTAGTTTGTTTCGAAAAAAAAATTACTTCTTTTTTGTTGTTGATGATATAGATAGTGGTAAATTTAAAAATCTGAAACGATATCGTAATAAGACCAATATAACTATTGACACGAATAATTCCGCATAGCTTTAAAAAACATGAACGATGGATTCGCTGAGAGATTCGAGCACAATTCAAAACAAACAAAAGTACTCTCGCATTCATAGTAAAACCTCACAACACAATTACAAATGAGATCAACATTGAACCATTTAGAATTGTTACTGGATCTCTTTCAAATCTAATTGCTGGATTTGAAAACCAAAGACTTGGAGAGTGGGAAGTTCACAGAACTCAAGAACAAGTTGGAAGAGTTAGAGGTCCAGAAATGCATGCATATCGTGCAGCACAAACTCACAGCTCTAAAAGAAATTCCGTGAGTTGAGGCCCTCTTTCTAGGCGCATGGAATAGTCTTCCAGAACACTACAGTGAGGTGAAGTTAGCATATGGAGTGCTGACGATCTTCGTGTCGACATATTCTTGCATTAATATAATAAAAAAGTAAAGTTGGGAATCAACTAACAAATAAAAATCTGGAGTCGTGCTTGAAACTTTAGGCAACAAGTTATAAGCCAAATTTAATGAAACTTTCAAAAGGCATGCAAAGCCAATGCTCCCACTGATGTAACTATCAATATATGAGTTTTTATATGAATAAATATTATTTCGTATTTAAAGTCGTTTGTTTTAAATAATATATATATGCAAATACTATAACAATAAATCGAAAAATAATTCTTTAAAAACTGGGAAATTTTGTAAATTGTAACTTTTGGTTCTTCCGTTTCAATAGGTTGCCGACCCCTGTTCTAGCCTGATCGAGCCAAGCACTACTGTAATCTGGCTCGATCGTGTGTAGATGTAGTTAGGTGGCAGGTGGCATAGCAATAGGTACAAGCGTAGTTTTCGCTCCTTCAGCCGTTTGTGAATGGTGAAGGTGAACACTCGTGCGCGGGTCGCACGTTTGATGGTTGATAACAATGAATCAGGCGCTGAGACAGCTGATCTGACAATCATTCTGTCCTCCTGATCTGCTGTGGCCCTAGGTCCACCGCTATCATCATGACGCTGAAATCTGCCATTGTCCACCCATTCTTGCCAGCATCTTCTATTCTCCGCATCGCTTTCACCCATATGACGAGCGATTCAAAGATTTGCCCAACTTGCCTCTTTCAGTCGAATGATACGTCCTGTTGCGAGGCATTTTTTTCCGTCGTTGAAAGGTATCCTAAATAGTAATGCAACAGAACATTTGACCATCAGATTAAGTATCGTTTCTTATATGCACTTGATGTGTGTGCAATTCCGATGCGCTGTAGCTCCCGATATTCATTCATTAGACACCAAATTTTAATCATTTCCATGTATAGTGAAAATGTCTTTGTATACGATATTACGAAATTTCATTACAATTAGGAAACTCCTTCTTGGTGCGTCGTTTTTTTTGTTATATGGTGCATGTACACTCAAAAATAAAATTTTACCTGGAAGGAATAGTAAGATTGAAATAATATATGAAGTTAAATTAGATCTCAGGAACATAAAGAAATGATTAACAACTATTCGTGGACATGACAAAGCTTATTGATCGTAATACATTATTATTACAACACTTAACATGGTGTCGGGCCACCACTAATTTTAATGCAGGATGTCACATGTCGTGGAAAAGAGTCGTAAATGCTTTTAACTGTGTGTTTTGACTCAACTCAAGCCATGGAGAATGGACTTTGTATATACATTTAGCAAATTTTGTTGCAGCGGTGGAGTCTTAACAGCCTGTAGTATCCCATAAGTGTTCTATTGGTGACAAGTCTGGCAATGGTGATGGTTATAATAATATAAGGTTAGAAAACTGAAAGTAAATTGATTTTTACACTATTTGTTGAAGTAGAAACAGCATCTGACGAAAGAGTCAAGTTCAAAAAATTAAACTTTGACTTGTTTTACAGCATAATGACAAAATCATGTTATCAATTTCTGTTAGTAATTTTTGTCAAATTATAGAATTCTAAAGGTAAAATATTATCTTGTCTTCTTCAAAGGTTATTTGTATAATTAATCAAAATACGGACAAAGAAAATGAAAAATGGGAAAAATCAGAAAAAATGAGGAGAAGAAATCCATCTTTAGACACCACACACACAAGTTAAAAAATGAAGTACCTTTTATCTTAAAAAATGAACTTATTTAAGTTCTAAATAAACATTTATAATAAAAAAAATTGTGAACAGGAGAAGGTTTTCAAAATTTAGTTAAAGTTAGACATTTACATATATTATTTCATTTAATATAGCTAAAGGAAAAAACAATTTCATTTTCTTTTATGAAAGAAAGATGGAAAAGTTTGAAAGCGTGTTTATTTTTTTAGTAAAATCTGCTCTTCTTTGACATTTTATTTTTCAATTCAATATGTGTTTTTACAAGTTTGTTTATTTTTTGTCCAAACTCTTATTTAATTTAATATCTGCATGACCTTTAAGAAATGTATTTTCATAATTTTTTTAATTCAAGATATTTTTTCATTTTGCTAAATGAAATATTTTTAAAAATTGCCTTTAGTCACAAAAAGTAAAGGAACGGATTTTTTTAAAAATTATTTTGAAATCTAGGTCACTGAAAGATGCGTCGTTTTAACTCAATGATAAAATGTATTGTGATACTTCATTTTTTTTTAGATACACTTTTGAAAGGAGAATAAAAAGATCAGAAATTAACTAGAGAGTGAATGTAGAAGAAAGGTAAATCTTCTTTACAAAACATCAATAAAAAAAATATTCCCAGGGAAACATTATTTCACAAGAAAAAACTCCTCTCTGATCTTTAAAATTCAGATCATTACTTTAGTTAAATTATCAACACCAAATTACTATTGTAAAGAATAAGATTCATTATACTTACATGTAAATATATTTGCCTATATTGCTATAATGAGAGAGAAACGTTAAGTATGATAATTAAAACAATTAAAAGTTGTAGGCTGAATTGTTTTGTAAAAGCAGTAATATAGAGGAACGACAAAAATTTAATAATTTCTATAAGAAACTAGTCTGATATTTAATCTCGAATGTTTGAAATAATGCTTTTGTAGGCAAAAATATAAAATTTTAGTACTTATTAGTTTAGCTTTAAGCCTTTTTCTTGTGTTGACAATTTATCCGATCGTTTTGTATACTTTTTATACAATTAGAACTAATTAATTATTATTTTCGCTTTTTATAATTTAATACTTTTTTTTATAATCCACGATATCTTTACTTATAAATTGGATGAAAAGCTTATTTCTAATCAAATTTCCATGTGGATCAAGTCTTTTATGGTATATTTATTACTCAAGGAATTATTTGTATAAATAATTACTTTAAATTAATAAAGCTTTCATACATAAAATTTTAGTAATTATTCAAATATATCATTTTGATGAAGACAAAATAAATTGCGTATTAAAATTATTTGTACATAAGCAATGAAAGAAGTTTCTTAAAAATTTCATTATAATTTGATGATATATGAATAATAAATTTATCTGTAAACTACCTTAAATGAAATTCGATTTATTACTTTTATCAAACTTGTTTTTAAAAACTGCCTTGCCCAAACTTTATTTTATTATCACAATTCGGCTTTTGATTATTTTACCTGTTATGAAAGTCAATAATTTTATCGATAATCTATGAAAACGAACATGAAACTAGAATTTAAAAAAGAACTCTTAAAAAACCAATACAAGCATAATTGAATCTTTTAGTTATCTCCTGGATTCGTGAATATCTTCGAATCCTCAGAGAAAGACGCTCCATTTAAATGGGAAAGAAAATAATTGATTTGAAATGTTTCGCAAGTTTATATCTGTTAGATTTCTTTCACATGTATTGCAATGTAATGAAGTATCGATACATATTAATAAAATTTAATTTTTTTTTTGTTCCATGTGTGTTAAGTATAATTTAAAAGAGGGAATGGTTGATTTTTTATTACAACTCTTAATCATCTGCTTTTTAAAAATGTTTTTGATTGCTCTATTATACCATTTTTTTATATATAATAGATAAAATTGATTTTATTATTTTTGTAAAAAAATTATATAATGTATATTTTATTGAAATTTGATTTATACTTCATTAAACAATTTTTATTACTTCTATCAAGATCCTAGTGATATTTTAAATGACAGAATAAATATTAATCGCAAAAATATATGTATTGTTTTTGAATTTCTTAAGAGCTATGAAATATATATACAGATGCAAAAATGACAAATCTATTGCGTTTCATTATGTTTCATTTCAAATGTATTGCGTTTCAAACGTACTGTTCCTGATTGGTTGAAAAGTATTTAAAAATTAATGTTTTAAATTACACAGGGAAACAGCTAAAATATTTCCTGACAGTAAACTCAGTCAGATTTCGAGTTGATAAAAATGTGACGTTCAAAATGAATAATTAGCTCTCATTTCCGAAACAGAAGTAAACTCTTCTAACATTTTACGTTTAACTTCAAAGTTGTTTGTTGTCAGGACAGACTTGCTGTGACATCTCAACTAACTATATCTTTTCAGTGGATCACTTCATGTATTTGTTTTATTTTTTATCCTTATGTGACATAATCATTTGTTAGCCCTGAGTGACTGACTTTTCTCTGCACACAAACATAAAACAGTGTTTCGTATTATAAAATGCATTTTACAAAGATTTGCTTATATTTTCTTAACTTTAATAATGACATACGTTGTCATTCAAAAATTGTGTAATAATAATTTAATGAAATATTTTTTCTTAAAAAAAATGCTAATATGAGTGCAAAAATGGAACTAAGCGTATTTCAGCATTAAGTTTTGAATATTTGTTAAATGATTAATAGCTATGATGTTGACAAATTCACCACACTTAAGTTAATTTTTAAAACATGAAATTAATTATTATTATTTTATGTTGTTGCTTTTGTAATTTTAAACTAGAAAATAATATCCAGTTTACTGCATAAACATGGGCAATTTATTACAGTGAATCAAGGAGCAAAACCCGTTCAAACATATAATTTATACATATATATATATATATCACTTTGCAAAAGGTGCTGTGTATGCTCAATGGTTATTTTTAAGGTGTAGTGATATCTATAAAAAGTACGTAATGTTTAGAAAGTTGCCATTCTCAGGCCATACAAGGTTAAAATGTAGTAATCCACTTTGAAGATAAGTTACAAAAATGTGTTTAAATCACAACTAATATAATTAACATACTACTTCAAAACACAAAGATCTTCCTTATATCATGTAATTAATATTTCAATTTAAACATTTAATACAGATCAAATAATTTTTTACCGACTTGAATAGAAATGTACGATTTAAAGTGGACTGTGGACACCTAAATTTTGCCAATGAAATGCATAATATCTTTAAAAACTTATTAATTTTTAAAAAATATTTCTTGTTTTTCTATTTATACCACAAGAAAGAAGAGGAAATATGAATTAACTTTATACTAAAATTAATAATAGAAACACGTTTCCGTGTTATTTATTTTATTTTTAGCCGTACAACACATGCTACCTATAGACATCAATTGTACCACAAAACTTTTCAACCGTTTATTTTCATTAAAATGTTTATGTAATTATTTAATCAAGTAGCAATATGATGTAAATCATTTAATGTTTCCTGTACAATTTTGAACATGCCATTCTGTTTTTGCATAAAAAAATTAAGATATGTCACTAAGAGAATCTTCATCTTTTCCTATATATGTTGAATTCAGCGTCATATTATATTCTTTAGCATTGATTTTAAATGCATGTGTACACATAACGTTAATAATTAGTTATAGTCCTATGTGAGAACTTAATTATGCAAATAGTTTTGTGTAATTTATTTTCTAATTTTGAAATTGCCTTTTTAAAATTTAATGTTGTGCTTCAGTAATATACTATGTACGTACTTTTGGATTAAAAAAATATTTGAGATGATATCAGAATTAGGTTTATTCCATTTTAATTAAAAGAAAGGATTTCATACAAACAGTTCAAATTATAGCTAGTTTTAATTCTAATTTTTTTTTGTTTGTGATTCATTTTTTTTTCTACACATTAATTATTTTTTCATGTATGCAATCATAAATTAAAGGATTTCGTACAGTGTTTATGGAATAAAGAGAGACACTTTCAGCAAATTTGCTGTCAAGTAAGTAGGAAAAAATTGTTTGAATGTGGTAAAAATAATTTATTAGCTAAGTATCATGATTTGAAGGAGAAACGTGAAAAGAAAAAAAATTATTTTATATTGAAAACAGAAAAAGGCTTACTTAATAGAAAAAGTAAGTCTTCCTTTAAAAATTAATTACTATTTGGGAGAGAACTAAATACATTTTGCAGTTAGCTTTTGGAAAATGTTTGAGAGTAAAGTTTTCTTACCACCTCTGATCATTAAATTAACTTTTACCAAAAACTTAAGACCTCAGACAGAGATGAAAAAAGTAACATCTGAAAAAATATCATAAGCCTAAGGATAATATAGAAGAACCGAAAATATAGTGATGTCTTTCATCGTTATAATGTTTTTTCAATAGGAAAAATGCAATAAAGTTGGTATTTAATATATATATATATATATATATATATATATATATATATATATATATATATATATATATATATATATACACTTATGGACCAAAAAAAATTAACGCATCATGAAGGAGTCATCAAAATGAAACGAAATCTTACATACGAAATGATTAGAAAACCAAAGAAAAAGGATAATTTATTTCAGAGAAAAAGGTAAAAGAACGGAGGATTAAATATCCTGTTGAACTCCCAGTAGCGCGAATGCACAATGCGATACGATTGGGCGTTGAGACATACAAGTTCTGAATGATGTCTTAAGGCATTTCGTTCCATATTTGCTATAACCTTGCTTCTAGTTCGTTCAAACTCGTGGGATGCCCAACTCGCCGTCCCAAATGATCCCAGATACGCTCGATTGGAGACAAATCTAGGGATCGGGCAGGCCAAGGAAGGGTAGTAACAGTGCGAAGACAGTCTTGTGACACCCTTGCCATGTGAGACTGAGCATTGTCTTGTTAAAAAATGGCTATTGGGAGCCGTTGCATGAGTGGCAATACATGTGGTTGCAGGATGTCATGGACATACCGCTAGGCTATCATGGTGCCACGGATCAATACTAGGGGTGCCCGTAGTATTGATCAATGGCACCCCATACCATCACACCAGCTGTGGGAGCGGTGTGTCGCTGTAAAGCAAAGGAAGGATTGAGCGTTCACCACGGAGTCTCCACACACGAACACGATTGTCATTACTGCTGAGATTGAATCTGGATTCGTCGCTAAAGACGACCTGGTTCTATTCCCCTGCAGTCCAGCTTCCTCTTGCGCGGCACCACTCCAAACGGAGGCGTCGATGGTTGGGCGTCAATACACGTAATGGGCGCTGCGATCCCAAATGTCCTTCAGCCAGGCGCTTTCGTATGGTTCGAGAAGACACAGGGGCCCCTAGTGAAGGTGCTACCTGTGCCCGGATGGCGGCCGTAGAAGTAGTTGGCTGTACGCAAGCATTTCTTACGATGTGGCGGTTTTCTCGACGACTGGTCTGTCGAGGGCGTCATCAGCCTGGTCTTCGTGTAAATGACATCTCTCGGATCCACTGGTCCCAACACCTCCTCACAACACAATGAGAGCGGCCTAATTGAAGAGCTACTCGCCTGGCTGACCACCCAGCTTCCATCATGCAGTTGATTCTCCCCCTCTCATATTGTCTTCGAAAACGGCATAATGGCATGTCTACCTTAGCTCTTCCTTTACAAACGATTCAGCACACTCAAACAAGGTTTGGTTACCTGTTTTATACTCCACGGAGAACGACGTTAAACGCCTTCTACCAGCTATACGTAATGCGCAATCACGCTGCATTTCTAATCATTTGCATATCTCTCCAACATATACCTTCATGCCAAGTTTCGTTACGATCCCGCAATTATTTCTTGGTGCGCTAATTTTTTTTATCCTTTTATAATTTTTGTCCTTATATACTATAATTGCATTGTTTTGTTATATTTATATATATATATATATATATATATATATATATATATATATATATAAGTATAACAATGCAATTATAGTAATGTTCAATAGAAATACATGTATATTAATAGTAACTAGCAATATATAAAAAAAATGAAATAAACAAATAAAATTAAAAGTAATATAAAAACTAGTAAAAAATATTCTTATCACCAAAATTAAAAATACAGTATTACTGTGTATTTTTAATTTTGGTAATAATAGTATAAATAATGTTTCGCTAAATATTTTTCGATTTGGTGATAAATAGTATAACAATAAAGTCAAAAATATGTAATAATTCAAAATCCTGTCCAAAGCTTGAGACTGAGAAATGCATGTTTATACTAGTATAATGGATTCAACTGATCAACATTATTTTTTAACAAAATGGTAAAAAACACCAAATACAAGCAAAAGTCCTCATTCGAAAAATTAATAAAACCGAAGAAATAAAAGAATAACAAAGCAATCAAAATTCAACTTTCCCAAATTGAAACATAGACATATTTATTCACTTTATTTATGCATATAAAAAGAGAAATGAAATTTTTACCAACAACAAACGTGATCTACTGAAACTGCAAAACTACTGTGATAATGTTTACAATATAGTCCAACAAATAATTCGATTGATTGATTTTATGAAATATATTATAAAAATTACGAAAGCATCAACATTTTAACTAAAGTTTAAAAACCTATTATACTAAGAAAACATAGTTATAAAATACATGCATTATAAATTTTTTTATATATATTAATTAATGTTCATATAATTAAATTTAAATCTAAAATTAGAAATTTATACAACAGTAAATTAATAGTTAAATAAGGCGCCATCTATTTGCTAAGAATTGAAGGAAAAGTTTAAAAAGAATTATCGAAAAATAAAAAGTTATGCGAAAACATATATTACGCATAAAAATTATTTTTATGTAGACAATAATACAATAATAGTTATTATATATATATATATAATTTTTAAAGGAGCATTTAAAAATAATGCATTTATGCAACTCATCAATTTTTTTTGCATCAATGCAACTTATGAGAATCTTCTTATAATTATTATTTTTAAGACTTCTCAAATTATTATTTAATTAAAAAACGATATAATAAATTAATATTCATTTTAACATAATTAAAGATAATATTGCTAAAAATAGAAATAAGTGCACAACTATTCCTGAATAAAATCATTTTATTTTGAAACATAAAACCGTCTCCGTTATTATACATATTACTAAAAATTTTCAAATATGTGTCTAAATGTTCCGGCTCATATTTATTGTTATTAGTTTTAATTAAATTTAAATATGGAAGGAAAAAAGAGAAGTTCAGTTTATTTTCAGAAAGATTATTATAATTCCAAGCAAGTAAATCATCTATATGTCTATAAGTAAAAAATAATTTTTATCTATATAATTTTGCTCAAAATTGTGAAGATAAATATTAACCAAACTATCATTTGAAGGACCTTCTCATAGAACCCCTTAAATTTGTTAAAAATATTTGTCATTATTTTAATTATTTTCTCTAAGAACAATATTAGCAAAAGAATTTAATTTTTCATAGAAATAAAATCATTAGTATTTCACTTCTTTTAAATTATTATTAGTACCTTTATACAAATACTTTGTGCATAGAGAATTAAAAAAATATTCAAAATCGTAATTATTTATTTCATAATATCTCTGTTTTTTATATTCTTAATTATATACATATTATTGTAATGATTACAATTTTATTAAGTTTTTTTTAATAGTATCTTGTGTAATATCATTTGTGATAATTTACCTACTTTTTATTTGTACGAATTATAACCATTAGTGACTTTCCTAAATTTGATAGGGTCTTTATGAAACTTAGAGTAATAAAGATCTGAGAGTATTTAATTTTATTTATGTGTAGTCCTAATTTTTTGAAGTTATATAATTATGTTATTAATTTCTTTGTCAGTAATGTTCGAAATAAGTATAGTTAATTTCTACATACTTACTAATAATAAAATTATAGCAATATTTGTAAACTATAGCATAATTACTTAAAACTTAAAACGGGACATATTGTTAAATCTTTTTGTAATCCTATAATTCTGTTTTTCATTTCACATTTTGTAATATCATTTTGATCTTAATGTATGTATCATTAATAGTTTTTTAATTGTAGTACTTTTACTCATTAAATATCATAAATGATAAACTATATTTAATAGAAATTTTACTGTTAAAATCATCAAAAATCTTTCTCTTAATGAAATAGTTTCTATTAGACATCAACACCATGAATTCATAAATCTCAAGACTTTGTATTTATTGTATCCAAGTCCCCATTAATGACATATTAGTGCTCATTATTAACAAAATCGTTTTATTCTATGCAACTATATTTTATTTTATTGTTCATGCTTTTAATTTTATTGTAATCAAAAACAAATCTGCCTATCTTTTATTCGATTGCTTTTTTTAACTGTAATGTTTTAAATGGAAGAAAGTTCTTGTGTTTTTCAAAAAAAGTAATGCAATTTATTGTATTAAATAAATTATTCATATAATTTAATGTACAAGGCCTTGTGTACTATTAATTTTGTATTATTACCATCAAAATTATATGTATATATTCGGTAGTCAGTAATAATTTTCACACATAATAAATAAACATTGTATATCTATTTTGTTATCTTTAGCTACGAAATATCATTTAGAATACTTACTGTTATTATTTAATCTACTTATGAAGCAATGAATATTTTTAGTATTATAATTATTTTTAAATTGTTATTTAATGAATGTACATCTTTTATTTTCACTTCTTTCTTTATCAACTTAGGCCTTTTCTATTTTTCTGACTCTCAGTTATTTTAAAAAAATTTAAACCTTTGTATTTTTTTCTAATATTGAAATTTTTGTAAAACACTCTTTATTATCTTGAATAATTAGAAAAAATATTTCTGTTTAAGTACAATACATTCATTCCGTATGGATATGTGTATATATATATATATATATATATATATATATATATATGCGAGGTAGCACGCGTGTGCGTGTGCGTGAGTGTTTACGAGGTGTGGCAAAAAATAAAAAGGCTGACTCTGCTACAGAGGAAGTGCAATTTTGCCAAATGCTAGCGACGGACAGCTGCTTAGCGTGATGCCTTTTCTTTCGAATGAAGTGCCTCTAGCAACTGTAAACAAAGCGGTATAATCATAGATTTCGTTTACATTCGAGTTTATCTCTGTTTTGCCGGAAAAATAATAACAATAGAGCATCGAATTGTTGTGAAATTTCACAAGTAAAACTTGGAAAAACTGCTACTGAAACTTATAATTTATTGAAAAAAGTGTATGGTAATTAATACTATGGCATGCATGTGGTTTTGAGTGGCTTAAGCATTTTCAAAATGGCTGAAAAGATGCTGAAGATGGCCCCCCCCCCGCGGCGCCCTTCTACTGCAGAAACGGATGGTCGAAATCATCGGTAATCTGGTTTGATCTGAACTTTAAGTTTTCGAGCACTTACTGACACTGTCAGAATTGACAGAGAATCCTCAAGGCAAATTTTACTCAACAATTTTAACATGCAAAAAGAGTGTGCCAAAATGGTACCTAAAACTCTCACTTTTAAACAGCAAGAAGCTCGTAAAAATGTTTGTACTGACACTTTGAATGCCATTGAAAATGGTACAAACTTAATGTAAAGGATAATGACTTATGATGAATCGTGCCTTGTTACTTATGATCCCGAAACGACGTGCCAATCCAAGCACTGGAAGCGCTTATCTTCACTGAGAGCCAAAAATGCTCGTGCTGTATTTTTCGATCGCAGCACCAGATTTCCCCCTATCGGTGTTTTTTGTACTAATTTTTTTCCCCTTTAAATATCGAAACCGCATACTCTTATGTGCAAGGTGATCAAATTGTGTTGCATTTCGTTAAGTACATAACGCGCTACAGAACACCTCCTGTTATTTCTTGATCACTCTGTAGATGAAGAGAATATAAAAGCATATGAAAAAAAAACCATTAAAAAAGGAAATCGTAATATAAAAAATTTTTAGTATTATCAGCTAAAATATACATATTATGAAATTTATTTTTATTATTTTTGGTATATAAAGAGCTAGGGACCATTTAATATAACATTGGATATATTTATGTAAAATATTTCAAAATATCAACAATCTTAAATTGATTTCAAAGAAATCTACTTTATTCACACACAAAATCATAACTGTCATTTTTTTTTTGTAAATTTTCCTTCTCATCCCTTGATTCGCAAGTTTTAAATTAATATTTAAGTATTTAGTTTTATGAACATTTTTTTAATTTGTATAAAAAAGTTTATTTGGATAAGAACGATTAAATGATTAATTTAGTTTAAATTATGGATTAAATTTATTTTAAAATATAATTAGTTCCCATTATTTTCCCAAGCATTGTATAATTATAGTTATCTATAACATTTTGTTCATAAAAATGTAAATATATATTACCGAGACGATTAATAGCAGACCACTTTGAGGTGTGCCTTTAATTTGTTTATATTTTTTTCATTAAAAATAATAAATTTTCCTTTAAAACTAAATTAAATATGAATTTTAAATTTTTGAATCCATTTTTAATATGACAAGAAAACTTTTAAGTAAATTTTCAAAATCTATGGAATTAAACAAATTTTAAAAATATTAACTCAAGAAAATCGATGAAATATGAAATGAATGAATATATGAAAATCATCAATATATATCTCTTTTAAATAAATATATTTAATTAATTTCATAACTATTTTAATAATAGCTGTGCTATCCAAACCATCAAAACTTTTTGTAATATATTTTACAAAAGTTTAACTGTAATAGTAATACAAATATTAAAACCATTAGTATCAGATCTAATTTTAAGAGGAACTTTATACAGTTTAGGAGTTAAAAAGGAAATATGAAAAAATTTAAAGTTATTAATATAATTTCCTATTTTTTTACACTACTTTAATAAAAAATTTGTCTATTACTACTTGTGATATTAATAGAAGAATCATTATTAAAATGATGCTTATTAGTCAAATTATGCTATATGGTTTTTTTTGTACGTAATCTTCATTGATTTCAAGGACATTATCAACATAAATAATAAATTTATATTATTTATTTTTTTAACTGGGCGTTTTAGATCACTATAATTAGTGCATTTTTGTTCTTAAAATTCAAATTTTTTATCTCTTCATTCATACGGCATTTATATTTTGCAAAGACGAAATATGGAACACAAGAATGATTTCTTTATATTCTGATAGTTTATTTCTTTATCTTTTTAATTGATATTAATTTTCAAAAAAAAATATTTCCATGTTTTTTATTTAAGTTTTCCTGGTTTTAGTCCAGTTTTAACATAATTCTTAAAATCTAGTTTTTGTTAAACATTTTACTATTCCAATACTTATTATTCATGAATGCGTCTTATATTTTTAGAAAATACGTTGTTTCCTATTTATATACAATATTCTTAAGTGCTATTACGGGAATATTTACATTTTACTACACATTGTCATATTATAATACGACTTAAATAGGAGCTTATTTTGTGAGAATTCTGAAATCGGGTCAGTAAGATATGAATCTTTAATTAGGGCATGTTATATTATGTGTTCCCACCCACACACGTATATAGATACAGACAAGGATCTACAATTATTTTAGTTAATATTATTCAAAGTATTTTACAATTCGCGAATTATATATAAAATAAATATATTAGAAATGTCTCAAGTGCTTTATTTGTCATTTTTAATGTTTTTAAATTCATATTACTAAGTAAAGTAGCTTATGAATTAATTTGCTTCAGTTATTTTCTGATTAATGTGTGAGAGACGAAAAAGACGATCATAACTTAAATGACAAAGGTTGGAAATTTTCTTTCAGTACTATATATTTATAGTTCCAAAAATGACGCAAATTTACAAATTTGATTCATAAGGTTTTTAATAGGAAACAATTCTGACTTTATTCCACTACACTTTTAAAGCAAAATATACTTTAAATTATTTGATTTATTCAATTCCAAGCTTATTTTTTAATTTATATCAATTGAAAGATATCATGCATTTAACTTTCTTGAGGAAGCAATAAATATTTTTTTATTTTATATTTCTTTCATTTCAATCATTATAAAATCATACAGAATTCATTGTTTGTTACATAAAACTCTATAAGCTCATTTCAATATCAAAAAATTCAAAGAAGTCCATGAAATGCAGGATTTTCTTCAAAACATTTGCGATTTAACTATGAGTAAGATATAAAGACCCAATTAAAACTAATACTTAGCAGTTGAGGAAGGATATAATGAGAGGAAGAAGCAAATGAGATTCATTAATTTTTAATTAAATTTCGAAGGCTGTAGTCGGACAGCCATGTAGTTATTTCGTTAGAATTCAGCGTAACACTCGTCAATTAAACGTAATTCATTAATTTAGAGTTCTCTTTCGATTTCGTCCCCAATTTCAGTAATCATAAAGTAATTAGACACGTGATTTAAGTGTGTAAGTTTAAGCAAATTATGTCACTTCTTCCCAAAGTATCCATAAACTGTGGTACTTAGGTTTTCCTCTACGCGCAATAAACTTTGTACTGTGATTTTTCAAATAGTTCATTTCTTTTTCAAAGAACTGAGTTTGAATTTTTAACATTTTTTCCCTCAATACTCACCACACAATATGTACATACCTGGCTGTTGCTTACTACAACATAAGAAAACAAGTGTTAGATAGAGGTATTTTTTTGGCCTAATTTTATAATGCGTGTTTGCTCTTACATTTAGTTACATTATTTTTTTTTATAAATATGATTTTATTTTTTCCACTAATTCATTATGTTTCATTGAGTCTATATACATTTACTGAAAATGCTTATTAAATGTTCCAAGTTTTAGAGAAATGCATTTGCTATTTCAGTATATAGCACCATTTTCGGATGCAATGGAGGGAAAAGATTTGTGTTTTCATTTATAATTGCTTCAAGAGAGAGTGTTACTAGCCCCATTTTGTCACCGATATGGTTATTTAACTTACAGTACCACAATTTTAGACAATATTAATTACTTAGTTACAATTCACGAAATCTTACCTTTATTTTCCTACTTATATCTAGATGAGGCTAACTTTTGTTTTACTCTTCAAACTGAGAGTATTGTTAATTCATTTAATAAAAAAAGGAAAGAAAACTGTTACTGGTATCATTTATTCGGTCTAGAGATAATATGGCTTTCAGAGAAGTCTAGACAGCATAAATGTTTCAAAATAAGGCTAAACTTTTGTGCATTATTTCAGCAACATTTTATCACACTTAGACATTCAGTCAGATTTAATATGCGATAACAAACTTCACTAAAATGCGGAATCACCAAATCTGAACGCACGACTCTGCGTTGATTGACGCAACACTGCCGCGAGGCTGTTCTGAGAATTAACTAAAAAGATTATACTGTGTTGTGTGCTGCTGAGAATTATTCCACATGATCTAATCATAGGTTATACCAAGTTCAAACACTAAAAGTCCTCAAGAAATCATAAACGAAATTAAATGTTTTAAACAGGTCTTCTCTGTAAAGTTCCTTAAAATTTCCAAGATGGTCAAAAGAAGTCTGGGCAAAATTACAAATGGTGCATGTCATACAGATTTTTGCCCCCTGTCAAAAGTAAGACACCTAACGAGTTTATTAGTAAGTCCACAAATGGGGATTTTATCACCCGTTACGGTAAGGAAACTACTAGAAGCTTTTGTTTCACTGTGAATACCTTCGCCTGTTATAACTGTTTGACCTACTATAGAGGTGGTTTTCCATAACAAATAGCATGAAATCTTTGTTTTTAAATAGATTTTAAATAAGGTGAGAAATATTTGAACCTGATAAATTAGAAATAACTTCCTTAGCCAGAATATTAGCAATTTTATTACCATAAAGTCCTTCTGTAGGAGACGGGACCCATTGAATGTAAATTACAGGTTGATGTGAAAGATGTTTGATGATTTTAGAAACAGTAGTTCTATCGCAGATCTCAAACCAGTTATTCGAATGCTAAATGGTACTACGGCTGTCTGATAAAATCCAAATATCGAAGGCACACACATACGATTACACTAAATTCTGTCATTTTAAGATTATATAGGGGAACAATACAACTGCAATTTCGTATTCCATTAAATTTCCTTCTTTTCAACGTTTAGTTTTCAATAATATAAAAATTTCATTGGAGTGTTTTTTTTTTTTTTTTTTTTTTTTTTTTTTTTTTTTTTTTTTTTTTTTATCTTCCAGACATAAATAAATACTATCGATGATTGAGGTTAACATTTCAGATCAAAAAGATTTAAAACTAATTAAGAAATCTACAAACTTGAACATAATGATAACAATCTTAAATTTCAAATTATCGAATCTGAGGGAATTTACTTTCGTACAAGTGAATATTGCGTTCTACTACCATAATAGAATTTCGTAAGAATATTAGATGAAAAAAATGCATGTGATCGTTAAATATCTCGTGGAAGTATACCATAATAGAGAGATACAATATAAAACTTTTTTTCTTTTGGAACTGGAACCTTTGAAGTAATAGAATTAGAAATTTTATTTTGTTTTATTTAATTTTGATTCATGCTATTGAATCATTTATTTTTCATTATGCTTGTTTTAAGATTTGTAAAAACAATTTCATAATTGTCTTACCATGTTAAATGCTTAAAACAGTACAAAAATGTTTTTTTAAAAAAAAAAATATTATCTCAAGAATTTAATTCAAATTGAGAACTGAAAGCTTACACAATATTATAGATAGCTCGGTATTAGAATGGACACAAAAATATCTTTAAAACAAGACATTAAAATAAATATTGTTACATTTGGTTGGCAATTTGGTAAGGATTTCGTTAATGCATGGTATGTTGACGGGCAAGAAGTTATAGACGGAAGAGGGATTCTAAATTGTCCATCCCTGATCTGTGTGTGTATATATGTGAATGTACATCATTATGTACATTTGAACTACCTTCAAGCCTTATTTCACTTGTTAGCTTTCTTCGTAAAATATTTCAAATTGAATTAATTTCGCAGCTCAAGTCAGGAAAACGCATTATGCAGCCTCAAAATAAATCTTATATGTAACGAAGTACAACAA
>BMAW01007071.1:389335-405787 GCA_019974015.1 Nephila pilipes | reverse complement strand
TTTGTTTACTTTTAGATTAAATAAACAAAAAATTATCTCGAGAATTTTATGTAAGCATGGGTAATAAACGAAATAAGCATGATTAATACTTGAGGTTACCATACTGCTAATATATATTAGCAGTATGGTAACCTCAAGAAAGATATTTCATCTTATTTCTTTATTTGCTTTTTTGAGTTTAAAAAGCGTAGTATATATATATATATATATATATATATATATATATATATATATATATATATAAAGATTCCTACTTTATAATTAAAATAAAATGTTACTTTATGGTTATATTTCTTTGAGTTTCTTATAGTAATTTTTGGGTATACGAAAGCTTATATTGATTGATGAATCAAAACATTAATTTTAATATCTTTAATTCATTAAAATTGAACCTTGTACGCAGAATTTTTTTAAGAGTCAATTTCCGAGAGGTCAATAGATTTCTAAATTTTTATCAACGATCCACACATAAAAATAAATATACAACAAATGTTTATCAGAAAATCCTTAATCGGTATTATTTTTAATTATAAGTAAAACTTTCCAATAAAGATACATGTTTATTTTTTAGACATTTCAAGTATTATGAATCAGATTTTTACAATATTTGCCTTTTATAAGTTTTCGAAGGAAATTTTTAGATTCACGTTAGATTCAAAGATATTTGTGGTTTCTTAATAATATTGGGGCATTTAGATATTGCTTTATTTTCATATCCATTGCATTTTAAAATCATGGGCATTATTTGGCTTGCTTACTAAATAGCTACGAATTTAACTGCAAAAGAAACTCCTTGAATAATTAGTTCGTAATAAAGAGCTCATTCCTTATTCTTAGATCTTTTTTCAAAGAATTCTACAAGCCTCTTTTTTTTTATCTTATTTAAAAGAGTATCTAGTCTCATTTATAAATCTTATTTAAAGGGAACTCGTGTTTTTCTGATTTTATTTAAAAAAATGCAACGCCATCTTTCTTTATTTAAAGTTATTAATATATTACAGATTAGTCATAAATGCTTTTTGAGAACTTTAAACTTTATATTGTGTGTGTGGATATTAATTCATATCTTTAGTTTTATTATTTATCCTTTTTTATTCTTATCACGTGAACTATTCTGTTTTGTGTATTCTCACATACAATTTAAAACTTTATGAAAGCATTATTATCACCATCTGAAGAGTCCAAGTAATAGATTGAATATTAATCATATACCTATATGTATATTTAGTATTATATTCGCAATGTGCATTGTGTTACTCCTGTGTAATTTATGTATCCTAGTTAACTCATTCAATTTCTTATTAATATGTACATTCTATTGTTTGAATAATCTAAATGATGCAGCTATAAAAATGAAAATTATATGAAAAGTAAAAGGGTAAGACAACATATAATTTTTGCTAATTTTTTCCTATCCCTTAAAGTGGATAATGTTCTTTCAACAAGAAGGAAACTTTAGAATTCATCAATTCTCTTACAGAAAACGATAGAAATATCAGGAACGGCTTATTAGCCTTCCAATTAATTCTATGACGAGCAATTATTTAAAAATACTTAATTTTGGATAAGAATAATAATTTTTTCTAATAATTTTAATTAAGTTAAAAATTAATAAGTTGATGGGATATTTGAGTTTGTTAAAAATAAAATTGAGGAAAATTTAATTTCGTAAAGATAATGTAATGCACAACTTATCTAACCCATTTTAATCTCTCACTGATATATGATAAAAGGAATTATTACATTTTCTTTATTAATCGAAGTTTATATAGTTTGAAATTTGCAAAAACTATTTTTAAAATTTTCATTTTATTAACCGAGAGAGATAAATTTTAATTAGAATACGAATGGATGTATGATACTTTTGCATACCATTTCACTTGTGTGCATATTGAATTCAGTGAAAACAAGTAGAGGCAATTACTGTCATATCAAATGACACGAATTAATATTGAATAATTATATATTTAAGTATTAATAATTTTTCGTGTAAAAAGTTTCCAATCGTGAACTATTTTTAAATCTTATTTTAAGGAACACCTAAAAATTTTTGACTAAAATGTTTTGAAGCTTATTTTACTTATCAACCTTTAAAATGTTAATGTGCAGTTTAGAAAAAGTGTTTGGTGTTCATTGACATAATTCTCATTAATTAATTGAAAGTAATTTTCCTTTGTTTTAGTGATACATTAAGTCAAAAACTCTTACATCGATTAAATGTCTTTAAGAGTATTGGTTAAAGGTGACATTTTTCATAAGGTTTCTGGATACCTTTTTTAAAAAACTAACCTTAACATAAACTACTGGAAATGAATTATTTCTGGATACTGGAAATGAATGAGAATGTCTCATCGATAGTTCTCATTGATTGAGAGCACATGCACTCATTGGAAAGTTATCCTTATTAACCACCCAAGGGGCTATTGTTTTAGGTGGATCACTTTTAGCGTACCAGATCAATTTTCATTTTTTTTTTTTTTTTTACCGTTTCCTTCAATTTTAATTACATTTAGCTTCAGTTTATTTAATTTAATAATGTATCGTTTGCTTTAATTTTAATTATATGCAGTTGATAAAATATTCAATTTAATAGTTTATCGTCTCCTTTAATTTTTATATCGGAAAAGTTTACTATTGTCCATTTTTCGATATTTCATCCTTTGCTTTGATTCTTATATTTAATTGAGTACTTTAAAAATAATCATAAAAAAAGCGCATTTTGGGCAACTAAATCTGTTTTTTGCAAAACTTTGCATACAACTTTAAATATTTTATATTTTGATTTTATTTATCTTGGTCGAGCAAGGCGTACATTTTGTTGGTTTTGAAAATTTTGTTCTGACCACTAGAGAGAGAAAATGAAAGTATGGGTTATTTAGAGGTCCAACACAGATGTGCATATTTTTTTTTTAAAATACTGCTGTAAATATATAATAATAAATAAATAAATGTAATCGAAAGAAAACTGCTGTCACACATTCTTGTGTTTCTTGATCACTTACGTTGCAATCATTATTTATTTAATTAAACAAATACTTACTTGATTTATTCAATTAAACAAGTAATTATTAAATATTTATTTAATAATTTTGCTATATAGCTCGTGCTAATTTGGATAATGTTTATTGAAGAATTAATTTGAAGTATTTTAAAACGGAATATATATGTGAGAAACTGCAAACTTTCTAAATAATTAATTGTATTTTTAAATACTAAATAAATTATTTTGAATACCATATACCTAATTCAATGATTAAGTATAATTTTACGAAGTAGGAAATCTGATTAATCTAATATTCCAGTTTTCAATATTTTTTAACGCAACTGAACCTTGGTGCGTGTGCGAGTAATGAAACTAATAATAAGTAGCAGTTTGAAAACGCTATAAATAAATTTGATTATATTTAACTCGAATTTCTCAAAATTCACTATACATTTGGTGACAAAATGTATAAAAATTTTATAAATATATATGTTTTTTTTTCTTAATTGCCTATGCTTTTTTTTTAATAAAGTACGAAAAGTTAACAGAAAAATTCAGAGAATTGTTTAGTAAAAAGTGGAACGGTTATTTAATAATTCAGCTTTTAACCTCTTTTATCTCGCCTTTTAAATTAAAAAATTTCAATTCGCTGATTTTATCTGAACAAATTAGTATATTTCTATCATTGAATTATAGAATGTACATCGCAAATATTCATATCGTAACTTGTATAGAAATCAGGAATACTGTTTATTTTTAAAATTGTAGTTTTATTTTAATTAAATTTACAAAAGCGGTAACTTCGCAAACGAAATATGTAATTAAAGAAGAAAAATCTATTTGTATGTGTTTCCAATGCATGTTAACATTAGTCTGTGTATTTTACAAGCAAATTTTCTAATTATATTCGCTGTTCACGTCAATATATATTTTTAAATTAGAAGATCCTAATGATTTTTCTACATCATTACTTCCTTTCGATTTATCTTAAAATTGAATTATTTAACAATTTGCTTCTTATCAATGGAAACTAGAATTATATAATCGATTTGATATGTATTTACACTTATTTCAAATTAAATTGAATATATTTCTACAATTCAGCACTGCTACAGTAATATAAAATGAAAAATAAAACCGGAAACACACCCACTTTTTTTGAAAACTTTTGTTTGAGCAATTATAGAATTAAATGTTATTTAACATAAAATGAAAGTTATATATTATAAATAAAAACATTAAAACAAATATTTTGATATATATCAATGTAATTATGATATTAAGAGTTTCTGAATGTGTATTTTAATTACAAAGCAATTCTCTCTCTCCCTATTTTTAAAATTAAATAAATTTTTTTATTATTTTATTATCTCTCGCCCTATTAATGAAACGTTTAAAATATATTTTCATTGACTATGATTTAAAAGTAATTCTGAAGAGAAGCATATTGAAAATCTTTTATCTATCGCCAAAGCTTTCAGCACAAGCAATCGGCTATCGAACAGGAATATTACTTATCTTCAGTTATCTATAAAATTGTTATTGTACTATATCAAGTTTAATTAAATTTGTTACACGTAAATGCCACTAAATGTAAGTGCCACCAAACTTCACAAACTTACGTAGATTGGTCGAAGTAGTGATACTTGCTGGCAACTCTCCAAACTTTATTGCACTGGATTTGTATTTTTCGCAGTTATTTTTTAAATGGAAAGATTGAGTACAAACACTCTTGAATTCAATTTATATGATTTAAAAGGTACATCAGTACTGCTATTACATATGGAACGTTTGAAATGGTGAAAAACGTCCTAGTCTGATATTCATTTCAGTTTATTTATTGCCTGTATTACAAAGAAAAATATTTTTATTGCATTTCTTATCGAAATTTATTACTGTATATAGAGAAGCCTTCTAAGCCAATATTTCTCAAACCACTTATTTTTTTAAAGTAACAATATTCAGTAATTGATAAAATTCTAAATGTTAATCATGCTAAAGTTTTATCTTACAGTAGTTCTTTGAGCACTTATATTTGAGCAGTAGCACTTTAATTTATGTTTTCCATAGTTCGCTACAATCTTGAGAATTTTCAACAATAACATTTCTCATGGATGAATTTTATGTTAAGTAATATGTTAATTATGAATTTCGTGTTTAATAAAATAGCATATGTAGTTGTGAGTAATTTAAAGGCACTTGAAGTCTAAATTAAAATGTGCTATTGTATCAATTTTATTTGAAAGATAACATATGCACGAATTGAGGCTAAACTAAAGAAATAATTTTAAATATTTTTTTCTCGTGAGTTTAATTCGAATATTCTGTAATTGAAGTTCGTTAGAATAATCGAACCTTTCCCTTTTTTTCCCCTTAAATTTAAAAAAATGGAAGGGGAAAACTCCTCTTTTTCAGTTAATTCAATAAATATGATTTAACCGATTTCACTTACTTCTAACGAGGAACACTTTAACAGAATTCAATGGTAGTAACCGAAATTTAAGAAAAGCATTTTATTTCTTTTACTGTGTGTGATGCATTTTTAAAGACCGAAACTTGCTAGTGTAAGAGCATTTTTTTGTTCGTTGTCAGAATTTTATTCTTTTTATCGTTCGCACTCAATTAAAGACAATTTCCAATTTGATGAAAATTAAATGTAACTCTGTTCATCTTACGCATTTTTTTCACTTCATTTCAGGAATGTAACTCGAGTGGCAAATTCTCTAAATCTAATTTTACAGAAATGACGTCACATAATGGGAAACGAAAAAGAGAACGGAAAAAGTAAAGGAAAAAAAATCAACTCAACTCGGCCTTCAAAGTCGATGGCCTAAACTCCGACAGTTCGATCAATAATTAATTCGATGCCACTGGTGGAAAATTAAATTCTCGAAGTTGTTCACACTGCCATTTAAGAAGGGTAAGGGAATTTCTTGAAGACAACAGAGGATGGGAGTTTAATTAGTAGGACAAAGAATGGAGAGACAAAGGACTGAAGAAGGAAGGAGGATCATTGAGCTATTGTCAGAATTTTTTACCCTCCTTTCTTAGTCTGGCAGTAATCTTTTAAATGTTGTTGTGAAGGATTTAATCTACCGGAAGCTTGAAAGGGATGCTTCACGGATATTGTGTAAAGTGAAATGATAAGAAAAATGTTGCTAATTTCTAATGAGAAATACATGCATATCTCTAGGCAATTAAAGGAACCGTTGAGAGGGAAAATTATTTTTAATCGGGATTAATTTCCATCGCACTGATTTTGGGAAAGAAAACCGGTTTTTAATTTGGATATCATATTTTTGATCCCTCAAATTTACTTTCAAGCTCCTTAGAATCCCTCTTTTTTAGTAATTTAAAATGTCGGAAAGACTTATACAGGGATAGTAAATTGACTTTTCAAAAAAACTCCATAAGCGGATTTATCACGCCACAGAAACCTTTTAACTTTTATTAATATTGAGTCCCAAAATAATATATATATATATATATATATATATTACAAAGTAAATAAAAATATCACAAATATAAGCGAAAAGTTACCCTGAGAATAATTAACTAAATCGAAAAAATTTTACTTAATAATGTTTGTGCTATATTTTCTGAATAAGAAATGCCTTGTAGTTCTTAGAAACATGTTACTGGGAAGGATAACGTTATTTATTTTCTGTCAGAGCATCAGAACATTAAACGTAGTCAGAATTTCTTCTTGATTTTAATACAAATTTCAATCCCTTTCATTGGTAGTAAAGTCAAAGAAAAAAAGAACTTTCGAAAAAAATACAAATAAATCAGTTGTAAATATTACAGCAGAATACCACGATTAAAAACTGATATAATGTTAAAGTCTTATTAAATTACTGCACAGTAAATTTCTACAAGTTTTGTTTATGCTCTATGATATTTTTTTTTATACAAATAGAATTAATTTATTGAATAATCAATTTCTTATTTGCTTTAAGATTTGGAACGCTTTTATTATATATATATATATATATATAAAATCAGGTGTAAAATTGAGAGAATTTACAAATTTTGTATATTTTTACATTAAGTATTGAACCAAAAGTACTATTTATGCTGCTTAAGAATTATGAAAATATTTAGAATCGAATATGCAAGCATAAACATGCGTGTCTGTGGAGCTCTGACTGTGGAGGAGATATAAGTGTATGAAGGGTTATCGGTGATTTGTGTGCTCGTACTCTGTGTTTTTCGCAAGTGTTAGGTTAATTTTGTATGATAACAGATAAAATGAGTGGCCATGAATGTATGGATGATGGAAACATCTCGATAATATCGGTAGATTGGAGGCAGGCTAATCAAACGTATAGGAGGCTACAGAGCTCGATGGAATGTCAAGCGTCATCGTTTGTTAGTAGTGGATACAGTTTTAGGACCCTAGATCTATATCGAAAAATCCTGATCAAGGTCGAACAAAATCCACAACGACGAATGAGAACCTTTATTAGGCACTTTCAGTGCATCTACTAAGGACTATTACAGTTTCACAGCTCTCTCGTGAACTGTATGCTACCATTGGAACCCATATTTCACAGTTTACAGTTGTCCGAAGTCTTCATGAGAGAGGGTTGTATTACAGAATATTCGTTGTTTTCGTCCTGCTCATTGCAGCGCACGAGAGAGCATGATTAGCATAGTGTAGACCAAATGCACTTTGGATTAGACTTTAGTGGAACAACGTGTCTTTTACAGAGGAGTTGAAATTAAGCATGGGAGCTGATTCATGGCGTACTTATATCTCAGGAAGTTGGTGCATTAGACCATCTCTCAACAGTCAAGAAAAGGACTATTAAGTTGGTGGAGATGTAATGGTTTGGTTAGGCACTATGCTTGATTGCCGCACACTTCTGCATGTGTTTGAAGAGGTACACTAACTATTCTGAGGTATAGAGTGGAGATCATAGAGCCCTATGTTCGATTTTTCAGTGGCGCAGTTAATTCCGGATTTCTGTTCAATGGATGGTAGCTCTGTCTGCATAGGGCTCCGCTGATTGCCGATTACCTGGTTAGTAAAAATATTCGTCGCATGGATTGACCAGGCAAATCTCTTTACTTTAAGCCTGTAACGTATGCCTGGGGTGCTCTTGGAAGAGCAATTACATCTCACTATCTCTCCCCGAGAACCATCCAGAATTAAAATTTGTCTTCCTTCATGATAGATTGTTATAGGGGTTACTTAACAATCTTCTAACCCGAAAAACGTCACGCAGTGCAATCTGTATGAATGTGAAAGGGGACCACAGACCATAATGCCTCATTTTCAGTTTGATATCCCAATGTGGAATTTGAACATCGCTGCACTATAAGTTTTACTGATAATCAAGAGTGCATAAATTAACTTTTGAATGGTGCATGTCTTTCTCTGTTATAATTATATATATTGAAACCAGATTTCAAAATCTGGAAGGAAAGAAATTCTCCTTTTTATGCATACTCTATTAATTTTGCTCTAGAATGTGTATAACACACACGTATATATATATATATATATTTGTGTGTGTGCGTGTGTATATGTGTGTTTAAATTACATTTATATTAAG
The DNA here is from genome assembly GCA_019974015.1 of Nephila pilipes. Classification (NCBI taxonomy): domain Eukaryota; kingdom Metazoa; phylum Arthropoda; class Arachnida; order Araneae; family Nephilidae; genus Nephila; species Nephila pilipes. Next base: position 397,243 of record BMAW01007071.1, on the reverse strand, counting down.
ACATTCAGAAAAAGAGAACAAATATATTTCAAAGCGTAGTTTTTGGATAAAATAAAGAAGTTTTTTAACTTGCAATGTTATAGATGGAAGTTCTTGTAACATTTCAGCTTCTCTGAAACAGATATTCTCTTCTTAGAAATCCATTCCTGTGCATAAAAAATACCTCAGAAAAAAAACCTGAAATTTTCATTATAAAGTCTCTTCATTATATTCGAGAAATATGCATTAGGAAAGAAACGGTTTTCACATTTTCGATTCTTCTGAAAAGAAAATCCTTTATAAATCAGGTTATGGTATTGACAGATGCATTTCTTATTCTTTTCTTATTTCAGATGAAAAAAATTCCAAGATTTCCGAAGATAAAAAGTCGATGAACGCCTCCACCATTAAAGATTAAAATGCTTGCTTTGGAGAAGAAATCCCATGAGTGGTAACTTAAAAATAAATCTATTGGTTTCTCAACACGACTAAAACACTTCATTAGGAATTAAGATGGCTGAAATATCGAAAGAGACTTTAATTTATAATTCCCAGGATTATTTTTACAAACATCCTTTATTCCTTACCAGCATTTCAACTTTTTATCTTCTCTATCACAAAAGTAAAGAATATTCTTCGGGGCATTGCCAACAGCCAAAGTTTGTTTTTTGTTTAGATATAAAAAGGAAATATAACTAATCCAATGCTTTCTTTTTATTATTCTTGTTTATCACAACCAAAGACGCCTTTCTTTTTGAGTGATTAACGAAACTTCTTTTCTTTTTTCCCCCTTTTGTTCCAAATTGAACAGTCGTCATCGTGTAGAGTTTTTGCATTATTAAAGAACTTGCCGCCATCTGAGACTAATAGCTTGTGAATAATTTGTTGGCTTTAGAATTGTTCCAAAGCTTCAATAACCTCCAGAGGTAGACAAAAATAAGATTTTTTGAATCATTAAATTAAGTAATTCTGCTATAAGAAAAGGTTTTTAAGCCTCCAAAACTGCGTACTAAAGGAAGTTTAAATTGATATTTAAAAAGGTAAATTAAAGTTATGTTAAATAATTTTTAGAAAGAATCACAATATGGTGATCCCATTTTCCACTTATTTTAACATTTTTCTTAAGAATTTTGAGATTTCATCGAGATGCAATCAGGGCTACTTAAGCATTTTGAACACTTAAACGTTTCTATGCTTATGCCAAACTAATTCGAATGAATTTTAAAAAATATTCATACATTAAGACAGTAATATTTTAAAAGAAAAATTAAAGAATATTTTTCTGAAATATTTGATTTTTTTTTTGAGAAATTGTGTTAAACGCTTTACTAGTGCTATGATACATTTAAAATGAACAAAATACGTGTTAATGGCTCAGCGAAAACATAATTTATATTTATTGTCTTTCCATACTGAAAATGCATAGACAAACGTTATTTAAAAAATAAAAATGTACCTAGCTGAAAAACAATTATTGCTTTGCCAATAAAATTATTAGTTTTATTTTCAAAAGCAAATATACGTTATTGTCAAAATTTTATTGCTTTATCCATGGTTTACAAGAAAAGCAATGCCGTTATCTGACGGCCGCAATATTGCAGTGGATGACATCACTAAGACATTGTCTATGTAAACCAGATGGCGTGGTTTCCTAATAAGTGTGTTGAGTGTGAACAAAAGTGTAAATCCACAGGTAAGCTATGGTTTCCAAGGAAACACACACCTGGCTAAAAACATTAATGACACTATCCACGGCAATAGTGAAGTCGCCAAATAACGTAGCCACTTTCTTAAGAAACTATAGTTCAAGAAATTCTCATAGTTACAAATTTAAAAATAAAAATATCTCAAATAATTTCTGGCTTCAAATGGTTTTTTTTGTAGAGGTACAAATAAGCAGTCTGAATCTAAAGCAAACAAAGAATCAACTATGTTGAGAAAGTATTAAAAGATAAATCGATTGTGTGCATCGATTGCAAGTACATATAGTAACTTAATCTGAAATTCTCTGGAAAAAAATCATCACTTTTATTGCTGTCGCGTAAGCAACCAAATGATTAACTGAGACCGATAGAATTAAAAAATTTAATAAGGCTTCATGAAGAACACAATGGGGGTATTTATTTGCTCAGACATTAATGTATTCATAAGGAAAAGTCATTAAATTTAATTTGCATTCTTAATTGAGTTATTGTTTTACCTCAAGGGGACATGTCAAAATAGCATTTCCTTGCCTGTCATTAATTTAATTTTAGCCGCTCACAAATTTTCCAAATCTTTCTTTTTTATCACTTTCTGGAAATATACTAATGCACTTAATATAGCAAATTATTCTACATCTATTTAAGTTTTTAATGATAAGTTTTCAACATTTATGATAAATTATTTGTAAAAAAAAATTAAATTACTCAGCATTTTTTTTATCACTAAGAATTAATTTTGAAGTGATTTTTTTCATTGAATTACTGATTCATGAAATACCTAATTTCATTTTCCCCTCTTGATATGTACTATTTATTCAACACAAATCTTCTTATACTGACTTAAAAACTGACATTTGTGTATATTTCTATTAAAACAAATGAATCTCATTTATGACGATTCGAATGAAATTTATATATATTATCTGTGAAATTAATAGAGTTATTTTTGCTTTGTTAATATATTTGATCAGGAATTTTATAATATAATTATTATTCAAGAAATCCTATTATAAATTTCAATCATGATATCTGTACATGGAGCTTAAGACTTAATGTAAATATTTGTAATTCCAATTTTATATTTTACAAGGATAATAGGTAAGCGCCCTTACGAATACAAATAAAATATGTTTCACAGGAACAGATTTGAAATACTTTTATTTATATTCGGTGTTATTAATGAGTAATAACACGCCTCAAAATTTGAAATTTTTTTTTTTATCAGATCAAGCAATAATTCTTTTTCGATATGCTTACTCTCTCTCTCTCTCTCTCTCTCTCACACACACACACACATATTATATATATATATATATATATATATATATGTTTATAAATATACATTTTATGATCTTGCTTACACTCAATGTCACACACACACACATATATATATATATATATATAAATATATATATATATATATATATATATATATATATGTGTGTGTGTGTGTGTGTGTGTGTGTGTGTGACATTGAGTGTAAGCAAGATCATAAAATGTATATTTATAAACACAAAAATTTTAAAACTGTTTAAAACAAAACCAAATAAGAGATAAGATTCAAATTGCTTAAGAAATAACAAAAAATCAAATTAAAAAATACTTATGAAAATCAATCAAAAATTTACTTAAATATATAATCAAACTATCTAAAATTTAAAACCTAAAAACCGTAAATAATAATTAAAAACCCTATTTAAGAATCAAGTCAATTTAAAACAAAGCAATATAACAAAAAAATCAAAATTTAAAAAAATGGAGGTAACGTAATTAATAATGTTCCATACTTTGGAATGGAATAGTGTGTATTTATACCGAAATTACAGATCTAACCATCACTTTTCAGTGAATAGCAATATAAAAAGATGATAATAAACCAAGAATCAAAAATCAGAAATTCAACCACAAAAAAAGAAAGTAAGTAAACATAGCAAACATTTTCATTCACACTTAAAATACAAAAGTATGCTTAAATAATCATCTAAAATATTTCAAAAAACAAAAATTAATAATTTTAACTAAAAAGAATTACATTAATTAAACCAATTATTAATAACACAAAAGCAAACAAACTCAAACAGAAATAAATATAAAATACTTATCAACAACACGTCATTACAGTTACAAAATGTAGAACCGGTGAATCTTGACAAAAACACGAGCAGAATGAAATTTTTGCATATTCTAAAACATCTTGATCATAATACATTATATATAACAAAAGTAAAAGTACCAAAATTAAACCATTACTAATAGAGCAAACGCTTCAAAACTTTTCACAAACATGCCGACTTTCTTTTACAGCCATGAAAGAATTTATCATTCACTAACAAAGAAAAAATTCTGATTGATAGATTTAAGCATAACCAAGAAAAATTATTCACTTATTACAAAAATGAAACAAATTATATATATATATATATATATATATATATATATATATATATATATATAATTTTTTGAAAGGATTGTAAGAAACAAGACCAGAGAAAAAAAATTCAATTCGGGAATTGATTTGAAATAATGTTTTGTGTTCTGTGTTATTAATGAGGAGTAACATGTCACACAATCTGAATTTTTTATTAGATCAAATAATAACTCTTTCGATATGTTTACATGCATTCACATTGGCATAATTAAAATTTCATGTGATAATGACCTGGAAATATTCTAAATTTTTACAAATAGACGCTATGCAATAATCATCGTTACTGCATGTTATTGTATGAAAATATGCAGTAACAATACAAATAATAAAAACTTAAACAAGAAAATTCTGTACAAAAACTAAAACCTAAATTATATTATAATCAATGAAAAAAATAAAAGCAATTAGAGCTATTAATAATTATTAAACAAATGCATTCGTATTAAGAAATATGATTCATTATGAAATATGAACTGAAAATTCATAAGAATAAATAAAAAAAAATTTAATTGTTTTTTGAAATGATGTTATTTTTTGGTAAAATATATATTAATAAAAAAGCTTATGATGCAGTTATTTAACTTAAATTAAAACAAAATACTTCACTTATTTCTGTTCTAAAACAAGTTTGAAATAAAATACGAATTTTAAGAAACCTGTTGATAAAATAAAAATTACTTTGATTAGCAAAATCAAAACTAGATAACAAAAATGATGATGGTATCACATAATAGTTGCCAATACATTGATCAATTGATTAGAAATGGTTTAAAATTAATTGTAATACTGTATCTGAAACCAAAGGAAATAATTGTTGGTTAGTATTATGAGAAGGCTATCAAATATTAATTAGAATTTCTAAGTATTATATCTTGATTAATGGTGGCTTTATACTCGATATAACATTACCCAAAAATATTCTACCATATTCGATCGCAATTATGTTTATAATGCAATATCCTTCATACTCATACCTCAAATTACACTGCTTATTTTAATATTTTCACTTGGTTTCAAATAGCTCTAGAAAATAAATGTAAATCAAATAAAAGTTAAATTCTTTCATTTTCAGACTAATTATATGACAAAATTTGATGCACAAATTTAAGTACATCAACAATCGGAAAACAAAGAGTAAAATTAAGTTGATTTGTAAGATTAATTAGATCATATTTATGTTTAGTAATTTATCAAACAATGAGTAACATGAAAAACTATTAACCTAAGTAATGAAAATGCTAAGCTAACGGTAGAAAATTCCATAACGTTTTTAAAATATAAAAACATTTTAAATAACCACCAGCATATTTCCATTACCTTGATTAGTGTTGGACATGTTATTATTAATATACGCAAATTATTTATAATTGTAATTAATCTTGAATTCCTTATAGCATTTTCATTTATAATGACTATACAAAGAACATTGTATTTTTGTCCATGTGAATAACGACCTCAACCGCAATTAACTATCAAAGAACAAGCTTCCAGCAGCAATGAATGCTTTACTTGATGGCCATCCAATGCAAACTAAAGAAAGTCACGTGACAGCATTTGTGTTAACAGTAATCGTAAATGGCTTTCAGCCAAATCACGTATTTGAAAGTGTTGACTTTTCGAATGAGAATTCTTAATTGGAGAATTCGTACTTCAATCAAAGAATGAAATTAAAGTTAGAACATTTTCGAAGCAAATTTGAATGAAAAAAAAGGAAATGAAATGACGTGAAAACAAGCTATTTGAAAAACTGAGCACGCGCTTGGTCCAAAGTAAAAAATAATTGTAAAATTAAACCAACAAATAGGCTTATCAAAACAGAAATTAAAAGATAAAGAGTAAAGACTTTAGTATATTAAAAGAACAAATAGAACAATTCTAAATAATGAGATTGAGAAAAATTAAATCACTAAAATGCTATTGTGACTTTTTACTTTCGAACTGTTGATATTTTGGTGAGTATAGTTCCTCTTAATATAAAAATCAGGTTACTGATAAGCAGAAATGTTTCAATTTTAATAATTAATTTTAAAAGTTTAAGTTAATAAATATCTAGATACTAAATGAATGAAAGTTAGCTTACTTTTTAGTTTTTAATAATATTAGCTGATATACCTCTGGTTTGCATTCGACATTAAACGAAATTTTAGACATATTTTTTTATGATTGAAAAGTAAAGCTTAAGATTTTAGTAAATCTTTACTCATTCCTGCTTACCAATATATAAATAGATAGATAGAAGCAGAAAACATTTTAGCGTTTCGATTCAAAAGAATAAAAAGTACTCCTTTTTTAACAATTAGATAATCATATTTATTAACCTGAACTTTCGTTCGCCAAAACTATTTCCCATAGATTTTTAACTTTACTTTATGAAAATGCTTTTAATTTCCCCAGGACATTGCCAAAATTTTAAATATATAAGTTTTGTTTACCCATAAATACAGGGATATTTTAAATATATGTATTTTGCTGTAATATAATCAATAAAATTAATTATATTACAGCAAAATACGTATAATTTAAATAATTAGAAATTCCACACTTTTAACATACAATTCAGATAAAATTTTAGTTAAATAATTTAATATATAGAGGGCTGTTTATTGCAATCTTTGATAAATTATATGAAAAGCAAGAGTACAGAGCAAGATGAATTTATTACAGATATTGTTGTATAAACAAGATGAGATATGTACAAACATTGTTACTTTACAACTTAATCACAGTGAAGATTGAAGCATTTGTATGATCAAACACATCCCATTTAAATTTCTCCGAAAGCTGTGACAGTCATGTCTTTCTCATCGTGAATCTGATTACACCCGTTTTTAAATTGATTACACCATTCACGCATAACACCATCACTCAAACATTGTTCAAGGTATACTCGACTCATTTTTCTGTGAATTTCAGCTGCATTATTCTCTTCTGCTCAAAGAACACGAATAACATTATACAATGCAAACTTGGCAGGAGCATCAATTGTGCCATCTGCGTTAACGTGCCTACAGCTCAGCTTAAAATGGTGAGATAGCGTCGGTAATAGCAGAAGTTATATTAAGAGAGATGTGCAGTTGCCCACCATGCATCCCCAACTCCTATCACTTGTCTGGTTGTTTAGCAACTTGATCGGAAGTTAAAAAAACACAATCCTCTTACATTGCAAAAAAACATACAAAATTAGTAGGAAATACGTGTCATGGAACATATTAATTCCTTAGTACATTTAACAACATTCTGAAATATCATATGAATTAGAATTAATAATTAAAAGAAGTAAAAATGATACAATTATGCAAGAAAATAACAGCAATTCATCAGAATATCAAAGTAATTCAGGCACATCAATAAGTTGGAAAATTGTGAAATTTAAAGCGATCTATTTTGAAGGTCTCGAAATAAAAATGGCGTGTTTCACATACGTCTTAACGTTTAAAAAACTGTGACTCTATTTTCAGTGATATATTTCTTGAATTCCTGATTGCATATAATTTAAAGTATTATATCAATAAGTAAAATTACCCAAATTTATGTGCATTTTCAAGCAACCTAATAAGAACTTTAAAAGAAGTTTTAGAAGGGGGTAAATTTTAAAACATAAAATAGGAACCTCGTAAGCTATGGCCGTTGCTCATTTCCCCAAGAAGTTTTAGTTGTTATAATACGTTTTTGAAAATTTAGTTCGTTACGGATGAAAACAGTCACATGGATTGTAGCACACATATTAAAACTCACACATTCTATCTCACATTATATATATATATATTCTATATATACATTATATATATATATATTCTA
>BMAW01007071.1:376488-389325 GCA_019974015.1 Nephila pilipes | reverse complement strand
TATATATATATATTCTATATATACATTATATATATATATATATATATATATATTCTAAATTATATATATATATATATATAATTTAAATTTGAAAGTAATTCCTCTTGAAATTATATGAAAGAGCGTATAATAGGAAGATTCATTTTTTTTACTTGTTTTAGTTACACTTATAAATCGACCAAGACGAGAAAAATTTTCGCTTCGCTTTCTCGATTAATTAAATCATTTAATCACAGGATGAGATGAAGTACTGAAATGTGAAAAAACGCCGTTTACAATGCAATGCTGCAAACCTGTGAAACCTAGATATTATTCAACGTTTACCGAAAAGCAAGCAGTAGAAAAGTCAGTTAACATCGAAAGAACCACAGCTCTTCATACGGTATGTGATCAATGTATGTTTTATCAAATAGAGAGAGGAACAGAAAATATTCGGAAAAAAAATCGAATCTAATGCATTCAAATCCATTTATAAAAGTAAGGACATGTAAAAATTACTTTTTATATTGTTTGCTTGTGATATGAATTTTTGTTAGCAATGCTTTCTTAACTGTATAATTTTTTTAATATTTTCGTGTGTTTCAATATGATTTTAATCACATGTATTATTTGGACTAATATTAATTTAGGCTGTCATTTATTTTATAAAAGTAGCGCTGTGAAAGATAATGGTGGGTAAATGATAAAATAGTAGTCATATTTTGTTTACAATTTTTATCATTATCCCTGTAGACATCAGCCAAGGAGCATGACGTACCAACCGTCGCTCAAATAAATATTCAATTTTTAGTATACAGTCCACAGCTCTTTGTTTGAATAGATACGTTTCAAATAATTCAAAGTCTATTCATTAAACCTTTCATTACATTTGCGGTCCGTCGAGCCGGATAACCGAAAATTGATAACATGGCTCCAAAAGAACTATCAGAGCTCTCCGTGTTGAGAAGAAGAAAAGCATATTTGCTCGGTCATATTACTCGGATTAAAAACTCTTTAGAAAGTGTGGATACTCCATTGAATCAAGTGGAACTAAAAAATAAACTAGCTTCGCTTTCCCAGGTAAAAGCGAAAATCGACGTTTTACAAAACGAAAGTTACAGTATTCTTTCGGATGAAGCACTTCCTGATTTTGAAAACAGTTTGGATAAAATGGAGGAAGACGCAGATAATTCAGAGGTGAGTCTGAATACTTTACATGAATCTTCTAATTTGAATACCTTTAAATGATCTGTAAACAATGATTTTGCTAATTGTAACGTAAAACTGCCATCTATTAATTTACCTGAATTTTCAGGACAGTATGTTGATTAGTTACAATTTAAATCTCAGTTTGTAACACTAATTGATGATAATACTTGTTTATCAGATCCACAAAAATTGTATTATTTACAATCTGCCCTCAAAGGCAATGCAAAACAGTTGCAAACAGTTAAGGTATCCGACTACGTTCGGAACCATGATTTTGAAAAAAACATATGAATGAATAATTTTTTTATATTTAGTATCATTTGAATTAGAATGAACATAAAGAACATTTCAAAAGTTTTATTACAATGAAAAAAAATTTAAAATGCAATTTTTTAGCATGAAATAAGAAAACAATAGCACATTTTCAAAATATTCTCCATTCATAAAACTTTTTCTATAACATTGTTATTCACCATATGTATTCATATGACACCTGTACAGAGCCTGAACTAGGATTTTATAATAATTCACATTATTTGTAGAGTTATTATTAGTCCAAATAGCAACACGCGTTTTTTCTTAAAAATATTTCTCCACTCTTTTGAAATAAAATGTCAATAAATCCGCTTATATACCATTAATTACAAACATCCTAGTTCGAGATCTTAAGAATAATATGAAAAAAACATTTCTACTGAATTCTATCAATGTAGAGAAAAAAATTGTAAACATACTGAAAATTATGTTCTTCAGAAAATGGATTTAAAGTCAAAACTTGTTCAGAAAGCAAAGGAAATGTCTGATATTAAAATACTTATAACTTGGTTTCTATGTACCATAGCTGCAAATGGAAGGTAGCTTTAAAAAGAGAAGATTCCAAATATTTTAATGGACGAATTAAAAAAATTGGTATTTTCTCCGATATTTGAGTTTTCAACATAGTCGGACACCTTAATGATTTATACGCATTTTTATTCGATGCCTTAAAACGAAGATATGAAAACAAAATATTAATCGTAAATAGTCACATTGCTGAGCTGTTGAATCCTGACAAAATAAAATCTGAATCTGCATTTCACCTTAAAAATTTAATCTACTCCATTCAGAGTCATCTAAGAGCTTTAAAACTATTAGAATCAGAGCCTAACGCTTTGTGTGAATCAATGCTAATTTTTGTAATCACTCAACGTCTAGAAGATGAATCTCGTAAACAATTTGAAATGGAATTACATTCCAATGATTTGCCTGAATGGGATTTTTTGACTTTTTAATTAAAAGAAGCCAAGCTTTAGAAAATGTACAGAGAAATTCCTCGTCGAAACAAAAGAACGAAAATCCTCCCAAATTCAAAACGCTTGTTGTAAAAAGTGATAAAAAAAACTGTCCTCTATGTTTATCAGAACTACACCCAGTTTTTAAATGTAAAAAATTTCATGATATGTCTATTCAAGAAAGAAATAATAGAGTGAGATCTCTTAATCTGTGTTTTAATTGTCTGGGTCATCACCTTATTAAGAACTATTTAAAACTGAGCAAAAAATGTAAGTGGTGCAATGCAAACCACAATTCACTTCTTTGAAACGCAAGTAAACCCCTATTAGAATCAAACGAAACCTTCCCGTTCCCTCCCTGCAGGGTTCATCTAGGATTATTTATGACCCGTACCCCACTATGATGCCGACGAACGATTAACCACATGTAACATTTTCTTCAACCGCAGCGTCGTGTTTGTACACCACAGTTAGGGACAAATCAGTTTTACTTTCCTCTGTCAAGGTCAAAGTTCAAAGTGAGGGAAGCAGCTGGCTTCAGTTGAATGCGATTTCGGACACCGGGAGTCAACAGTGCCTATGTAGCTTCGAAGCCGCGAATTCTTTAAGATTGAAAATTTAAACGCAAAAATTGTAAGTGTCAACGGTGCTTGTACTGCAGTAAGAAAAAGAGTAATCACCGAATTTTCCAACGAAAGTGGGTCATTTAAAAGAAAACTTAGCTTTCTCTTAATGATTGAAATAACAGGATGAGTTCCTACAGAACCGTTTGATATAACAAAAATAAATTTTCCAAAATATATAATTTATGCTGATATGGAATTTAATATTCCCAAACGTATTGACATTCTTCTTGGAGGTGAAACATTTTATGAATTATTAAAAAGTAAACAAATAAAATTACATGATAATTCAATAATATTGCAAAACTCTGTGTTCGGTTATATTGTTACAGATTCCATTCAAAAAGAACAATCAAACCATTATTATTGCAATTTGATCCAAAATCAGGTTGATAGCAGCTTAACAAAAGTTTGGGAACCAGAATCATTAGACATTAAAGACGAACCGAACTGTGATCAAGATGACCAAGCCATGCAATATTTTAGAACTTCAGTACGTTTCAGTTGTGTCCGTTATGAAGTTGATTTTCCCTGGAAAACGGATAAACAAGATTTAAAAGACAATTTTTCCGTAGCAGAAAAGCGTGCTAAATCTTTAACAAGATGATTCATTCGTGATCCAACTTTGTTCACTCAATATTCTGAAATTTTGAAAGAATATGAGTCGCAAAGAATAATCGAAAAGGTTCTACAAACTGAAAGGTCAACTGATAGAGCAGTGTTCTATTTACCACACCAAGCGGACTTTCGTTAAGAAAGCCTAACTACAAAGATGCGTATTGTTTTCGATGCAAGTTCCCATGAAGATGGACAATTAGCTCTTAATGACTGTATATGGCCAGGTGTGAATTTAAATCAAAACATATTCTATCTGATAATTTCTTTTCGCTTGAACAAGATTGCTATTACCGCAGATATAGAAGGTGCATTCTTACAAATTTCATCGCGTGAAAAGGAGAGAGATGCAGTTAGATTTCTGTTTCCAGAACTTAGTTCAAATCAAATTGAGCCCAACAAGTTTATAAATTTAAGCGAATGATATTTGGAGTAAACGTGAGTCCTTTCTTACTCTCCGCAATTATTAAGCATCACATCGAGAAATACCGTGAACAGTATCCAGCAGCAACTGAAATGCTTGACACTTGTCTCTACGTTGATGATGTAATTAGTGGTGCTGATGACATCTCAAAAGGCTTTAAAAATATCAAAGGATGCTGATACTAACATGAAAAATGCTAGCATGAAATTACGCAAATGGAATTCAAATGATCAAACCTTAATGAAAATATGGGAATACGAAGGTCTTGAGACACATCCTCGTCACTCGGAAAACAATTATCGGGTCCAATTATCAAAAGTTTTACGAATACCATGGAATGTCATCCACGACTATTTCACAATTGATGTGAAAGGACTGCTAGAATTGGATACATCAAAACCTATCACAAAAAGAATTGTACTACAATCAGCTGGTAAAATATACGATCCAGTTCGATTTTAATCACCTTACACAGTTAGGCTCAAATGCTTATCACAAGAACTTTGGCTAAGGAAATTAGTCTGGGATGACGAGCTGCCACCAGATATTTATGCAACATGGTCACAATGGTGGTCAAAATTTCCTCTTTTGTCAGAACTAAAGATTCCACGAATGATCCTCGATTCCAGTGCAAAAGGTTCTAGTGAAGTCCAAATCCATTCCTTCTCCGATGCTAGCCAAAGAGCAAACGGAGCTGCCACCTTCTTGAGATTTAAACACAAGGATAAAATCAGCGTTGATCTCGTAACATCTAAAAGCCGTGTTGCAACACTGAAAAAGTTATCCCTGCCCAGATTAGAACTGATGGGTGCTCTACTTGTTGCACGCTTAACAAAGGAAGTTAAGGAAATAATAGATTGGAAATGTCAAACTATAGTCTTTTTCTGGACGGATTCTCAGACCACATTATATTGGATCAAAGGTCCCAGCCATAAATGGAAACCCTTTGAGGCGAACAGAGTTCGGGAAATCCAATCCCTCACCGATCCGAATTCGTGGTTCCATTGTTCAGGCAAGGATAACCCAGCAGATCTCCTTACAAGAAGAATCAGTGTCGAAACTCTTTCAACCATCTCCAAGTGGTGGAATGGACCCTCGTTTCTGAGTCAAACCAACTTCCGGACCAATGGACTCCATGAAGCGATCCCAGAGAGATTGTATTCAGCAGAAATGAAAAAGAACTCAAATCCAGAAAATGACATTTCCCTGACAATGACAATTACTCAAAATGATTTTTTTGAGAACGTAATTAATATTTCAAACAGTTACGCAAAATTAATTCGAGTTGCAAGTTTTCTCTCTTTACAAGTTCATACATAACTGCAGAACCAGAAGTGCAAATATAAAAGGACCCCTTACTTCACAAGAGGTAAGTTATGCTGAAAATTGGCTGATACGCTCATTACATGAAAAAGAGTTCAGCGAAGAAATGTGTAAATTGTTGGCAGGTGAGCCTATTCCTATAAGAAGCAAGTTAACTTCTCTTAATGTCTTTCTTGATGAGAGTAACATTATTCAGAGTTGGAGGCAGACTTGAAAATTTAAGTTTAAATGAGAAGGCTAAATTCCCAATGATTTTACTGAGTAAACATATTTTAACTGACATTATATTGTCCTATTATCATAAAAAATATTTTCATGCAGGACCCCACTCACTTTTATATCTTGTTCGTCAGAAATTCTGGCCATTCAATAGCAAAAATAATTGTCGTAGAATTATTCATGAATGTGTAATTTGCTTCAAAAATAAGCCTATCACATTAAATCAAATTATGGCTAATCTGCCAAGAGATCGTGTAACTCCGAACTATCCTTTTAATGTCATGAGCATTGAATTTGCAGGCCCATTCCTTATAAAGTTTAAAAATCAAAGAAAAGGAGTACTAAATAAAATTTATGTGGTAATATTTGTATGTTTATGCACAAAGGCTATGCATTTAGATTTTGTGACTGATCTCACATCCCAAGCATTTATAGCTAGTTTAAAACGTTTTGGTAGGAGAGGAAAGTGCGCAAAAATCGTCACTGACAATGGTAAAACCTTTATTGGCGCAAACGTAGAAATTAAAAAAAAAATGTTCAAAATAGTTAAATCAGCTGATCAAACATAAGCTGATTTTTTGACTAGTGAATCCTTTGAGTGGAACTTTATCCCACCGAAGTCCCCAAATTGTAATTGGCTATAGGAAGCAGGAGTGAAATCTTTTAAATTCCACTTAAAAAGAGTTGTAGGGAATGCACATTTAACTCTCGAAGAGTTCATTACCATATTTTGTGAAATTGAGTCAGTGCTAAATTCCCGACCTTTGACATCAAACTTCGATGGTTTTGAAACACTGACCCCCACACACTTCTTAGTTGGTAGACCCCTAACATCCATAATTGAACCACAAGTAACTAATATAAACGAGAATAGGCTGTCGAGATAGGAAAGTGTAAAAAAAATTACTCAACACATTTATAAACTTTGGAAGAGTGATTATTTAAATAATTTGCAAGAACAGAATAAGTGGAAATTTAACAAAAATAATGTTTCTGTCGAATCCTTAATATTAAAAAAAGATGAGAATCTTCCCAGCACGAAATGGAGTACGGGTAGAATAACAGAAGTATTTCCCCACGCCAATGGTAAGATCCGAGTTGTGAACCTGCGTATGCCGAACGGAAACATATTGAAGGGAATTATTAGAAACCTTTGCATATTACCTGTATGAAATTTTGTGATTAGTAATTATTGTTTGTGTATAATTCAACTTTAATAATATTTAAGTATTGTATAATATATGGTGTATTTTGTTTTTAAGTGTTGTAAACATATTATGTGTGTATGTATTTTTATTGAAATTTCATTTCAATGGCGAGGACTGTTACGACCCGAGTGTGCAGATGACGCTAGTAGTCATATTTTGTTTACATTTTGCATCATTATTCCTGTAGACCTCAACCAAGGAGCACGACGTACTAACCGTCGCTCAAATAAGTATTCTAACAAAGTACACAGCTCTTTGTTTGAATAGATAAGTTTCAAATAACTCAAAGTCTATTCATTAAACTTTTCATTACAGGAAGGTTTAACAAGCTCTTAAAATTACTCATTTGTCAATTTAGAACTCTTGTGCAACACTCCTCAAACTATTCCTCTCTTCAGGCTTGCCCCTCATTCTACAACATGTGAAGGCATCCTAATGGTTTCTTGTAGCCATTATAAATATATAATTTTACTTTCACTAGCAGAGAATGTCTGGAAATGCGTCCTTCCTCCTTCTTTTATAATTAAGTTACCTTTGCTCTGAGCGCGCATTTTACACGTTTACATGCTGAGACATCTCCTCTGATGTCATAGTAGTGATATTTGAATTTTCATAAGCTTTCTACTCTCTCTCCCACACTCAGCTGCCCTTTCACTATACTGGTCGCAAAATTTTTTTTCAACAATTGTTCAATGGTTCTATGTTGAAAAATTCATTTGTTGCTTAAGTTTAGTACAATAGGGTATTTTTAAATCAAACTGAGAGTGAATGCCCTCGCCCAGGAATAAATTAAAAAAATTTATCATTTAATGACTTAATTGTATTTTAATGTTATTTAATATTAGAAAGATAATTATTATATTACCGATACAATATTCTCTCTCTCTAAAATATATCCTTTTAAAATTATTAAAAGTACGGAATTTTTATTCATATTTATGTTTTAAACCTAGCATTAAAGTAAAATAATATTTTCTTAATAAGCTTGCTTCATAGCATACTCCTATGTCTTAAGTATTAAGAAACCATTAATCACTGTCAAATATTTATATATGTGCACTTTTATGTGTATTTCATTCTCTTCCAATACTGAGCTCAATAGAGATATTAACAAATTTAGATAGAACTTGTAAAATTAAATATGAAAACTATTTTAATTTTTAACCTACATATATATTAAATATATCAATAACTGCAAGGATATTATAATGTCAAAAAATAAGGTTAATGTTATGAGTTTACAGTAACAAATCTACTATAACATATAATGGTATTTGTGATTCATGTATTTTGAAATATTTCACATTTTAAGGGCATATATCATGCCTAATAACTCGATAGTTACATTTTTATGACTTGGAAAGTGACTAGATATTTAGCCCAAATTTCTTATGAAAAATCGTTTCGATAAGTTATTTCAACAAAGACATACACCAAAAGATTTTAAGTTACAATAGAGAAAATAAATAATCTAAATTCAGTTTATTCTTATTTTAAATATAGATACTATTAATTCAACTATTTACTTCATGCAAATAATGAAATTCAATCATATTTTTAAAAAAATTGATTAATAAACAATCTGAATTTTTCTTTTTCCGTGAAGGAAATAATTTCAAGATACTACATTATAAAATAAAACTTTGGAGATAATGCTTTGATATACCATAAATTTTTGAAGAGCCTGAGACTTATCAAATATATAAATTGATCATGGTTTTGATTTAATTTAAAATATATTTTGTAGGAACATATGCCAATGTGAAACTGTTTTAAGAAGCCTTCCCTTTAGGCATAACATTTTTATAATAGAGAACAATTTTATGTGAACTATAATTTATCAACTACTTTTTCCAAAAAGATTGAGTTAGCATATAAAATTATTATATGAAAATTGTATTTATTGACTGTGAAGAAAAATGAAAAATAAGTTTATTATTACACTAAGTATTTAATAATTTAAATTTTTACTTATATGTGTGTGTATATATTTTCAATTTTGAAATTATTGATTATTCATTACTTATTAATTTTTGTGTTTATTTCATAAAAAAGTTAAGCAAGGTAAAAAAAAATGGTATGAAGGGAAAGCGATTTATAGGAGAGAAGAAAGGAATAAGTCTGCTTTGAATAATGAAATTGTAATCGTAACATTTATAACTGAAATTTTTGTACTTTGCTCTATATTTTTAAAACTTTTAAAATGCTTATATTCAAGCCAGTTCTCATTTGGTAATAAAATACACTTATATGTATTACTAAAAGATCGTTATATATTTGTAATAAATTTTACAAAAATATTTCTTTTGGTTATTTTTGAATATAATTTGTATGGTTACTCTTACCTCGTAGAATTAAGGAAAATTACTCAGTTGTATTTAGTTAAATCAAGGTACGAATATGCTATGGAAGTAAATTAATAAATTCATGTTAAAAATCACATCAGACAAATTATTTACGCTTTTCATATGTGATTTGCCTAATTATAGGAATAATTACCAAAGTAAATTTCTTACAATTGAGAACAAAAAAATATCAGGAATTTAAACCAAGCAATAAATATCATATGTATATTAAGATAATATATAACAATTCTTTTTTCTAAAAATAAATTTAGTAGTTTCAAAGAGTTGTTTTTGCAATGAACAAAAATAATTTAAAGAGTATTTTAAATACTTCGTTTAGAAATGTTTTTCGGCGTTTTATATCAAGTGTCTATGGAGGCTGCAAACTTTCTGTATGTATTCTTTCTGTTATTCTTGTTTTCAAATTACAACATAATTATCACAAATGAGCTAAAATAAAACCAGAGAAATTGTGCAGTGTTTTATGTTTGCTAATCTTTTTTATTGAAAAAATATTTTCTTTTCAACAGTGTTAATTAAGTGTATAAATATGCACTGGATTGGAAAAATACGTATGCCATGAATTAGAAAGAATTTTTCATAAATAAAAAATTCTTTGATTACATGTATGTCTAAAAATTTACTCAACTATACTTTTTATTTTAAAATGAAAAATGTAAAAATTATAAAGATCTATTGAATACCTAGAAGCTTTTGGGGGTATTTTATTTTTCTTACATAAGTTAACTTAAGGTTCTACAGCACGTGAATATAGAAATTCATGCGTATTGTACTTGATATAACACATAATATATTAGAATTTTGAGAAAATGAATCTGAAATATTGATAAAGATGGAATTGTAAGTAATGATGGATATAAGAAAATTATATATATATATATATATATATATATACACATGCATATATATATATAAGCGAAATACCACTGACTGACTCATCACGATATCTCTAAGACTATACAACCGATTGACTTGAAATTTGGTACAGTTACTCATTTTGCAATGTAGACGCTCACTAAGAACGGATTTTATGGAATTCTTAACCAAAATGTAGTTATCATCGGTTATTCTTTTTTTACCCATCGGTTATGTCATTTTGGCGACTTTATCGCCAAAAATTACATGACCAACGCCAAACGGAATATATTTTTTTAAATGTATACTGTGTATCGCTACCAATTAAGTTTACTTGCAAGATTTGCGCGTGC
The DNA here is from genome assembly GCA_019974015.1 of Nephila pilipes. Taxonomy (NCBI): domain Eukaryota; kingdom Metazoa; phylum Arthropoda; class Arachnida; order Araneae; family Nephilidae; genus Nephila; species Nephila pilipes. The sequence goes on along the minus strand of BMAW01007071.1, from coordinate 378,880 downwards.
GAAATGGAAAAATACCAAATAATTTAATATTGAAGCGCTGATGGATGATTGGCAAGATTTTGGAGAAGAGGCTCTTTTTTGCAAAATATCACCAAATATCTTCCACCGCCAAGTAGAAGCATTTCAATGACCTTGCATTGTGAATTTTAAAAAGCTATACTATGGTAACCCCAGCTGATTTCGCTCGCCAGCTGATTTCGGTTTTGCTGAGCAAACAATAATTTTTATTGTTGTGGAACCTAGACGTAAGTTTTAAATTTATGAGAAAAGTGTTTTATTATTAATAATGATTGATAAACTACATTTCTAAATCTAAACGCAATCTAACCAAGTTATTGAAGTTGGCTTTTAACAAATGAATAATAACGGTATGTTATTCATGTCATTAATAAAAAAAATAAGTAGCTATCAAAATATATATTTTGATGTATGCATTAATTGTAACCTAATGTAAATATCACGCAAAAGTTTTGTTTCTGTATTTTGGTAATTTTTAGTTTTTGTTTTCTAGGAAATAAACATTTTTCATTTTTTAAAATGGCTGGATATTTTATTGTTTTCAGAATACAGAATTATTTTTAATGCTATGATTTTTAAGAGCTATTCTGTCTATTCAATTGCAGTTCCAGATATGCTGCTACCGTAAGAGTTATCCTTTTGCAAAAAGGATCACGTAATACGGGTGACTTTTTGCTAAAATTTTTTATTATACTTCATTTTTTTGTTAGTATTTTTTGTTGAATTTTAAAATAATTTGATTTAAAAAAGTTAATTTCGGTTATATTTTTTAACTTGAAAAGTATTTCATTGTAGGTTAATAAAAATTGATTTTTCATATTTACTTTTCAGTTATAGTTCTTAATAATGGATGTTGAATATATTTGGATCGGTGGAATACCTACTCCTTTCAAAGTTTTTAAAATTCTTGGCGACGGAGCATGTTTATTTTCGTCTCTGTCTTTGCTGGTGTTCGGTGACATATCGATGGCGTATAAAATGAGAAATATTATTGTTTCTCACGTGTTTGACAACTGGGATCGGTTTAAATGCTACACTCAAATGCTATCTGGCGCCCCTTATAATACTAACGATTTATATTTTACCGAAAGGTGTAAACCAAACACGTATGGATCTATTTGCTAAATTATGGCGGCGGCAGAGCTATTTCCCTATCAGTTCGAAGTTTATCAAGGTGGCTGCCATTTAGCTTCTGTTGGGGAAACAATTCAGGAGGAAAAAATATTACGTTTTACGGGAAACTATAATAGTTGTCATTTTGATGTTTTATTTAAATAGTTGGATTAAGAAATAGAAGTAAAGTTAATCCTGGTTATGATAATGTGAAACAAAATGAAGAAAATGTGTCATCTTTAGTGTTTCAGCCTCAAGAAAATGTGTCTGTGTTAGTTTCAAAGACTCAATCAATATCTAACATTGATTTTTCAAGTTCAAGTGAATCAATTATTAATGATGTAATATCTCTTTAACTAAATAAAGGTAAAAGAAATGAAGAAAAAGATTCACAAATTCAATTAGATATAAACAAGTAAGACCAGCTGCTACAAAATATATTCAAAGTCATCCTGAAGAACATAGAGAAGCTGCTTCAAAATATACTAAAAGCCATCCTGAAGTACATAGAGTGTAAGAAAATACTTTTCTAATACCCCCCACGTGAATCAAGCAGCTGTAATTAAATACAATGATAAAAGATCAAAAGTTAATTTTGCGCCATGGTCTTCCAAAAATTTGTCTGGTTTTAAATATGAAATATATATTGACTATTCAAATGATAAAATTGTCAGTATCGGAAAACGTTTGCCCTATTCGAGGTACCGTGCTTTAAAAGGATAGAAGAACCTCCAGGAATGTGCTGGAGTGGTGGTCAAGTCCTGCTTCCTGTTATTAGATCCTTCCCTGAACCTTTGAATAGTCTTCTTAGCCATAAGGATCAGCTTTCAGAACATTTTCTTTCTACAATTCGCAAGTATAATGGATGTTTTCAGATGACGTCATTCGGAGCAAAAGAATTGAAGGAAGGAAATTTTATGCCAACATTTAAAGTCCAGGGCAGGTATACCACAGGATAAGTAGCCTATTGGCTGAGCCTCCTCAACAACCTTCTTTTCTTCAGTTTTACTTTCTCTGTGATGATGAATGTGAAAGAAACATTCATTGTGGTATTTTCCCAGGTGTTAAGCCAGAATTAGCCAATTACAAAAGGAGCTACATGAACATAACAGGTATATTCACGATTTCAAAGCTGCTGTTGATTCAGTTCCTAAAGACCAAAAGGAGGTTATAATTAATGCCGATAAAAAACCATCTATAGAACACAAAGGTCGTTTCAATGCTTCAATTTTCTTGATATTTTATGTATAGGTTCCAAAAT
>BMAW01007071.1:299163-376463 GCA_019974015.1 Nephila pilipes | reverse complement strand
TATACATGTATTGCCAGGTATTAAAGATAAATCGATTGTGCGCACGATTGCAAGTACAGCAGGCAACTTAATCTGAAATTCTCTGGAAAAATCATCACTTTTATTGCTGCTGTCGCGTAAGCAACCAAATGATAGACTGAGAACATAGAATTAAAATTTAATATGGGCTTCATGAAGAACAATAATGGGGTATTTATTTGCTCAGACACGTATTCATAAGGAAAAGCTTACCAATATTAAATTTAATTTGCATTCTACTGAGTTATTGTTTTACCCTCAAGGGGACATGTCAAATAAAGCATTTCCTTGCCTGTCATTAATTTAATTTTTAGTCTTCGCCCTTCCAAATCTTTCTTTATTCACTTTCGGAAATATAATGCACTTAATATAGCAAATTATTCTATCTACTTAAGCTTTAATGATAAGTTCTTCAACATTTATGATAATTATTTCAAAAATTAAATTATTTTCCAGCATTTTTATCACTAAGAATTAATTTTGAAGTATTTTTCATTGAATTATTGATTCATGAATACCTAATTTCATTATTTTCCTCTTGATATGTACTATTTATTCAACACAAATCTTATACTGACTTAAACTGATATTTGTGTATATTTATTAAAACAAATGAATCTCATTTACATGATCTGAATGAAATTTATATATTATTCAGAAATTAATAGAGTTATTTTTATGTTAATATGTTTGATCAGGAATTTATAATATAATTATTATTCAAGAAATCCTATTATAAATTTCAATCATGATATCTGTACATGAGCTAAGACTTAACAAATATTTGTAATTCAATTTGTACATTTTACAAGGATATTAGTAAGTTCTTACGAATACAAATAAAATATGTTTCTACAGGAACATCAGAAATATTTATGTCTGTGTTATTAATGATAATGCCTCAAAATTTGAAATTTTTATCAGATCAAGCACAATTCTTTTCGATATGCTTACTCTCTCACACATATTATATATATAAGAGCATGAGGGAATATATTTTATGATTTGATTGATCACACACATTATTATATAGAAGAGAGTATATATGTGTGACATTGAGTGTAAGCAACATAAATGTATATTTATAAACAAAATTGTTAAAACAAAACCAAATAAGAGATAAGATTCAAATTGCTTAAGAAATAACAGAAAACTAAAATACTTATGAAAATCAATCAAAATTTACTTAAATAATCAAACTATCTAAATTTAAAACCTAAAACCCGTAAATAATAATTAAAAACCCTATTTAAGAATCAATTTAAAACAGCAATATAACAGAAAATCAAAATTTAAAAATGAGGTAACGTAATTAATAATGTTCCATACTTTGAATGGGAATATGTGTATATACCGAAATTACAGATTCAACCATCATTTTCATGAATAGCAATATAAAAGATGATAATAAAACCAAGAATCAAAATCAGAAATTCAACTTCACGCAGAACATAGCAAACATTTCTATTCACACTTAAAATACAAAAGTATGCTTAACAATCATCTAAAATATTTGAAAACAAAAATTACCTAACTAAAAGAATTACATTAATTAAACCAATTATTAATAACACAAAAGCAAACAAATTCTCAAACATAAATAAATATAAAATACTTTATCAACACGTCATTAAAGTACAAAATGAACTGAGAATCTGACAAAACATTGAGCAGAATGAAATTTTTGCATATTTAAAACATCTTGATCATAATACATTGTTGGTAACAAAAGCAAAAGTACCAAAATAAACCATCACATTAATAGAGCAAACGCTTCAAACTTTCAACATGCCCATTTCTTTAAGAAAATGAAAGAATTACTGCCCACTAACAGTGGAAAATTTGGATTGATAGATTTAAGCATAACTAAAAATTATTCACTTATTACAAAATGAAACAAATTATATATGACAGTTATATAGAGATATATATATATTATATATATATATAGACAATATATGAGCAGAGAGAGAGAGTATATATATATATATATACTTTAAAAGGATTGCAAGAGGCACCAAGACTGCAGAGAAAAACAATTGGGAATTGATTTAAATAATGTTTTGTGTTCTGTGTTATTAATGAGCAACATGTCACACAATCTGAATTTTTATTAGAATTGTAAATAATAACTTTTCGATATGTTTACATGCATTCAGACAGTATAATGAAGCCCTCATGATAATGACCTGAAATATTCTAAATTTTACAACAGACGCTATGTAATAATCAATGTTACGGCACAGGCGAAAATATGTGAAAATAATACAAATACTAAAACTTAACAAGAAGAAAATAAAACTAAACCAAATTATATTATAATCAATGAAAAATAAAGCAATTAGAGCTATTAATAATTATTACCAAATGCATTCGTATTAAGAAATATGATTCATAAATATGAACTGAAAATTACATAAGAATAAATAAAAATTTAATTGTTTTTGAAATGATATTTTTAAAATATATATTAATAAAAGCTATGATGAAATATTTAGTCCCTAATAAAACAAAATACTAATTATTTCTGTTCTAAAACAAGTTTGAAATAAAACACACTTTAAGAAACCTGTTGATAAAATAAAATTACTTTGATGAGTAAAATCAAACTAGATAAAAATGATGATGGTATCACATAATAGCTGCCAATACATTGATCAATTGATTGCGAGTCGGTTTAAAATTAATTGTAACAGTATCTGAAACCAAAAGGAATAATTGTTATTAAGATGAGAAGCTGGGCTATCAAATATTAATTAAGAATTTCTGCTATTATATCTGATTAATGGTGGCTTTATACTGATATACATCTAAAAATATTCCCACCATATTCGATCGCAATTATGTTTATAATGCAATATCCTTCACTATACACCAACACACTGCTTATTTTAATATTTTCACTACTTCAAATAGCTTCCTAGAAAATAAATGTAAATCAACAATTTTCTGTTTCTGTATTCAATTATATAGACAAAATTTGATGCTACTAAATTTTACACATCAACAATCGAAAACAAAGAGTAAAATTATTGATTTGTAAGATTAATTAGATTGTATTTATGTTTAGTAACACTATCAACACGAGTAATGAAAACTAACTTTAAGTTAATGAAAACTACAAGTTTAACGGTAGAAATCATAATGTTTTAAATATAAAATAATGAACCACCATATATTTCCATTTACTTGATTAGTGTTGGATATGTTATTATTAATATACAAATTATTTCTATAATCAATGATCTGAATTTTATAGCATTACTGAGTAATGACTCATACAAAGAACAATAGGTATTTTTGTCCATGAATAAATGACTCAACCACTAATCATCAAATAGACTAAGCCCAGCAGCAATGAATGCCGTACTTGATATCCACGCAAACCAAAGTCACGCGACAGAAAATTTGTGTTAACAGACTGCAAATGTATTTTCAGCCAAATCACGTATTTGAAAGTGTTGACTTCTTTTCGAATGAGAATTTTAATTATAATCTGTAAATAACTGCAGCATCGAAATTGGAAAGTTAGAACAGATTTTCAGTTCAAATTGAACAAAAAGAAGAAATGACGTGAAAACAATATTGAAATGCCAATCCAGCAAAATAATTAAATAAACCAACAAATAAGCTATCAAACAGAAATTAAAAGATAAGTAGAGAAGACTTTAGTATATTAAAAGACCAAATAGAACAATTCAAATAATGAGATTATGGTACTAAATCACTAAATGCTATTGACTTTTACTTTCGAACTGTTGATATTTTGGTAGAGTAGTCTCTTAATATAAAACTAGGTTAATGATACAGAAATGAAACAATTTTAATAATAATTTTTAAAAGTTTAAGTTAATAAATATCTAGATACTAAATGAATGAAGCAATTACTTTTTATATTTTAATAATATTAGCTGATATACTGGTTTCATTAAACGAAATTTTTAGACATATTTTTATGATTGAAAGTAAAGCTTAAGATTTTAGTAACCTTACCATTCCTGCTTACCTATAAATAGATAGATAGAAGTGAAAACATTTTAGTTATGTTTCATTCAAAAGAATAAAGTACTCCTTTTTAACAATTAGATAATCATATTTAGCCAATTGAACTCGTTCACAAACTATTTCCCATAGATTTTAACTTTACTTTATGAAAATGCTTTTGACTAGATGACAAAATTAAAATGAGTGTTTGATAATAAGTTAATAGATGATTATCATGAATATGGTCAAGAAATATTATAAATATATAATTTAAATAATTAGAAATTCCAATATTCTTTAACATACAATTCAGATAAAATTTATAAATAATTTAATATAGAGGGCTGTTTATTTACCCTTGATAAATTATATGAAAGTGAGTACAGAGCAAGATGAATTTATTACAGATATTGTTACAGGAGCAAACAAGATGAGATATGTACAAAACATTGTTGGCTTACACTTAATCACAGTGAAGATTGAAGCATTTGTATGATCAAACACATCCCATTTAAATTTCTCCGAAGCCAGACATAGTCATGTCTTCATCGTGAATCTGATTACAACTGCTTTTAAATTGATTACACCATCTGTCGCATAACACCACTAAACATTGTTCACATACTCGATGCTTGGTGAATTTCAGCTGACTATCTTCTGCTCAAAGAACACGACGAATAACATGACAATGCAACTGGCAGGAGCATCAATTGTGCCATCTGGCGTTAACGTCACAGCTCAGCTTTAAAATGTGAGATAGCGGTAATAGCAGAGAAGTTATATTAAGAGAGTGATGCAGTTGCCCACCATGCATCCCCTCACTTATCACTTGTTCGCTGTTTAGCAATCCTGACTGAAGTTAAAAACACAATCTCTTACATTGCAAAAACATACAAAATTAGTAGAAATATGTGTCATGGAACATATTAATCTCCCTAGTACATTTAACAACATTCTGGAAATATCATATGAATAGAATTAATAATTAAAAGTATAAAACATAACAGGCACAGTACTATCAGAATATCAAAGTAATTCAGGCACATCAAGGTAAGTTGGTACTCAGAATTAAAGCGATCTATTTTGAAGGTCTGAAATAAAATGGCGTGTTTCTACATAATGTCTTAATGTTTAAAAACTGTGACTCTATTTTCAGTGATATATTTCTGAATTCTGATTGCATATACTTAAAGCTATAATAAGTAAATTACCCAAATTTATGCATTTTCAAGCAACCTAATAAGAACTTTTAAAAGAAGTTTTAGAAGGTGTAAATTTAAAACATAAAATAGGAACCCTGCAAGCTATGCATTGCTGCTCATTTCAAGAAGTTTTAGATGCTAATACGTTTGAAATTTAGTTCAAACATGATGAAAACAAATGCTAAGAAAACAATATATTAAACTCACACATTCTATCTCACATTATATATTCTATATACATTATATACATGACTATATAATATATATTCTATATACATTATATATATATTCTATATACATTATATATTCTATATACATTATATATTATATATATTCTATATAATATTATATATTCTATAGCATATATTATATATTCATATATTATATTATATATACATATTTATATTCTAAATTATATATAATTAAATTTGGAAAGTAATTCCTCTTGAAATTATATGAAAGAGCGTATAATAGAAGATTATTTTTACTTCGTTTTGGTTACACTTATAAATCGACCAAGACGAGAAAAGGCTTCGCTTTCTCGATTAATTAAATCATTTAATCACAGATGAGATGAAGTACTGAAATGAAAAACGCCGTTTACAATGCAATGCTGCAAACTCAGGAAACCTAGATATTATTCAACGTTTACCGAAAAGCAAGCAGTAGAAAAGTCAGTTAACATCGAAAGAACCACAGCTCTTCATAATGGTATGTGTATCATGTTTTATCAATAGAGAGAGGAACAGAAAATATCTGGAAAAATCGAATTAATGCATTCAAATTCATTTATAAAAGTAAGGACATAAAATTACTTTTATATTGTTTGTTGTGATATGAATTTTTGTTAGCAATGCTTTCTTAACTGTATAATTTTTAATAGAGCTTTTCGTGTTTGGCGATTTTAATCACATGTATTATTTGACTAATATTAATTTAGCTGTCATTTATTTTATAAATGAAGTACAGAAAAGATAATGGTGGGTAAATGATAAAATAGTAGTCTACATTTGCTTACAATTTTTATCATCCCTGTAGACAGCCAAGAGCATGACGTACCAACCGTCGCTCAAATAAATATTCACTTTAGCATAGCAGTCCATTACTTGTTTGAATAGATAAATAATTCAAAGTCTATTCATTAAACTCATTACATTTTTGTAACCGTCGAGCGACACCGAAAATTGATAACATGACCAAAAGAACTATCAGAGCTCTCCAAGGAGAAGAAGAAAGCATTGCTCACTATATTATTTCGATTAAAACTCTTAGAAGTGGATACCTCCATTGAATCATGGAACTAAAATAACTAGCTTCGCTTTCCAGGTAAAAGCGAAAATCGACGTTTTACAAAACGAAAGTTACAGTATTCTTTCGACGAAGCACTTCCTGATTTTGAAAACAGTTTGGATAAAATGGAGGAAGACGCAGATAATTCACAGAGGTGAGTTCAATACTTTACATGAATCTTCTAATTTGAATACCTTTAAATGATCTGTAAACAATGAGGTTAATTGTAACGTAAAACTGCCATCTATTAATTTACCTTGAATTGTGACAGTATGTTGATTAGCAATTTAAATCTCAGTTTGTAACAACATTCAATTGATGATAATACTTGCTTATCAGATCCACAAAATTGTATTATTACAATCTGCCCTCAAGGCAATGCAAACAGTTAAATAGTTAAGGTATCCTCGACTACGTTCGAACCATGATTTTGAAAACATATGAGAATGAATAATTTTTATATTTAGCGCATCATTTGAATAGAATGAAGACAAGACATTGTTTTATTACAATGAAAAATTTAAAATGCAATTTTAGCATGAAATAAGAAAACAATAGCACATTTTCAAAATATTCTCCACATAAACTTTTCTATTGTTATTCACCATATGACCATATGACACCTGTACAGAGCCTGAACTAGATTTCCAATAATTCATTTGTAGAGTTATTATTAGTCCAAATAGCAACACGCGTTTTTCTTAAAATATTTCTCCACTTTGAAATAAAATGTCAATAAATCCGCTTATATACCATTAATTACAAACATCCTAGTTCGAGATCTTAAGAATAATATGAAAACATTTACTGACCTCTATCAATGTAGAGAAAAATAAACATACTGAAAATTATGTTCTTCAGAAATGATTTAAAGTCAAACTTGTTCAGAAAGCAAGAAATGTCTGATATTAAAATATTTATAATCTCTGTTTCTATGTACCATAGCTGCAAATGGAAGGTATTTAAAAGAAGATTCCAAATATTTAATGGACAATTAAAAATTGGTATTTGATATTATTTGAGCTAAATATAATGGACAACTTAATGATTTATACGCATTTTTATCTGATTATGCCTTAAACGAAGATATGAAAACAAAATATTGTAAATAGTCACATTGCTGAGCTGTTGAATCCTGACAAAATAAAATCTGAATCTGCATTTCACCTTAAAAATTTAATTCCACCTATCTAGAGTCATCTAAGAGCTTTAAAACTATAGACCAGAGCCTAACGCTTTGTGTGAATCAATGCTAATTTTTGTAATCACTAACGTCTAGAAGATGAATTCAACACCAAATGGAATTACATCTAATGATTTGCCTGAATGGGATTTTTGACTTTAATTAAAAGACAAGCTTAGAAAATGTACAGAGAAATTCTCGTCGAAACAAACGAAAATCCTCCCAAATTCAAAACGCTTGTTGTAAAAAGTGATAAAACTGCCTTCTATGTTTATCAGAACCACCCAGTTTTTAAATGCAAAAATTTCATGATATGTCTATTCAAGAAAGAAATAATAGAGTGAGACTTTAATTTGTGTTTTAATTGTCTGGGTCATCACCTTGCCAGAACTATTAAAACTGAGTAAAAATGTAAGTGGTGCACAATGCAAACCACAATCTACTTCTTTGAAACGCAAACTCTATTAGAATCAAACGAAACCGTTCTCCCGTAGGTTCATTTAGATTATTTATGACCTGCACCACTATGATGCCGACGAACGATTAACCACATGTAACATTTTCAACCGCAGCGTCGTGTCAGTACACAGTTAGGACAACCAGTTTTACTTTCCTCTGTCAAGGTCAAAGTTCAAAGTGAGGGAAATTCAGCTGGTTTGAAGAATGCGATTGACACCGAGTCATCAGTGCCTATGTAGCTTCGAAGCCATGAATTCTTTAAGATTGAAAATTTAAACGCAAAATAGGTATGTCAACGGTGCTTTGTACTGCAGAAAAGTAATCACTGACATTTCTAAATTGAAAGTGGGTCATTTAAAAGAAAACTTAGCTTTCTTAATGATTGAAATAATAGGATGAGTTCCTACAGAACTGTTTGATATAACAAAATAAATTTTCTCCAAAATATAATTTATGCTGATATGGAGAATTTATTATTCTCAAACGTATTGAGATTCTTCTTGAGAAACATGAATTATTAAAACAAATAAATTACATGATAATTCAATAATATTGCAAACCTGTGTTCGGTTATATTGTTACAGATTCATTCAAAAGAACAATCAGCATTACATGTAATTTGATCCAAAATCAGGTTGATAGCAGCTTAACAAAAGTTTGGGAACCAGAATCATTAGACATTAAAGACGAACCGAACTGTGATCAAGATGACTGCCATGTAATATTTAAACTTCAGTACTTAGTTGTGTCCATAGTAGTTGATTTTCTGAAACGGATAAACAAGATTAATAATTTTCCGTAGCAGAAAGCGTGCTAAATCTTAACAAGATTCATTTTCAGATCCAATTTGTTCACTCAATATTCTGAAATTTTGAAAGAATATGAGTCGCAAAGAATAATCGAAAAGGTTCTACAAACTGAAAGGTCAACGATAGAGCAGTGTTCTATTTACCACACCAAGCGATCTTCGTTAAGAAAGTCAACTACAAAGATGCGTATTGTTTTCGATGCAGTTCCCTTAAGGAAGATGGACACAATTAGCTCTAATGACTGTATATATTGTAAACAAAACATATCTGATAATTTTCGCTTGAACAAGATTGTTATTACCGCAGATATAGAAGGTGCATTCTTACAAATTTCATCGCGTGAAAAGGAGAGATGCAGTTAGATTACTTCAGAACTTAGTTCAAATCAAATTGAGCCCAACAAGTTTATGCGTAAATTTAAGCGAATGATATTTGAGTAAACGTGAGTCCTTTCTTACTCCTGCAATTACAAGCATCATCGAGAAATACCGTGGTATCCAGCAGCAACGAAATGCTTTGACACTTGTCTCTACGTTGATGAGCGTAATTAGTGGTGCTGATGACATCTCAAAAGGCTGAAAATATCAAAGGATGCTGATACTAACATGAAAATGCTACATGAAATTACGCAAATGAATTCAAATGATCAAACCTAATGAAAATATGGAATACGAAGGTTCGAGACATCCTCGGAAACAATTATCGGGTCCAACACGTTTTACGAATACCATGGAATGTCCAATATGATCATTTCACAATTGATGTGAAAGGACTGCTAGAATTGGATACATCAAAACCTATCACAAAAGAATTGTACTACAATCAGCTGGTAAAATATACGATCCAGTTCGATTTTAATCACCTACACAGTTAGGCCCAATGTTATCACAAGAACTTTGGCCAAGGAAATTAATCTGGGATGACGAGCTGCCACCAGATATTTATGCAATGGTCACAATGGTGGTCAAATTTCCTTTTGTCAGAACTAAAGACTCCAATGAATGATCCTCGATTCCAGTGCAAAAGGTTCTAGTAAACCAAATCCATCTTCTCCGATGCTAGCCAAAGACAAACGAGCTGCCACCTTCTTGAGATTTAAATAATATGATAAAATCAGCGTTGATCTCGTAACATCTAAAAGCCGTAAGCACTGGAAAAGTTATCCCTGCCCAGATTGAACTGATGGGTGCTCTACTGCACGCTTAACAGCGAAGTTATGAAATAATAGATTGAAATGTCAAACGTCTTTTTCGGACGGATTCTCAGACCACATATATTGATCAAAGGTCCCAGCCATAAATGGAAACCCTTTGAGGAATAGAGCCTGGGAAATCCAACTCGATCCGAATTGTGGTTCCATTGTTCAGGCAAGTGATACCCAGCAGACTTCTTACAAGAAGAATCAGTGTCGAAACTCTTTCAACCATCTCCAAGTGGTGGAATGGACCCTCGTTTCAGTCAAACCAACTTCCGAACAATGGACTCATGAAGGATCCAGAGATTGGTCAGCAGAAATGAAAAGAACTCAATCCAGAAAATGACATTTGACAATGACAATTACCAAAATGATTTTTGAGAACGTAATTAATATTTCAAACAGTTACGCAAAATTAATTCGAGTTGCAAGCTTCTTACAAGTTCATACATAACTGAACCAGAAGTAAATATAAAAGGACCCCATTTCACAAGAGGTGTTATGCTGAAAATTGGCTGATACGCCTATTACATGAAAAGAGTTCAGCGAAGACGTAAATTGTTGGCAGGTGAGCCATTCCTATAAGAAGCAAAGTTAACTTCAATGTCTTCTTTGATGAAGACATTCCAGAGTTGGAGGCAGACTCTGGAAAATTTGCTTAAAATGAGGCTAAATTCCCAATGATTTTACTGAGTAAACATATTTTAACTGACATTATATTAGTATTATCATAAAAATATTTTCATGCAGGACCCTACCTCACTTTATATCTTGTTCGTCAGAATGGCCATTCAATAAAATAATTGTCAGAATTATTTAATGTAATTTGCTCAAAGTGCTTTTCATCACATAAATCAAATTATGGCTAATCTGCCAAGAGATCGTGTAACTCCGAACTGACATCAGGCGTCATGAGCATTGAATTTGTGCAGGCCCATTCCTTATAAAGTTTAAAATCAAAGAAAAGGAGTACAAATAAAATTTATGGTAATATTTTGTATGTTTTACCAAAGGCTATGCATGATTTCAAGAACATCCCACATCCCAAGCATTTATAAAGGCTTAAAATGTTTTGTAGAGAGGAAAGTAAAATCGTCAATGATTGGCCAATGTAAACCTTTATTGGCGCAAACGTAGAAATTAAAAATGTTGTAATAGTTAAATTAGCTGATCAAACATGTTGATTTTTGACTAGTGAATCTTATGGAACTTTATCCCACCGAAACCCTCCCAAATTGTAATTGGCTATAGGAAGCAGGAGGAAATTTTAAATTCCACTTAAAATAGAATGCACATAACTCGAAGAGTGCTCATTACCATATTTTGTGAAATTGAGTCAAAGCAATTCCCGACCTTGACATCAAACTTCGATGGTTTTGAAACATCACACACTTCTTAGTTGGTAGACCCTAACATCCATAATTGAACCACAAGTAACTAATATAAACGAGAATAGCTGTCGAGATAGAAAGTGCGTAAAAATTACTCAACACATTTATAAACTTTGAAGAGTGGATTATTTAAATAATTTTGCAAGAACAGAATAAGTGGAAATTTAACAAAATAATGTTTCTGTCGAATCCTTAAAAAGATGAGAATCTTCCCAGCACGAAATGGAGTACGGTAGAATAACAGAAGTATTTCCCCACGCCACAATGGTAAGATCCGATAGAATCGCATGCCAATTTTAAAACATATTGAAGAATTATTAGAAACTTTTGCATATTACCTTGTATGGAAATTTGTGATTAGTAATTATTGTTTAGTATAATTCAACTTTTAATAATGTTTAAGTATTGTATAATATGTATTTTGTTTTTAAGTGTTGTAAAACATATTATGTGTGTATGTATTTTTATTGAAATCATTTCAATGGCGGTGACTGTTAATATGTGCAGATGACGCTAGTAGTCATATTTTGTTACATTTTAATTGCCTATTCCTGTAGACTCAACTAAGTGACACCGACGTACTAACCGTCGTTCAAATAAGTATTCTGCACAACAAAGTACACATTTTGTTTGAATAGATAAGTCAAATAACTCAAAAGTCTATTCATTAAACTTTTCATTACAGAAGGTTTAACAAGCCTAAATACTCATTTGTCAATTTAGAACTCTGTGCACACTCCTCAAACTATTCTCCTCTTCAGGCTCTATTCTCACGGCCAACATGAAGGCATCCTACTGGTTTCAGCCATTATAAATATATTCCATTTCACCAGCAGAGAATGTCTGAAATGCGTCCTTCCTCCTTCTTTATAATGGTTGCCTTTGCTCTGAGCGCGCATTTTAATGTTTACATGCCGAGACATCTCCTCTGATGTCATAGTAGTGATATTTGAATTTTCATAAGCTTTCTACTCTCCCACACTCAGCCACCACTATACTGGTCGCAAATTTTTCAACAATTGTTCAATGGTTCTATGTTGAAAATCATTTAGCTGCTTAAGCTTAGTACAATAGGGTATTTTTAAATCAAAACTGAGTGAATGCCTGCCCAGGAATAAATTGCTAAAAATTTATCATTTAACATCTAATTGTATTTGTAATGCTATTTACTATTAGAAAGATAATTATTATGGTCGATACAATATTCTCTTAAATATATCCTTTAAATTATTAAAAGTACGAATTTTTATTCATATTTATGTTTTAACCTAGCATTAAAGTAAATAATATTTTCTTAATAAGGTTTCCATAGCATACTCCTATGCCTTAAGTATTAAGAAACCAATCACTGTCAAATATTTATATATGTATATGTGTATTTCACTTTCTTCCCAATACTGAGCTCAGAGATATTAACAAATTTAGATAGAACTTGTAAAATAAATATGAAATTATTTATTCTTTAAATCTACATATATTAAATATATCAATAACTGCAAGGATATTATGTCAAAAATAAGGTTAATGTTATAGTCTTCTACAGTAACAAATCTACTATAACATATAATGGTATTTGTGGATTCATGTATTTTAAAATATTGACATTTTAAGGGCATATCATGCCTAATAACTGATATGTTACATTTTATGACTTGGAAAGTGACTAGATATTTGTATATTCAAATTTCTAGTGAAAATCGTTTCGATAAGATTTTGTAACAAAGACATACACCAAAAGATTCCTTAAGTTACAATAGAGAAATAAATAATTCAAATTAGTTATTCTTATTTTAAATATAGATACTATTAATTCAACTATTTACTTCAAAATAATGAAATTCAATCATATTTTAAAATTGATTACACAAACAATCTGAATTTTCTTTTCCGTGAAGGGAAATAATTTCAAGATACTACATTATAAAATAAACTTTGGAGATAATGCTTGATATGTACCTCATAAATTTTGAAGAGCCTGAGACTATCAAATATGAAATTGATCATGGTTTTGATTTAATTTAAAATATATTTTGTGAACATGCCAATGTGAAAATTGTTTGAAGACAGTTCCTTCCTTTAGGTATAACATTTTTATAATAGAGAACAATTTTATGTGAACTACATCAACTATTTTTCCAAAAGATTGAGTTAGTATATAAAATTATTATATGAAAATTGTATTGACTGTGAAGAAAATGAAAATAAGTTCTATTACACTAAGTATTTACACTTAAATTTTTACTTATGTGTGTATATATTTTCAATTTGAAATATTATTTGTCTATTACTTATATTAATTTTTGTGTTTATTACAAAAGGTAAAAATGAAGGAAAGCGATTTATAGTAGAGAAGAAAGGAATAAGTCTGCTTCTGAATAATGAAATGTAATCGTAACATTTTATAACTGGTTTTGTACTTTGGTTCTTATATTTTAAACTTCAAAATGCTTATATTCAAGCCAGTTCTCATTTGCATAAACACAATTTATATGTGAGTTACTAGTGGATCAAGAGACAATAAATTTTAAAATATTTTTGGTTGTTTTGAATATAATTTGTATGGTTACTCTTAATTGTAGAACAAATGAAAATTACTGAAGAAATTTAGTTAAAATCAAGGTACGATGCTATGGAAGCAATTAATAACCATGTTAAAAATCACATCAGACAAATTATTTTACTATGTGATTGCCTAATTATAGTAGAATAATTAAAGTAACTCTTACAATTAGAACAAAAATCATCATAAATTAAACCGCTAACAACATATGTATATTAAGATAATATAAACAATTCTTTTTCTAAAAATAAATTTAGTAGTTTCAAAGAGTTGCCTGCAATGACCACACTTTAAAAGAGCATTTTAAATACTTCAATAGAAATGCCTTTCATGTTTTATATCAAGTGTCTGGATATGCAAACCTTCTGTGTCGTATTCTTTCTGTTATTCTGAAAGCCTTTCAAATTACAACATAATTATCACAAATGAGCCAAAATAAAACCAGAGAAACAGCAGTTTCTATGCTAATCTTTTTAAATTGGAAAAGATTTTCTTGTAACATGTTTAATTAAGTGTATAACATGCACCGGATTGGAAAATACAACATGTGAATTAGAAAGAATTTTCAACAAAATTATCATGTCTAAAAATCTTCATCAACTATACTTTTATTTTAAATGAAAACGTAAAAATTATAAAGACCCATTGTTCCAGCTTTTGGGGTATTTTCACATAAGTTAACTTTAAGGTCTCCATGGCAATTTTAATGGTATAGAAATCCATGCGCATTGCACTCTGATATACCACATAATACAGGCTTAGAATTTTGGAGAAAATGATCTGGAAATATTGATGTTACGGAATTGTGGTAATGATGGATATAAAAATCACATATATAGGAGAGAAAGAGCATAGAGAGCATACATATTGAGCAGAAAGAGAGAAGAAGAGCATATATGAGGAGAGACATAGTAAGAGAGTAGATACATGCATATGAGACAGAGAGAAGAGCAAGAGAAAGAAAGAGACATGTATATATATATATATTTATTAGAGCAGGAGAAAGAGAAGACAAGATGAGAGATGAAGATATAGAAGAGGCGTTTATTATAGAGAAGAAGAGAGGAGCATACATTATTACATATATATAAAAATATTTATTATATACATTATTATATATATATATATATGCATGTATATATATATATATGCATGTATATTTTATATATAAATACTCAACTCTTTTTTTACACGATCTTTTCTTGTACGAATTGGAAATTACACGGTTCACCAATATACTTTCCCCGAATTTTTTGTTCTAACACGAATACCAAAAAAAGTTTCCCAAATATTTAAATGCTATTTTTGCCGCCTGACACCAATTTTTTTTAATCAGCCACTCCATTATAGCAGCATTTAAAATGTACTTCATAAAGCAAACGTTTAAATATATTTTAGATTCAGTGGAAGAAAGAAACTTGACTGTTATGGAAGCTTGGAGAAAGTCTACGATTATGAATTGTATTATACATGCTTCTTTTGCCATCAAACAGTTGCTCCAATCGACCTCAAATATTTGTTAGAAAAATGTTTTGCCAGCATGCTACAAAAGTGGAAGCTTCGTAGTACAAAAATCAGCTGTATTATAACTCTATCAAATGCAATTGATGGCGAAGGTTTTAACAACATGCAAACGACTGACATCGAAGAATTGATGCGAGGAATTCTTTGAGATACTGAAGATTTGATCGAATTTATGACATTTTATGATAATAAAGAAGTTGATAATGACAAAGTCGAAGACGAAGTTCAGCTATCAACAGCTGATTTAATTCGAGATGGCTTGAAACTTGCTTCAAGTATAGAGCAACACTTTCTCACTCATGATCTTTACATGGAGTGTGCATTAAATTTCAACGTAATCTTAAGTTTTGTGTAGCAAGATATCAAGAATTATATAGGAAACTTGAAAAACCAAAAAACAGCTGTTAATAAAATACTTTGTAATAACAAAAAAAAAAAAAAAAAAAAAAAAAAACAGAGGTCGTAAATTACGAACGTAATTCATCATTTGAATCAAAGCCGACAGTTGTGCTAGACATATCTCACACATCTTTTGATCCAGTTCGTAATAAATGTGCACGCTTGTTATCAAGTAGCGATGAAAAATTGTTAGTTAGTAGTTTTATTCCTAATTTCAATTTGAATTTTTATATCTTGTATGCACCTATAGATTGTATTTTCTCTGTACAGTAATTTTAATTTTTTGTAATAAAATGAATCTTTTTTCTTTTATAAATATGTCATATAGATTTAATTATTACTTTTTTGCACGGTTTTTTGGGAAAATATTTAAAATCTTTTTATGTTACACGATTTTTTGAAGTTGTGGAGCGTATCCCAAATTTACCATATGTCGCATGTACTTGTTTACACGAACTTTTTTTGCACAATTTTCTGAAGAACGTATCTACCCTGTAAAACAAAAGTTGGATGAAATATATATATATATATATATATATATATATATATATATATATATGTATAATTAAATAGGACAAGGACTGTGCAGCTAAATTTGGTGTGATGGGATATAGCAGCAGAAGATCGACTAGAACACCTTTACTAATAACGAGACATCGACTGGAGCGCTTCTGTTGGTCTCATGAACATATCCTTTGAACCTTAGATGTCTGGAAAAGTATTGCTTGGTCAGATGAGTCACGATTCTAGTTTGTATCAGTCGATGGTATAGGTCGAGTTTGACGCAAATCCATGGAAGCTATGGGCTGAAATTGTCAACAAGCTGGTGGTGACTCAATAATAGCATGCACTGGCTGCTCTGTTAAAACGGAACTAATCATTGACTGAAAATGGTAATGTTCAGCTATTTCGAGACCATCTGTACTCATACATGGAATTCATGCGCCCAAACAATAATGGAATTTTCCAGGATGACAAAGTGCCATGTCACCTAGCCAAAATCATTCGCGATATGTTTGAGGAACATTCTGAACAGTTACAGCGAATGATTTGGTAACCTAGATAGCCAGTCTTAAGTTTCATCGAACATTTAGAGGATAGGTCGAAAAATAAATTTGTTGACAAATTCCAGTTTCCCCACTCCCAAACATTTTCTGAATTATGGACGGCGTTAAAAATGTGAAGTAATTTAATCATATTTATATCAACACCCATTTTTTATTATAAAGCTATAATTCTATAAGAAATTTCTCTCTGAATCAACACCCTAAAAGAATTTTTATTCTCACGATGCATATTAGTTAAATTAATGTTGATTTTTTGTAAATAATAGTGTATATATATATATACAAATATATTGATAGAGTCTACCTGTAGAGTTGCGCTTTGTTGCCCGAGGGAATGGAAGGGTAATGTAATAGTTTGGTTGTGATTTGACGACATACGTTACACAGACACCTCATTGAGATAAGGGAGACAAGGTGTGTGACCCATTGTGAGTTTCCCAAGGGATATGTGATGCCGAACATTCTAGTGCTCGTAATATGCTATGGAATAAGAGTAATTATAAATGTGGTAACTATTTTTGAGTGGCAATTGTTTGAGAATGCATTATTTGAGAAATGCTATACTGATCGAAGTGAGAGTTCATTGTTAAGAATTTTGAACAAGTATTAGAGCCGGTGCTAACGATATTAAAATAATAATAATAATAGTATATTAAATGGAAAGTATATTAAATTGATAAAGATTAATTTTCACATGCAATAAGAGTAGGAATTTTAAATAAAAATAAAAATGCCAATGTGTTAGATGAATGACAGTTATAGATTAAAAGTAATAAAAGCAAGTTTTGAGAAACCATCGATGTTGCATTTGTCTAAAATTAGGAACAATCGAAGGTCTTAGCAATAATACTTCACCTAGTCACAAAATGGTGGGACTACGAACGACACACGAGCCAACGTTTCACCGCATATTAAAATGATAACAATTCTCGCACATTGTACCAGAACTCGATACGATACTATCTTAAGCAGAAGTGACAGCTCACTCCTAATCCTAGAGACCAGCGACAGTGATGTCATTATTTGGGAGAATGTTTAACGCTTAACTGACCGAGCTAATGCAAAGCTAATTATCGTATTTGACCTCGTACGCTCTATCCTAACTATTCCTGCGAAGATCCTGCACAGACCGAGTGTGTGAGGAACACTCCAATTAGAGTACACCAAATGACAGGTTTTAAGTGAGTAGTTGGAGAGCGGACAGTGATTTAATCCTTAATATGCAGTAAAGCCCGAAATGTGAGTAGTAATGAGACTCTGACGCAGTTCTCATTCAGATGATTGAATCTCGGGTTGATATATGAGAAACTAGGATTATAAGACGACGTGTTTCAGCGAACAGAGTGATAAGTAGTCAAATAAGACGGTTAGCGAGTCATTCTCAAATTTTGATTGTCGTGTGGTGGATATTAATAAAATTAATATGTAGATTGAATATACTTTCTATACACTGAAATTTGAGTTAATTATAACCAAATTTAAAAACCTTTTCGAAGAAAGATGGGGCTCACATTATTTAATTACGTTTTCAATCCTTTAAATAGAGGTGCATTAATATTAGTTGCTTTAGAAGGCATTCACGAACTGTATTAATGCATCAGTTAAGCCATTTTCTTTATATAGTTGTTGTTATCTAAAATAAGAAATTTTTGTAAAATTTATTTATCATTTAATTTTCCATAAATGTTTTTTAATTTAAATGGCTTCTGCTTCTGGTAAAATTTTTTTTTAATTAATTTAGTTTTAGTATCTTAAAGATACAAAAATGCATAAAATTACTTTTTGTATGATTTATGTGTGCGGATGCGCACGAGGGCTTCTGCTATGTTAAATCATCAAAATAAATTAGTTTTATGATATCTATATATCTGGTTAAAAATTATACAGAAAAAAAAGGAATTTCTCTATGTAAATGTTTTTCTTACGACATTTTTAATTAGCTTAAATCTTTTTGAATATGTACAAACAATAAATCCAGTTCTTCCATTTGGTATTATTATTTATTAAAATACCATTTGCGTCAATGGATAAACTCAGACTTCAGACGATGCCTAGCTGATTTCATATTCTAAGGAAAATTGGAAAATTATTTATCCGAGTGCTTTTATGATTGTAAGTACCATCAGTTTTGATGTTAAGGGCATGTGTTTTATATTATAATTATGCTTACTTTATACGTGCTTGAGTTATAAATTTTATTTATTTAGTATTCTGGGTATAAATGAGTAGACTGAATAGATCCTGTCAAAAATGACCTGGATCATACATTTTCCTATAATGCCAGAAAATGAAACGTTTTCTAAATTCTTGTATCTTTCTTTCTTTTTCTGAAACTGTAATATTACGCATAGATTAATATGATCTATTAGACGTAAAATATTTTTGGACTAAAACATTAAAAACAAATCTTATAGAATCATAAAAAAGGCATGAATACTCCAAATTATTATTATTATTCTCAAGTTATTATTTTTTCTTCAAAAATAGTTATAATTAACAACACAAATAAGAAAAATATGCTGAAAATGCGTATTGAAATATTAAAAAAAATCATCAAAATCTTCAGGTTGATATTCACATAAAAATAAGTAAATGTTTCTTTAGGAAATCTTATATATAAAGCATAATATACGAACTGTTAAAAGTTAGTAATACTTTTGTAAAGTATATATATACATATATACGTATATTCCGGATGATTTGCACTATGAGTAAACAATCAAAGCGATAAATATATAGATAACACATATTACTTGTTAAATATATTACTCAAACATGAAATTTATGAGTTAAGCCTGATTGATATTGCATGAATGATATGGAATTACAAGTTTCTTTATGTAAAATAATTTTTCTTAACAGTGGGAACTTCGTGCATGAACTAAATTTAAAAAAAAAACGATAAAACGATACTGAATCATTTAATTTGCATTAAATATTCTGAAGAAATGAATATATTGTTAAAATTTTACAACAATATATAGATATCATATTTATAAAACAGCAAATCATATCTATCTCATACAAAACACAGTAAGGAATATTCGGTATTATTCTTTATTTCGACATGCATAATATCGATTAATTAAAATTAATTAATTATGTCATTGTTAATTAATTGGTTAAGTTAATGTCAATATAGGCTGAAGCAAGGAAATATATATGATAAGAAATATTTTTAAGTTGAATCCAGAATATTTGTTTATTATGAATTTAAAACTTATATTTAATCTCATTTGTGGGGCTTTGTTGTAGATATACAATTAATTTTCCAATTATACATTGTTACAAGTAAAATATCCATTGATTTATAATTTTTTATTTATGATGTATTTATAGAAACAAGTATTTTTAAGTATCAGTAAAAATTCTTATTTAATTATGAAAAAAGTGGAAATGATATTCAACACAAATAAAATGTAGATGTTATAAAAAATAAATTTTGTACAAAAACTCTCATTAGGCTTTGATAAAATCATGAGCTCAAGCTATGTTTAGAAACATGATCAGGCAAGAAAACCTGATATTAAAAAAAAAAAAAATATCCTTTTTTGTCAGGAACATCGAGTTGAGAAATTGTTTTCTAGGATGAAGCACGGTTAAAATGTCTTTAATGGACACCAAAAATTCATTGCTGCGTTCATGGAATTAATGTAGCGACTAATATCTTTTTAATGAGAGAATAACGTTGTAAGACTTTTTTCATGGTAAACATTTTTTAAGCACTCATAAGAAAATTGTGTTACGGTGTTTAGCTTCTGTAGCCAGAAATTATTTTAAAATACGAAAATGGTAGAAGGTGAGGCACAAAAACTTACAAATTAGCTTATACTCTGTGTAAAAGAAGGGCATGCAAAAACAGAAGAAAAAAAAAGGTGACCTTTATATGCTTTTAATTCATTCGTTGTTGAAACACAAAATTTTTTTTGGAGAGATTTAATGGATCTCTCATAGGTGCATATATATATTTTTTTGTTTCCCAGAGTTGGTTGAATAAGTTGCTTAATAAGAAAAATTTGATATCCCAAACCTATTTTAGAGCAATATAAGAATTTGTTGTTTGTAGTAAAATACTTTAAAGACTTTTTCAACTTTTAAGTTGAAAAAGTCTTTAAAGTAAGTAAAAAAAGTAAAAAGTTAATTAAAGAGGAAAAGTTACTTTAAAGTAAGAAGTTAATTAAAAAAGTAATCTCAATTATTGTAACCATAGTAGAATTAAATCCAAAAAAAAAATATTTTTAATAATCTAACATATTAATATTGATAGAGTGGTAGTAGTTTTTATTAAAAAGTTGAATATATGATAAATATTTGACAAAATGAGCCTATCTTCGAACATAATATTAAAAGTCAATTAACTACCAATTATATATAAAATAAATTAGAAAACTGATAATAATGAATTCCTTTTTGTATGATTTGGCTGCAAGCTTTTGATAAAATTCCATACATTTTTAAATATGCATAGTTTTCCTCTTACAATTAACAGTAATTGCTTGATAAACTATAGAACAACTTTTTCACAAAATTTTAATAAGCATAAATTTTATGAAAAGTAAGAAATAAATATGTTCAAGTATAAAGCAACTTACCTAGACATAATCTGAATATTACTTTCATATGAAAAGTTACATTTAAAGACAGTAGCGGACTTAATTTTGAATCATAAATTTGAATTCTGAAAATATTAAATAGCTATTTCATTTAATTAAATAACAATTCTATTTATTACCAAATTACTAGTTATCGATGCAATAAATTAAAAGTGAAGCTGAACATAAGTAGCCACATTGTATAGATTAACTGCTGCAAAAACGAAAATAATTAGGAAAATTAATAATTAACTCTAGATTTTATTTTACAAGGGTTTATTTTGGATAAATATAATGCGGTAAATGTAACAAAAAAGACAATTCCCTCACAATAATAATACTAAGATAAAAAAAAAATTATTATGTCGAAAAGGTTTTCGGTGTGTTGTTTGTTTAGCTGATATAAATGAATATTTCTATTTCATTTTCGTTAACATTGTGCACTATTGTTTTTTTTTACAGCTTAGTGATTTCATTTTCCCGTTCCGGAATGTATCGAGTTTGGATGAATTGTCCTGACAGTTTTTCTATGTGTGTAGAGAAGTACCCTTTTCTAGTAAAAGGAAAATGATTATGACACTAAATGAAATTCCTTATCATTGTTATTTTGGTTGTCAAGACAAATCATAAACACCGTATATTATTTACAACACTTCTGCCAGCTACTTACAAAATTTGATTTATAGTGAAGATCGTTCAATTCCCTTTATATTGCTCATGATTTTCAGACTAAACTTTCAGTATGGTACCTTATATTAAGAATATCTGAAACGATGAAGAATATAACCTACCGAACATCTCTTAAGCCAATTATTTTTATTCTACTTCGAAACAGAAAGACCTTAAAAGTGATTTAGGCCTTCCCAATATAAAACTAAGCTTTTAGTATACAGATTACAAAATTAGAAGGTGCTAGGTGCTTGAATTTTCAGTTAGAGTTTTCATCCACCGTACTAGGGAAAAGAATTTAATGTATTTTTCTCTTGCTTAAAAATACTCCTGTTGCAAGCTTGAACATAATGGTGTAATTCTCTCTCCTGTAATAAAAATCATGGTATTAAGAGACTTTTAACAGATTCATAGAAGTAGTGCTTCTTCTCCAAACGATAACAATCTTAGATTTATTCCTATTGGGAATGTTCCTTGTTTGAAAAAGCCATGTGATACAACATTAAGTTTTTACTGCTTTAAACAACGTAATCTTTCAGCTGAAAATTTGTGTTGATCACAAAATTGTCTTCTGTTGGTATTGCCATCGCGATTCAACAAGTATTGTTGCTTCATGTGTGGATATTACAGAATAGCTAATGAGCTTCATAATGTTAAAAAAGACATGCTTCATAAAAACTTTAACTAGATACGATATATATATATATATATATATATATACAAAAGGAATCCTTGTGTGATTCTTTAAAGATGTTATTCTCTAGCTTCACACCAAACTAGAACTATTGAAAAGGGTTTGTAAAGGTCTTGAAGCCTTCAATATGTCTTGTTGCAAGTTCGTTCAAGTATTTGGCAACAATATGTCTTCAATTAAGTCATGCAAAGTTAAAAGATGGTGTCTTTTTCAACCTACAGATTATGGTACATTTAAAATAATATCATATGAGTAACGTTCTTCAAGTTGACGAGAAAGCTTAATGTAGGATAGCGTTAAGAATGTTTGTTCAAAAGGTTTGAGAAACAAACATATACGCGAGTATCAAACGTCACAACTAGTTGGACAATTGATTCCCAAAGAACTGTGAAGCCATCAGACAAGAACACTGAATGAGATTCCATTAGGATATTGTTACCATCAAGAAAAAGTATGAAAAAAAAATAGATCTTTGTAATGTTAGGAGACTACAGATCATTATAATGATAATTTGTCAAACAATTCCCGATAATTGTGTGAAACGGTATTGTAAATTTTAGCTTATAACGATGAATTGTGTATTTCGTTAATTTCCTATTCCGTCATCTCGTATTTTAAATACTAGAACTAAACAAGTGGAAATAATCTCATTTTAATCCATTTACAAAGACTTCATGAAAATTGGTTGAATAGTGTGATGGATGTTCCCTAACATAAAAGACGTTCCTGATAGGGAAACACTTTATAAAAAATTAGTTAATAATGAAAATAATTTTTAATTAAATAGATATAAGACTTTTCTAAAAGCATAATAAATCAATTGTTAAAAAGAAATCTATTTTTTACAAATAAAGAAAACTAGATGACTTTTTTATTATATTTGAGTTATCACAAATTTTAATAAATCAATCGTTCAAATATTTTGCTGAATCGCTCAATCTTATATAATTACTAATTCTAGTTTCAGTGAAAATACTCTGCCAATAAAATTTCATAACAAATGTCTTCAAAATAAAGCTTTCCATGACGTTCAAATATGTAGGGAAATTATAATTATCTAAATCATCTCCCTTGATAGTGTAATCGAAAATTCTTCGTTTCCTCAGAAACTCAGTCTCTCTAATACCCTAATCTTCGTCGTTTTAATTATAGATCCTCTTTGTGTGAGTATATGAGAATAACATATCATTCTGTATTTATGCCTTCCATTTCCATTTTTTGTTTTTAAGTGTATTGTTAATTATCGCCTTTTAATATTGGTTGACAAAATTTATTCGTAATGCCTTTATTTAGTTACTGTTTTATTTAAGTATTATAATTTATGGTTCACAGAAATGTCATAGTTGTAATACAAATTCCTGTATTTAAGGAAGTAAATATTTAATGAGATTTTCGTATCAAAACTTAAAGAAACGAAAGACAAATCAAGTAAAATTATATAATATAACTCAACTTTACGCCGTATGCCTGTCATGCTTGTATTTAAATCTGCAATTTACATTTCAATTTGCATGATTGCATTATAGATTACATAGTAAGATTTAGTGTTACAATTTTCATTCATTCTCTTTCAATTAGAAATTACGAATAAATGTTAAAAATAAATCTTGAACACATATATTTTAAGAAATAACTATACATGGAAAAATACTTGCTCTAATTTTAAGTTTTACCTTTTATGCGTGATCTTCTTATTCTGATTTATAGATTCTACTTCTTCCACGGAATGCAAGTTAGTTTCAGAATTTTTTCATGCATATGAAACAAAAATACTGAAAGGAATTGCAATTAGTATATACTGACAATCCTAGATGGAGTCGATAGAAGAAATTGATCTAATGAATTGAACTACATCTTCAAGAAGAATAACAATGAAAAATCATTATAACTTTATGTGTATTTAATTTGGAGAAATCTAAGTTGATGGACGAATTTTTGTTGCAACTAGCATAGTTAACTTCTTCTGACAATTATATATATATATTGTCTTGAAAATATCTAATGAGGTCCAATGGTAATAACTGGTTATATCTACATCCATGAAAGTTTCATCCAATTGATCAAAAGGAATCTTTCAACAGGAAATGTTTCCTGAGGACTTGAAGAAATGCTTCATTGATTGATTGATTGGGTATTAGTGCACTAGGAGCAACAAAAGCGCCTTTGGTGACGAACTTCGTAATTTTGAGTTACGGTCAAGTAACGAGAACCACACTCGAGATGGCATTTCCTTCTCCAACTTTCTCAACACTCCAACAGGAGTACTTCGGACCTCGACCAGATGAAACATGTATCATCCCCGCTACATGATTGGTCTTTAGTAGAAACGGGGCTCAATCTCTTAACTCAACGAAATCAACATCGACCACGAGTTCGCTACCATGACCACCAGACTACCACGGCCACTATATATAATTTGAATCGATGTTTGTAACATAGGTCATGTTATCAACTATTCTCAGCAGGAACTTTGTCCGTAGCAACTTAGAACCACAATAAATGAAATTAAGTTTGCTTTCAAATCATCATTCCCACGAGTAAGAATCTATTTTCCTAGTAAAATATATGCATAATTACAATGTGACAATATTTGTTAGTCAAGCAAGTAGTTTTAAAGGAATCTAGCATTTCATTAGATATAAACAAAGTTTCCAAAATTTTTCAAAAATATAAATAAAAATTATAACTTTTTTTTTCCAAAAAATATAAATAAAATTACAAAAATGTTTCAACAAATATGAATAAATATCTGTCAAAAATATTTCAAATTAAAATATATCATATTACATAAATATTTTTATAAATTTTTTTTGCTTTTAAGTTTTGAAACGGAGAAGAAGAAATATGTTTATTAGAAGATCAGTAAAAAAAAATTTCAGACAATCTTCTGAAAAGAAAAATGCATTTTAGTGAAAAAAAAAATTGGGTTTGATTTTTTTTTTTCTTATGGTATCACAAAGCTTCTAATCTCAGTCCATTTAATTCGAAGATATACTAGTAATGAAAATTTGTATTCTTTAAAATAATTTCGTAATTTCTTAATGGAACATTGTAAAAAGTGGAATTTTCAGCATGTGCGTATTCAATTTTTGCTAAACTATTTAAAATAAAAATATTTTGAAAGACTTGATCAAACAACAATCTGAAAAAGCTGCATTTTAAATCTAGTATTTTTAATATTCTATTTGTTTTGGGAAAATAAAAATAAACTTCCAGTTTGTAACATTTTGCCTATTTTGCAAAGGGCCGGGAAATGTAACATCGTTATTCTGTAGAAATACTGCAAGATTTACCTCCTTTCCAAACAAATGTAGCATTCTAACTCCTTGCCGACTCGTCCATTTAGGAAATGAATGGATTTCTCGATTTAGTGAGCTATCTATAAGATTCTTCGAATGCTTAAGTGTTCAGCGCAATTTTCAATTAATTCTATGCATTGATTTAAAATTGGGGTTTAATCTAGATCTCTTGGCGAATTCTTTGCCCATGATGTATTCAATAAGAAAATGATTAAACGACTATTCATCTATTACCTAAAGAATAATAAGAGAAGAATTGTTGTGATGATGTATTTTATTCATTGATATAATAAATCATAAAACGCATTTTAATTAAATATTACTTTAGTTGTATATTTTATTTGTATGGGAAATCCATACAAATAAAATATGTATAGGGATTGATAAGGAAAATCAGGAAAAGGCAAAATTTCTATAAACAGAGGATTATTTTCTTATAAATCCCTGGCTAAGTAATATGAAAATTAAAATAAATTAGAGTGTAAGGTCTTCTTACAAAAACAGTGGAGGAAATCTTCTTAAAAATGGATTTATAATCGATGTTTGATTCATTTGACACTTACATTTCAACTTTGGAAATTATAAAGGATTTTGGGAAAAATAACATACTCTGAATAATCTTAGTACTTTAACAACCTGCAATTTTATTTTGTATATAAAATAAGAGACTAATAATTTATTTAACAATCAAAATAAAAATTAACAATTTTATTCGATAAATTAAAATTAAAACAATAATTTTGTTCACTTTAAAATAGTATGGTATCATAAACCATGAAATTTGCTCAAAAAGTAAAGTAAGATACCAGTAATGTTATTCCATTATTACTTAAAAATACAGAAAATATATTCAATAAGTAGAAAAAAATATATATATTATACATTATAAAATTGAGCAGCATCAAATTGTTACTGAGCTTATTTAGTGGTCGTTCATTGGTTTAAATCAAATAATTTCAGTACACAGATGCATGAAGATAATGCTCATTAGTTGATTAAATAATTCTGACAATAGACATGTCTGAAATGAGTATTGACGCAAATGATAATGGTTGTTTGATGACAGAACGTTTGATTGTCAGTGAGAATATCTAATACAATTATTATTGACATTTGCTATTATACTCAATTAAGATATGTACCTCAATGAAACTAAATGGTTGATAAGATTTCAAGAGACGGGTAATTTGAAGTATGATGCGTAATTTATTATAATAATTGTAACATTGATAATACTGTAATTGGGATATTTCTCAGTAATTTAATATTTATATCCCTTATTTCTATGGACAAATAAACAATAACCACATTTGAATGATTTAAATAAAATCACACACAAATGTAATTTAATATATTTTTAGCTGAAATTAAAATCACAAACAACTTATAAGGAATTTATAGATATATTTAAATAATAAAAATTGTTAATTGGATAGGTAAGTCAATCACAAAAATAACAAAGAATACCTTGAATGCTTATGAAATATTGAGAAAATTAAGTTATATATTTAATTACTGCATAAAATTATTGAATTCCACCTGACATTTCTAAAATTATCTGAAGATAATCATTAAATTATAGATTACATTAAGAAGATTGTATATACATCAAGAAAAAAATATTAAAATCAAAAAAGCTTTTTTTAAGAAAGTGTCTAAAGTAAAATTTAGAATAATGATTTAAAAATAATCTGCACATCTGAAAGTACATTAAATTTTTTTTGCAAGATATTTTTGTAAGAAATCGTCTATATAAAAGTTCTTAATGATTGGAATGTATTTTAGAAATTAAAAGTTTCAGAAGGAAAAAAAAACTTAAACTAATTGAAATGCATTTAAATTAATTTCTTCGAAATCTACTTAAATGATGATCATTAAAAGAAAGATCTACACTAATTGCTATGAATGGATATTTTTTTTAAATTTTGAAGCATAAATTTATCGCTCATGTTTTTTGCAGTTCGAAAAAAAATTTAAACTGAAGCCCATCACCTTTGATATATATATAATTGAACCCATAGCTATTATTAAAACTTCAGGAAACAATTTTTTCACTTTTCTTAATTCAACTACATTAAATGCAAATCGTTATAATTTTGTTCGTTCAAACTAAGCTATATGTATGCATATTAAATGTATGATTATTACTGTTAGAGATAGGGTATTAATATTATGTAATACGTAACTAAAATGTGTAACAGATATGAAAATCAGAAACATTCAATAATCAGCCTTATGTTCATCAAGCAAACGTTGTTGTTCAATTATATATGCGAAACTATTTCAAAATTTAAGAATTTGAGTTTCCTTCAAAAATAAAATTGCTAATTTTGATTGCTAATTAGAATTATTTATGGATATATATATCATTAGATTTCCAGTATCAACTGTAGTAAAAGAACTTTGTTTCCGGATTTGAAAACAGCAACGAATTTTAAAAAGAATGCTTTTCTTGTTCAAAATAACAATTTAATGTCAAAGTACACTATTTAAATGAGCAAATTTTGATTATCGAACATCCATTGAGATGTTTTTCATAAGAATTTATGGAATACATAAAAGACGATTTTTTAAATAAATATACTTGATTAATATCGAATGTTCGTCTCAATAATTATCAAATATTTTTACATTTAGCTCTGAAAGTATTAAATTTTTTAAGTGATGTTATGTATTACGAGTATATTATAAACACAGCTATTTCCGATAAGACTTAAAGAATGTTCGTTGATTGTCTTTCTTAAATAATCAATAAACATTCAATGCATACAATCAATTATTGGCTGTTTCTAATTCTAAAATAATTCTTCATAGCGCCTTGTCTGGATGTATTGATGTGTTCGTATTATTCTGACATGCGTTAAAACATGCATTGTTTACGTATATATATATATATATATATATATATATATATATATATATATATATTATTTATGAAATATAGTTAGTTTTAAAAATGTATTGTGATTTAAATTTTTTTGTATTAAATTTAGCAATACAGAACTAATCCTTTATGTCATTTCTATTTTTAACTCAATAATATAAAATTATTTGTTATTACATGTAAAGTGAATAAAAAATTAGCATTGCATTAATCCTTCTAGTTCTACAGTTTTAACATAATAAATTTAGATACAACTTCGAAATCCACGCGTTTTAACATCACTTTTCTAGAATTCTTTATCGCAATTTATGTGAAATGTCAGAAACGATTTTACTTTCGTGCCGAAAAGGCGGTAAAACACGAAAAGGGCATTAAATTTCTTCTCCATGACGTTCTTAAAAAAAAACGCGATTTGTAACTTGTTGTTTTCATTGACGTATGTATCAGCTTTACGATATACAGTTTCTTTTTTGGTTAATATATATTTGGTATTATTTTCAGAATACATTTCTATGCTAGTGTTTCAGCGAAACAGTATTTGTTACTTTATGGAGAGGATGTCTTATATATAATCTTTTTAATAAAAAGTCTCCTAAGAGAATTATATCATATCTTGAGAGAAAATGAAGATAAACTAAAAGTAATCACTTTAATAAAAATAGAAACACAATTGAATATTTTTAATGAAATCACTTTTTTCGTGAAAATAATTTGATTCTATGGAAAATTTCTGAGTGAATGAAATGCACAGAACAGCAGAGGTCTAAAATGTTCTTAATTCATATGTAAAATTGAAACATTTATTATTTGATTGATTTAGCTACAAATGTTACTCAGCCAGACAAGTTATATTCTAAGCTAACCAAAAAATGCGAAAAGGAATCGGCTTAGGAATATTTTTTTGTTATGTAAGAAATAGTCATGTCGAGAATTTGTCTTTAGTTGATTGTAAAATTCAAGGCCCTCCCTAATGCCTCTGTGGTAAAGGCGTCTTATAGGGATGAAATGAATAAGAAAATTTAGGAAAAACTAAACAATTATGAAAAAAAAATAAGATAACAAAATTAATTACACGAAATTTGATTTAAGTTAATATTAATCAGGATAAGCTTAATATTAATACTTTCAAAGGAAACTGTAAAGTTCTTGAAAATAAATTCAATCCTATATATGATATGTCATGTTGTAACTATAATGAATACGAACACAATTTCCAAAAGGATAATGGACTAAAACCTTGGTGTGTAAGTCATTTGAACACATTTTCATGAAGTCTCCTAAAAAAGAGGCAAATATAGCTTTAATTAATAACTCAGGAAATCATTCAAATAAAATATACAGCATAATCGGGATTCGAGATTTAAAAAAATAAATACAGTGTTTGTTAGCGGAAGTGACATAAAATTAATTGAATCGAGTGCATATGATTGATTGTTCATTAACGTCTCACTTAACAACATGAGAGCTATTGATGAAGGATTTCGTAATTTTGAATCTTGGTCGAGTGATGCTAAACTTCCAAGCCCCGTTGGCAGGAGAAATTTGAATTTAGACAGATTTAACGTAAACCAGTACCGCTGTACGGCGGGTATTTAGTTGCATCAGGGCTCGAATCCACTACTCGACGAAACACTGGCGGCTGCCAGTTCACGGCCATGACCACTAAATTATCCTGGCTATTTGAGTACATATGAACAAATCGGATAGCCTGAATTAAATTCATATAGTATAAAATTAATGATTGTTGATTGTGAAGAAATAAAACCCTAGATTATTTTTACTCAGACATATTGCTCGATAATTATGCTCTGAATGCTTAAATTAATGTTGTGAACAAACTTACCTGGAAACAAAATGCATGTCATTGTGAAAGGAAATGAACTTAATTGCAGTTTTGTGCAAAGTATGAACAGTAATTCAAATATACATATAGTTTAAAACCCAAACAAGTTTGATGATAAAGCCTTTAAATAACCGTGTCGGTCTTATTGTGTTATTGATCAGAATGGAACAGGCTATAAAACTTCTTATGTAAAATTAAATAATTCAATATATGTTAAAAGCAAGGACTCTGTGAATTCTACGATGACCCGTGAGAACTTGGAGAAACTAGAAGTCCGTTGAAATTTATTTGATGAATCTTCGAAAATGATCATTAATAATTATACAATGCTTACTATAGATGAATCAAAACAAAATCTGTGAAGATGAAGGCAACTCGTATTCTGAAAAACTGAAAGAAACTGAAGGAAATTCGAGGAAATTCCAGAAGTGGAGTGTAAAACAAAAGAATTAGAAAACAAAAGAAAATGCAAACAACAAAAGAAACAACGGGAAAAAAAGACAGAAGATAGTTAAGGACTGAATTTCGAAGAAAAGCATTAAGTGAAGGGAATGAATAAAGGTGAAAAAAGAGAAAGAGAGTAAGGGTCAAAGAATGTTTTAAAACAGAAACCCGAAGAAGAGGAGAAAGAAAACTCCCGGTAGAAAGTCATGAAATTGATAAAAGAAAGAAATAAACTGTGATGATATGAAAAACACACACACACACAAGAAGCTTGAAGTACGAAGATAGTACTGCCATAATAAGGACCCAATTCGCAAGTGAGGGGAAACTTAAACTCAATTGCTTAGGATCTCACCGGGTGACAAGGGTCAAATCCAATTAGCGGTAGAAGGCGTGGGATTAGAACAGACAATGACATCAGCGGATAACCTGACACCTTGGAGAATAGAGTGTGAACTGCTCATTTTCAAGCCTAATTTCTTTTTTTTTCAATCAAACTACTTTTATTTTCCTCTTTTTGTTAACTTCTTTATTTATTTCTTTCTGTCTACTTCTTTATTTCCTACTTTGAAACATTTCCTTATACCATTTCTAAGATATTCTCATCCCGTGAGTCAGCGGAAATAACTAGGATGGCCGACTGTGGGAAAGATCACTGCCTCTCTAATTCCCTACTAAGGAGAGCAGGTGTTCGAGAAGACTCCTCACTGGAAGCTGCAGAAAATGATTCCACCTTCTCTGTCATCAAATTGCGAGTGAGAAGAGGCAATTCTATATACAGTGGCCGAGAAGAATGAAACGCGGACGGAGATAGGCAGTCAGCAAAATAAGAACGGAGAGGCGTGACTCCTTCGAGAAGGTATTTGAAAGTAATGTAATTACTGAATGAGAAAAGGGTTAATATTCCTCTTTGTACATTGCTCTCTAAATATAAATAATCATCGTAAATAAAATTAATAAAAAAAAGTGTATTAATATTTCTAGACGGTAAATAATCCTCCCCCATATAATTTATAAGATATAAAATTAATAATTCAAATGAAGTAGATGAAAATAAGCCGAATATAAAAAAAAAATTTAAAACATATAAAATTTGAAATTTTTTAAAAATAAACCAAAATTTTCTTAAAAAGATAGAAAAATGCAAAATAATATATTGAATGTCGTAACAGGCTGTAGACTGTTACGCTGGG
Organism: Nephila pilipes; assembly: GCA_019974015.1. Lineage (NCBI taxonomy): Eukaryota > Metazoa > Arthropoda > Arachnida > Araneae > Nephilidae > Nephila > Nephila pilipes. The sequence goes on along the minus strand of BMAW01007071.1, from coordinate 343,764 downwards.
TTACTCTAATAACTCTTACTACTAGTTTTAATGAAAAGTAAAAATATCCGAGATAGAAATTTAACTTTTATTTATTTTATTCTTGTATACATAGTCACATTATTTAGAATATTAATCTTTTGTAGGCCATCATTACTGAACTCAGGAGATTGAACTCTTGTCTTCTCTAAACTTTGGGTTATTTCTTTTGTACGGATTCTCGAATCCAAACAAATCAATTTTAATAGGGGTAATTTACATCATTATGTACATATGGATCAATTAGTATACAGAAATATTTTTATCTAGATATATTGGTTGTTTCTAAATGATAATTAAAATTTTACGATACCCTTTCTTATATATATATATATATATAGCTGGTTTTATTATAAAACTGGATTATTGTCAAACACACACAAAATAATATTTTTAAAGCAAAGTAAATCTAATGAAATAACGTGAAATAAAATAATAAGTAAAATAAGAATTGAACTTTTGGATAAAAACTTATATCCTTGTTTGGCTTTGAGTTCCAGTTTCTATAAAATTTGCTATCACTGATCAAATTTTCTGAAACAATTATATTTAATTTTAGATATATTTGAATTATTTTCCAAAATATTCTGAAAAGAGAAGGTCTAAAATAATTTATGTAAAATAATAAGTATACGATTTCTAAGACTAATTTTTGAAATGCAATTAAATTCTTTCTCTCTGAAAAATATGTGGATGACAGTGGTTAAAATCCGAAAGTATTGAAAATAGTTCCAGTATAATGGGGTTCTTTTTTTAAGTTATTAGTAAGCGAAAAACAAAGAACTGTTCCTCTTTAAGCAACCACTAAGTAAAGGTGAATTATGCAGATTTTTATAAATATAAAATAATATTGATCAATATGGAGTAGAGAATGATTTTTAGGTGAAACTTTATCCTTAAGCAAAACACTTCAGTTGACGGCTTAATGTGCAAAACACCTATGCACGTTGGAACGTGGATAAACTGAATTACTCGGCAAAAGCAGTTCAGACAGGCTTTGATCAATTCATGTGTAAAAGAATGTTGTAATGATTAAACAAAACGAATAGTGGCACCTACTGACAACTGGGCATGTTTTCGAAAAGAAGAATTGTTGGAATGGTTGAATCCAGACGAAAGTGAACCAAAATGTCTCGAATTTTGAGCCTCAATATGGGATCTCAAGAATGTGACAGAGGTTTCAAAGTGCTAGAAATGTTACCCAAGGACCAGTATCATGGTCCTTGTCAAGAGTCACAACTGCTTGACAAGACCAATATTTGTCTATAAATGCACGACGTCTGTCGTCAGAGGGAAATTAGTGCCTGAGAACTAATTTTAACCATCATCGCCGCCACAGGAATACGCGTATCCAGGTAAACTGTTAACATGGGACTCAATCATGTTGGTCTCTGTACTAGACGACTAGAAATTTGCATTCCGCTCCCGTCTACCCTTAAACACGCCCATTTAAACCGGAATTTGGAACATCGGTACTAAAGGTTGGGGCAGTGAGCGAATGGGAGATTTAATGATAAATCTCGTTTTAGTTTGAACTCTAATTCTAATCGACTAACGACAAGGCTAGAGCGTGAAAATCGTTTTCACCCGGGAAACACCACGGAGAGACACCGTTTTCCAAGAGAGGGAGTCCTGGTGTAGGCACGGATCATGCTGGATGGCCGACAGATATCCATATCTTTGAAAAGGTGTATGTGACTGTCAAAAAATACACAGATGAAGTTTTTGAACCTTATGTTAGCCTGTTTCGTGGTGCTGTTGGTCTTGACTTCATATTTATGAATGATAATTCAATTCACCTTGTTTCAGATCGAGCCTTACTGACAATTTCCTTGATACGGAAAGTATCCAATGCCGTGCCTTGTTTACTTATTGATATGATTAATACAGAGCACGTGGGGGTTATTTTCACAAGACACGTTGCAGCACTTATACATGAGAAGATCTCTTCGAGACGTTTGAAAGTTTTTGAATCTTCAACGTATCCACAATGTCATAATAAATATGGAAAAATCACTAGGTAACATGCTTGGGTTTTAGAGTTGGCCACACACCTTATTAAACTGCAGCATCAACCTTTTTTTACTTGTTTTTCACTAAAGTGCGAAATCCTCTTATGCCCAATTTCTTTTCAAACTGTTTATTTGTATAATGAAAGGGATAATTATTCTTCTAACTCATTGCATTGTATTTTTATTTTATAACTGTTTCACACTCGTATATGACGTTTGTCGCCTTCTCAGCTTTAGGTATACACGAGTGTTTTTGTTTGAAAGATTTATTGAATTCACAGAGAAGAGAAGAATATAAAAAAGTTTCTTGCTATTTAAATTTATTGGGAGAATATTGCCTTACTGTTCTGACAATCTAAATGATAAGAAATAATAGTAAAATTAGTATCAGTAAAAGTGTCTTATAAGAAAAATAAAGATGATGTGGGTAAAATAATAAAATCTATGACTGATTTATTCAAAATTTTAAAATTAAGAACTTTTCTTTTTTTGTTCCTATCCTGATTTTCAAAATTTTATCACTTGATTGTCAGTAAATTGAAAATGAATAGTAATTTTCCGTTTCAATGTGAAAAAACAGAGAAAAAAAATATTGCATCAAAACAATTGCACCAGAATAAACATTTTCCAATTTTTCATCCATTACTTCAGATCAATAAAAAAAATAATCACAAAATATATCTGTGTCTGAGCAATTACGTCACGTCGACGCCACTTTATTTCCTTTCCAATTGGAATAGACTCACCTTCCAAAAATGATGAATTCTAAATGGGATTTTTCCAATAACTTTATATGAATTTAAATTTTTGGCGACGTGGAGTTATTCCATAATGGTGAATCCTTCAAAGACAGAGAGAAAAAGAGATTGCAATGGAAGCAGGAATTCCGGCATTATCATATATGCAAATGTTGCCGTTCTTTGTTCTTTTTATGGCGATGTTTGTAATACGTGCAAGCGACCGAAATGCAAATTCGAACTTCCGTACTTCGAGGGGGAATAGAGTTCCTTTAAATGCATGTTCGCCAGAGCCACCAATTTCTTTCTGTGTACTTCTCTCGCACTTTAAATGACTCGAAGGAAATGAAAAAAAAGTCGTTGATCGCATTATTTTCGGATTTGAACTTTTTTGTGTTGTTGATAATTTCCTATTTATTGCGCATTAAGACACATTATACGAGTTTCCGCTGAGTTGATGGGGGATTGTGAAGCTGTTCCTTGCAGTTGATGGATGGTGAGAGCATTTCTTTTCATGTGGGTTAGGAAGACATTTATTTAATTCAAAACATGAATTGACATTAATTATTCATTGGATGTTCTTTCTCTTTTTTTTCTGATTTGTTCAGAGAATAAAGCAATAAGAAGCAGCTTTTGGGGATATCAATTGATGATTCAGGTAATATTAAAATGCAAGTACTGAATTTTTTGCATAGTTGTTTTACTTATCATTTTATTTAAATAAACTAAGAATATTCTTTATCGCTATTCAAAAGATAAAGGCATTAAAACCATTTTAGTATTAATTTAAGAAAAATAAACTTGGGGAAGTAAAATTCAATTCAAAAGGCAGGAATTCAACTCAGTTCGTAACCATTATTATATAATTATAATGGACTTTTCTTATATTCTTGAGTGATGAATTATTAGTTTTCTTTACGAAATGGAGTTCATTTAAATAAATTAGATATTTAACATTTATATCACTGCAGACTAATTCATCAGAAATATTTTATGAAAAGAGAAATAATTCTTAAATTTCAGAATATAGTTTAAAATTTAAGAGCTGCAAAAAATTTTACATTCATTTTCCAGGTAATATCATCTTATATATATATATATATATATATATATATATATATATATATATATATACAATGTGTGTGTATGTACTCACTTTAGAAAATTAATCATTGAAATGTTTTGTATCCGTGTGTAACAAAGTATATTTCGAGTAATTTAAAAACCTTTTAGTACAAACTTTAAGTAAAGGCTAAGTCATTCCTTAAATTATGCAGAATTCAGAAAAAGAAATGCTGCGAAAAAACCCCTTTATATAACTTAACGTTTCTGTTCCACATAAATGATTCAGAAACGTTTTCATTTTATTTCTTGAGAGGCAATTTTCTAACTTATTTTAAAATGAATTCTGCATTTCTTTAACTATTTATTCGAAAGTAATCATCGAAAAGGGAAAGAACTGCATCATCAGTTTAAATCTTGTTACTTCAATTTTATCAACGACTGTAATCCTAAAAAGCATTCTTACTTTTAAAACCACTTTCTATCTCATTATTTCTCTTTTTAAAGTATTTCGAAAAACGAAGCGGAACACTGGCCTATTCTTTTAATATTCCTAACAGATTCTATCAAACTTTAATCAAATTACACATACGAGAAAGAGATAAATATAACTATTTTCAGAATAGATATTTATATCCTTACAAAATTCAACTATATTTAGCTCTAACAGGGGAAACTGTTTTTAGCAAAAATGTTTCTGTGCTCATTAGTTTCTTATAATGCTCTTAAAATACTTGAATATATATCTAGCGTTATTCAGGGTTCAATACTAAATAATAACATTTTTCATGCTTTTTAATTTAAATAATACATGGGTATATATGATACTTATCCAAATTTATTGCATCAGTAGCGAAGAAAGAAATTAATAAATTCTAAAATTTTATTACTGTTCTTAAATCTATTTTTCTAAATTTACCTTTTTTTTTTCAAAATAGGACTGAAATGTATTATATTTTGCAAGAATTAAATTTTAAATAGCTTCATTTTGGTTGGCTGTGAGAGAAAATGTATTTCATTTATTTAAAGCACACAAGGCAGAATATATTTTGATTTGTGTTTTAGTTAATTTAACATAAATCTTAATATATTTTAGCTAGTTGTTCTTGTTTCCCTCTTACTGATGTTTGGATATCTATCATTTCTTGTTAGTATATCATATAAGTTGATACCTCACATTTACATAACTTACAAAATATTATTAGTTACATTGGATTTCAAAAGAGATATTTTAAAGCAATGCTGAGTGCTGAATTTTATATGCTGAAGTGCTGAATGCTGGGTGCTGAATATTAAAATCATTTTTTATTATGCTGAATTTTGAGTGCTGAAAATTATAATCCTAGAAGTAATTTGTGGTAAAAAAGCCTAAGAAATATTAATAATACCCAAGTAAAATGAAAAAAGTCCTATTATGAATAAAAAATTATCTATTTGGGAAATGCTTGTCTCATATGTATTTTGTATCAAATTTGCGCTTGTTAAAAAACTATGAGAAATTTGGTAATTATGTTTAATGTCATAGTATGGTCCTTTATGTTCTGAAAGAATTGATAGTGGTTTTAAATTTTCTATAATAAGTGTAATTTATGAATACAATAATGACGGAAAATAAATGTACTTTGAACCTCAAAAGTTATGGAGAAGAGGTTGAAAAAATTTACTTTAAAGTTAAAATATGACATCATTTTATCTTTATGCTTCCAAATCTTGCTTAAAAACTGACAATTACGTTTATGTTTATTAATTAAACGAAACTAAAATCATACAAAATCCGCAAAAGAACCTTACCAATTTTGATATAATATTTATATGTGACAGCACAAGTTATTTTATGAAAAAAAAGGAGTTTATGATTACATTTAATTTTTTTACTAGCAGAAAATAATAATTTTTTAAAAAAAATAGCAGGACATAAAAACTGCTAATCATCTAAGTATTAATAACTTTTTAAAAACAAAATTATGTTATTAACAAAAAAGTTTTCTTTATGTAAAAATAAAATACCATAAATTTTTGTTTAATGTATTGAATATTTTAATATATTTTTGTATTAAAATGGTTAAGGCTTGTTTTCTTAATTTTTACAATAAAAGGTATCATACATTAACATATTACATTAAAATGTATCATATATATTAATATTTTATGAAAATATATTAAATATATAATTATCTTATATTAAAATATAAAACCTATAAAACATATTAAAATATATATATACTCATTAACAAAAAAATTAGCGCACCAAGAAGGAGTCTTCAAAATGAAACGAAATTTTATTTACGTAATGACTATTTTGATATAAGCAAATGATTTAGAAAATCAAAGAAAAAGGATCATTTATTTCAGAGAAAAGGCAAAAGAATGGAAGATTTAATTTCCTGTTGAATCCCCTGTAGCACGAATGCACGATGCGATACGATCGGGCACTGAGGCATACAAGTTGTGTATGATGTCTTGAGACATTTCGTTCCATATTTGCCTTGCCTCTAGTTCGTTCAAACTCGTGAGATGTCCAACTCGCCGTCCCAAATGATCCCAGATATGCTCGATTGGAGACAAATCTGGGAATCGGGCAGGTCAAAGAAGGGTAGTAACAGTGCGAAGACAGTCTTGTGACACCCTTGCCGTGGGAGGCCGAGCATTGTGTTGTTGTAAAATGGCTTATGAGAGCTGTTGCATGAGTGGCAACACATGTAGCAGCAGGATGTCATGGACATACCTCTGGGCTGTCATGGTGCCACGGATCAATACTAGGGGTGACCGTGTATTGTAGGCAATGGCACTCCATACCATCGCACAAGCTGTGGGAGCGGTGTGTCGCTGTAAAGCAAAGGCAGGATTGAGGCGTTCATCACGGGGTCTCCACACACGATTGTCATCACTGCTGAGATTGAATCTGGATTCGTCGTTAAAGACGACCTGGTTCCATTCCGCTGCAGTCCAGTTTCCTCGTGCACGGCACCACTCCAAACGGAGGCGTCGATGGTTGGGCGTCAATACACGTAATGGGTGCCGCGATCCCAAATGTCCTTCAGCCAGGCGTCTTCGTATGGTTCGAGAAGAAACAGGGGGCTCTAGTGAAGGTGCTACTTGTGCCTGGATGGCGGCCGATGAATCAGTTGGCTGTGATCGTGCATTTCTTATGATGTGGAGGTCTTCTTGACGACTGGTCTGTCGAGGGCGTTCTGAGCCTGGTCTTCGTGTAAATGATATCTCTCTCGGATCCACTGGTCCCAACACCTCCTCACAACACAATCAGAGCCGCCTAATTGTCGAGCTACTCGCCTAGCTGACCACCAGCTTCCATCATGCCGATGATTCTCCCCCTTTCAAACTGCGACAGTGCTCATATTGTCTTCGAAAACGGCGTAATGGTAACTATGTCTATCTCAGCCCTTCCTTTGTAAACGATTCAGCAGTCTCAAACAAGCTTTGTTACCTGTATTATACTCCACGGAGAAGGCTATACATAATGCGCAATCACGCTGTATTTTGTATTATTTGCATATCTCTCCGACATGTACCTTCATGCCAAATTTCGTTACGATCCCGCAATCATTTCTTGGTGCGCTAATTTTTTTGTCCATGAGTGTAATATATGTAATGTAAAACATATTAAAATATACATAATATATAAAATATAAAAAATACTAAAATACATATAACATATAAAATATTTATAATATAAAAATATAAAATATATAAAAATATAAAATATATAAAAATATAAAATATATAAAAATATAAAATATATAAAAATATAAAATATGTAAAAATATAAAATATATAAACATTATATATTTAATAACTTTTATTAAAATTATCATAGATAATATATTAACAATATTAACTCTGAAAAAAGATAATACATATTTGTTTTAAAATTCTTGTTTTTGGTTAATTACGGAAATAAAATATTATCAAATGTATATATATATATTTATATATATGTTGTATTTCTCTTTATATATTTCTTCCATTTGGGTTTTTACTATTTTGCTATTAAGAAATTATGCTGAATGGTTACATCCATAATACTGATATAAACACGCATTCTCAGACTTTGTAGTGTGTATTTGATTTATGTTTTTCTTCATGATGTCTTTGCATTTATGACATTTGTAGTAATTGAATATTTTTAAATTACTTGTTTTATTTTTACATGTAGTTAAATTTTGTATTGCTATAGTTGGGTAATTTATTATTAGATCATCTACTTTTTACAATACATTCTTGTATACTTTCGTTTAACATTATCCTTTTAACAATTTAAGGACTTTATTTCAATTTTAGACTTTTGTTTTCTCCTATCTACCAGCTGAATCTGTCTTATTTTTATGGTATTATGATATGTATTAAAAATATTATTAATTATACAATAATTGCATTTTTAACTAGTTGTACATTTTAAATTTGTTTACTTTTGCAATAGTTTTGTAATTTATTATAATATATACACAAGTTCATTTCGTATATCTATTGAGCATTATATATATATATATATATATATATATATATATATATATATATATATATGTGTGTGTGTGTGTGTGTGTGTTTGTGTGTATGTATATAGTTTTGGAAAAGACGTTGTCAAACGACTCTCTAATTGAAAAAGAAAAATCACGTTAAAATTGTATCCCACACATGAGAAAAAGTACGTACATGGTATTATGAATTTTGTTCTCTAAATATCTTAATAAAATTTTTAAAACAATATCGCGGTAAGTTACACATTTTAATAATCAATTTATTAAAAAAAGCATTTAAGCCTAGCCTAGTATTGCTTAGAATAAAAATGAATGCTATTATGTTATTTCAAATATGTTTTTGTTTTAATTTTAACAGAATATTATCACCAATACTTTTAACATTTTATGCAGTTCAAATATAAGTAAATCTATTAGACTCTACTCAGAAATTGTAGGGAGGGAATTTTTTTTTTATAAAAAATGTATAAAAGAGATATCAAATTAAACTAAGATAATTCGAGAGACCAAAATATAAAATTAAGTTAATATACTTATTTAACACATTTCTAAAAGAAATGAATGCTATTTATGATATGAGATCTAAATTTAGTTCTCAATTTGATGATCTTTGCTTTATTCAGTTAAATAACTCATAGCATTTTTCTACATATTAAATACAATGAAATTATTTATGGTTTTTAAAACATCCATTCAAGCAATAGAAACTGAAATAAATTTATTACAAGACGAAGAAAGGTTTATGTTGTAAATGCTGGCATTGCTGTTATTTATGTATGACTGTATGAAGATCATTACTTTATTACCTACTTAATGTTCATTTAAGCACTAACTCATCTCTGTTTGACTATTTTAATAATCGTTATTCATTGAAAGAAAATATTTTAAATAGAATTTCCTCTCATGTGTCTAAGTATAAATCAATCTAAATATAATTATTCTCATGTATATAAATTGAATAGAAGTATTTAATCCTCTTAATTTCAGATAAAACATTTATTTTCGTTATAATCTTCTCTAATGAAATAAAACTGTATTCGATCCCTTGTTTCTCGTTGCTGTTAGTTACACTTTATTCATATTTTTCTATTGAATACATTACAAATCTTAAAATAATATCACACAATGCACTTAATTTTAAAAAAAAAGTATTTCTCTTTAAATATTTTACATATCATTCAAAATTATTAAGTTATCTATGGAATTACTTGATTAATTCCTCTCGAACAGATGCTTAAAAGAAATCAGACTAATAACTTAATCGTTCTTTAATTGATCAAACGCATTTGTGTATCTCAGCTTAAGAAGAATAGCAAAAGTATGTTTTAACATAGTACTGTAATTATAAGAGAATTAAGGTACGATATTCAACTATTATAAAATCTGACTTATACCTAGAATCAACATAATAAAGTCAGAGATTAATAAATAAAGTTATAGTATCTCCTGTTTATCAGATAAGTTTATATAGAAAATCTGGAGGATGCAACTCCTTTCAATTCTTATATATTTGCACAAACTTCAGAAAGCCACCATAGGCTTAATAGAAAGAGAAGAACTGACAGAGCAAAATACAATCACACAAAAGGATTCAATAAATGCATGAGAGAACCAAATATTATGAAGGAAATCATTAAAAATCTGATTTAAATATAATTTTGCTGAGCTACATCATTTTAACTAGCTTACAAATTGTTCTGTTACTTACTTTCGTCACAAAATCGTATACGACATACCAACTGCAAAAAATTTAGATTCAATACAGTTAAATTTTGCTTCTATACAACTACTTCAACTTCAATATATCAGAGTACCAAACGAATTTTGTCTCTCGCAATAGAGAACTACTGCGAGGAGGATATTGTTCAGCTATATCTAACTAGAAGAAGCAAGTCGAATTCTTCTGTTTTTTTCCGCATTTCGAGAGAAAATGAAACTTTCCTTGCTACTTCACCAAAGGAAAAGAGTTTTCAAGCACGTATGTTCGACGAAAAAAGAAATGAAAACTTTGCGCTTATTGTATGTAGGTCAAACTTCATCCAGAAACAAATTTTCTTTAGAAAAGTTTGAAAATTGAAAGCAATTTCCTCCTTTGTAAGATGAACTTTTTTTTTATAATAAATCATTTCATAAATTTTAACTGAAAATTTTAATTTGAGTATATTTTTAAAGTCAAGTTTTCAACAACATTAGCTTTGAAAAAAGTGAGTTCATCTTTCTAATTAATCTTTAAGTTGTATAATGTAGATAAATCTTTTTTTTTTCCTTCTTTAATTTGGATCTTGAAAGAAATTTTTAATAAATGGCAATTTTTCTTAAGACTTGAAAATAATTCGCCAGAATAAATTTATCTAGTCAAATGTTTGACAGAAGTTTACTTAAAATTTCGTTTTTTAATGTAGATTAAATCTTAATAAATTTGTAGAGTAGTTATATAATAAAGAATAAGAGTAAATTTTTTTTTTTTATTTTTTACACTTATTAATGACGAACTTAAAAGTTCTTTACATGAAGCATAGAAAATGAGAACATCAGTATTATATGATTTTTAAATCGTAATTATAAAGCAAAAAATAAATAAATAAGTAAAATATGCTGTCGAAATAAACTTTTTATTTTAATAAATTGTGCAGTCTTTATTAAACACAGGATTGAGAGTTTTTCAAACATACTCTAAATATACCTTATTTTAAGACACAGTTTGTTCAATTCTGTTCGCAAAAAACCATAAATAATAATTTCTTGAATACACACACACACACACACACACACATATATATATATATCTATGGAGAGGAAAATTTCAAATGAAAATTAGTCCTAAGGAAATAAAGCTTGAATTAAGATCACATAAGAATCCTTCTTGTTCCAGTTTATATTCAAATTAGCAAACGATTAGAAAAATTATATGCGGTTAACCTCGTTCATTATTGCTTATTTTCACAAGAATTGTGAGAATTAATGGTATTAGCGTGATGAATCACATAATTCCTTCTTGAAGGAAATTCATTATTTCCTTTGAGAATCACGAATTAATATCTGTTTCATAGAAAATTTATCTTTGTTAATTGAAATATAGAAAAATAACATTTAAAGCAATTATTTAATCAAGAGCTTTTATTTTATAGTTCTTATTAGTTATGAAATTTGAGTTTTAAGAGCATGGTAAAAAAAGAAATTTTCTTAAGAATATTAATATAGTTGCAAACTTTAATATTTATTGTTATGTTGACATTAATAAATTTCCTAATATCATGTTACGTAATGCTCCTAGAATTTAAAAAGGAAATGTAATGATGTACATTCTTCTTTTTTCTTTTTTTTTGGACAATTAATTTCACAGAAAATAAATATGCATTGTCATAACGACTTTGTGTTTATTCAATAACTCAGCTATTAAATTTCATAAATGAGGAAAACAAATCAAGTACAAGTATCTCATTTTCAGTTGATTATTTTGAAAGAGATTTATATATTATCCTGAATCACAGCTCTTTTCTTGAATATCAATATTTTAAGTATAATGCGTTTTAAGTACTATAAAAAAGTGTCATTTATTGCAATAAATAAAAATCAAATTACTATAACAATTTTTTTATATCAGAATACTGCTGAGATATTTGTTTGCTATAAATTTTAGAAAATTTCGTTCAAAAAGGTTTGTGCATGTGTATCAATAGGTTTATCGTTCAAATATATTCAAGAGCGAGAAGAAGAACGGTTTCAATTCATTATATTTTTCTCAAAATTTTATCGCAAAAAAAGTAACATTTTTTTAGTTTTTGATGCAATTGTATATATTTTTTATTTTATGAATAAATCTTTTGAAAAAAAAAATTCTTTTTTATTAAAAATATATTGAATTTCTTAAAATGCATCGGATTTTAGCCAATTTAACATTTTTCACATGTTAATAATTGTTTAAATCTATGCGTGTATATGTGTTTACTATGTTATTAAAGTAAACAAGAAACAAATGCAATTCTTACTTCTTTCCTTTTTTTCATGAATTATTATTAAGAATAGCACTTCTTATCTCGGTTGATTGGTAAAATGTAAATACAGCTCGATTTGCAAGTTTTATTCCTTACATCCGTATTTGATTTTAATGAAAAGTAACACATGTTTTACTGGGCCACTAAATTTAAAGCAACCTACATAGCAAATATTCTCAGCAAATGGGTTTCGCAAACCTTATTTTCCTCGAAAATATCTGGAGGCAATGAGAGAAATTTTGAAGCACTTTCTATCATGTCAGTTATTTCCTACATTTCCATTTAATTTACTTTAGGTTTGGTCACAATTTATTCACAATCAGGATCGTTAAATATCACATCTTGTAGCAATAGGAGGGCCATTCAAAAAGAGTCCGTTTTAGGATAGGGGAATGGCGTATTAGGAATTGAAAATAGGAATGAAAACTCATCTTACTTCAGTCGACTGAACTATTTTCTTTTTCTGAGAAGTTCATGAGTTAGATGCAATTCACATCCCATAAAATCTTTGCCGTAACGTTTCCTCGTATTCAGGAATGGTTTCTTAAAAAATCAGAGCCCTTACTTGACGGCTACAATTTTGATGTGGATGACGTCACTACTCTTTTTAGTCAAGCCTTTCTTAGAAATTCATAGCATACCTGTTGATTTACGTTTCTCTCGCTTTCAGCCATTTTTAGAAAAACACTATCTAAATCACAGAGACAATGTTTTAGTGACGTCATACACCTCAATATCGCGCCCACCAGATAATGGTTTTGCTTTCCTAGCAAGCCATAGCAAAATATCCTATTCATTTTCTATAGAGCAGATTCACCGGAAGCAATCCATTTAGAATTTTGCTTGGTCTGTGGTGTATAATGATGAATCTAGGTCTCATCCAGGTGTCAACTCAATACAAAATGACAACTACTCAACGAAGCAGCAATCAAAACTAATTTGTGTATTTTGAGCCACATAAAAAAAAAATGGCTTTTCTGTGGCTCCATTTTATTTTGGAGCCTTTTAATAAATGGCTTCACAAAATAGTGACAATACCTTGCCTAAGCAACGTCATCCATCGTTAAAAATAGGTACATTTTTAGCTACCCACGTACAGTAAAGTTAAGCATTCGATTTTAATTCTTTAATGCATGACAAAGATATTTTTTCTCAAAACATGGAAATTAGTACAATTATACTTTAAATCGTTCATTTCAGTCCAAATTAAAATGTATCTTTTCCAGTATTTAAGACCTGGATAATACATTTAATTACTGATACATGTATTAGATAAATGTAAATAGCTAATTGCTGAAATGTTAGTTAATATATGATGAATGTGAAAAGTTAAATATAAGTACGGTTCGGTATCTAGGCAATTGATTCGGAAAACTGTTTTATCAAACTGATTTCACATGCCTGGGAAGTGTCCTTCAAATAAAATGAAATAATTTCTATATAACGTCATTTTTTCATTGAGGCACATTATTTTTCTAAGTAGAAATTCAATTTTAAAAGTAAAGCTCTTTTCTGAATTTCTTGTTTTGCCTGAGATATTTTTTGATGACAAAGCAGTCATAAAAGTCAGAAAAGATTGTCATGTCAAAGTATAACATTTACTCAGAAAATTTTTGAAACTGGTAAATATGTGCACTCAACCGAATGAAACTGACAATCCATTTTTATTGGTTCAGTTGCTCTTGACAAATATTAACTTATCAAATGTAGATTATTTACGCTGTTCTCAAATGCATCAGATATCTACTTACTGATTATTTTATTACAGTTATATTTATGTTATGTGTAGCTATTTCATTTCTGAATGCATTTTTCATTTATTACAAAAAATAACAATGTGTTATTTTTACGAAAATGTTGACGTTTTAAGAGTAGTATTTCACATATCTGGTTATCCCATCGTCTAACTCGAAGTAGAAAACAAAGAGTTTTTCAACTGAAGATACATTAACTATTTTACCTTACAAATGAATATACTATACACATTAAAACCTTCATGTTAATAATGTCTTCATATTTATTGTTATCTAATGTTTATCTTATAAACTTATCCCTGAAAAAAAAATCTTTTAAAATCTAAAATATTAAATAAGTGAAATTTTAAGTGTAGTTCTTATCTTAAATTTCAAAACATTTTGTAATAAATAATTTAAAAGAAACAAGGATGTAAGTGACATTATCTTTCAATAATTTGAATAAGACTTTTTTTGGGAGTGTTGCTACTAGAAACATTGATAATGCTTTCGAGATGAATACACACAATGAACGGATCATTTAGCAGTTCGTTTAAGAAGTTTCAAAATAGAGGTACAGTCACCTAAAAGTGAAGAACCTCGTCATTGTTCTGGGAAATCTTGAAATGTTAAATTTGACCAGCAAAGAATTAATACGTTACTTATAGTACAATTGTTCAACAGCTCTTTGTTTTAGTAACATGAAAAAGTTGGAATATTTAGTACCTTATGATTTTATAACTGTCCAAGAAACGTGGCATTTGATGTACATTATTGTCACGCCTTAGCAAGTGCCTTTCCTACATTAAATTATTCTCTATTAAGAAAAACAGATTTTCTTTACGACTATCTATAAGATGAGACAAATTTAAATCTTCTGAAGAATATTCCAAGATCCATTTAAATCCCTCAATATGAGGTTTATTGTACTATAATGGTCTATAGCAGAGGTAATTCACATTAGTAGACTTAAAGGTCAAAATATTTTACCAGAACGTTATAAGTTGATCTTTGATAGATGCTCCGGAAATTGTTCGGGAGATAATCAGTTTCTTTTATATCTATAATCATAAAGAAGTTCTCTTGCAAGATAAAGCAAGTCTTAATAACGCAAAACGAATGATGATGACAGTTCATGAATTAAGCTAAGAAGCAATGCTTCGTTCTACTTATTCCCTTGAATTGCTTGTTTCTTGCACACTATCAGCTTTAGATTACATCCTGCCAAGAAATTACTTTTGCGGAGGACTACTTTTTACTACATGCGAAGGACTTTTTTTTTTACTATATGCACTTCTTAATATCCTGTATAAATTATATTTTTCTAAAAGGAATATTGACATTGCATGGCAAATAGAATTAAGGAAGGGAGCAGAGAAGCTTAGCTGAGAGCAGGGAAGGGCTTAGTTTTTGTATTCTAGATATTCCAATGTTATTATCATTTTTCAAATATTTCATACGAAGCAACCAGTAAATATGTTACAAATTAATATAAACTCCGTTTAGTGTAGTTTACCTATTAAGGTTACATTTCATTACGCAGAGAAAATTAATGAAATCTTAGTGAACACATATATGATAATGATTCTTACGTTAATTGCTTCTTCAGCTTTCAAAAATTAATATTTATGAAAACAAAATTAATGTCAAAGACTGCACTAAAATACATAACATGAAAATGTGTTTTAAATCTTCTTAATTTTTCTATTTGTCTCCAAATATAGTCTTAAATCAAAATAAAAAAATGTCGTGGTTGAAAGTAACTCATCTTAACAGAAATCTTAATTGATCGTCTTTCTCAAAAAAAAAATGCTGTTTTTATATAAATGAAATATGAATAGTCTTTAGAAAAGTAATGCGCAGAGTGTTTCGAAACTTATGGGCAAAAAGTTAAGGAGTAATAGAAAATATCTCAGCAAGCAATTTTCACCATTCAATGCAGAGGCGGAGAACAAGCTCTGAATCTCTAGTCGGCGCTGTAATAAAAAGCAAAACACGTGAAGTGGGTGGTTTTTTTTTTTTTTTTTTTTTTTTGCACATCGTCATTTCTACCGATGATTTCGTGAGGTAGGCGACGTTCAGAAATCAGGAAAATAACAAGCCTCCTGAAATCAACGGTAGAAATGACGTTGCGCAAGAAAACTCGCGCTTTATGGTTTCTATTACAACACCGTCTAGCAGTTCATAGTTTGTTCTCTCCTTGCGCAATGTGTGGTGAAAATTGCTTGCTTACATGTTTTCTATCACCCCATAAATTTTTGCATATGAGTTTCGAAACACTCTATATGATAATTAGAAATAATAATAAGACAATATTTAGAAGAGTAAATTACATGTCTTACAGCTAATTTAAAACATTACGAATTTAATTTAAAAAGACTTAGTGTTTTCAATTAATTGTTAACATATCTTTGACTTTGAGTTATAAAAATATATTTCATTTTTAAATTCGCAAATTGTCTTAAAATTACCCTTAATTCATAGTTGAACTTATTATATTTTTACAATCATGATTATCTAGTTACTATTAATATTAATTTTATTCTTGACCCATTAGATAATTATCAAAACATTAAAATATGTATATGATCGCACAAAAAATATGTGCAATATTTGCTTCTCAGATTAAAAATTGAAAAAAAAATTGAGTTTATAATATAAATTCCCCATTTATTCTGCTCTCTTCCAGTCTTATTAAAAAGAAGAAAAAAATAGATTTCATATAAAAGAAGTTTCAAATTTAAAAGGAAGCCCACAATGTTCGTTTTCTTAAAATATTAAAAAAAAAAGAATAAAAATATCACATACTTTCAAGAAGCTATACATTTAATGAGGAATTTAGTCTTCAAAGATGGTAGTTTTTCTTTTCTGACTTATCACGATATGTTTTATTAATAGAAATTCCACGTGAAAAAGAAACTATGTTCCTTTAGCAAACTTAAGCTTAAAAGAATTTAAGAAATTCTTAAGGAATAATATTTTTAAGCAAAATAAGTATAAAAAACATAATTAGTCAGTTAACATTGGAAATATTAACGCTGGTTTGAACACACTATTTTGAAAATCTCCGATTTTTGCATAAAATGGAGAAAACAAATTATTTAATAAATAAAATAAAAATATAATAAGCATGTTAAAATATTTTAAATGATATATTCTGAAGCATATTTTATATAGTTGATTATGTAAGTGGAAAAATTAAACTAAATTAGAAGTTTACTGCTTATTAATTTGTTACAACTGCTGAGCAATAATCAAAACAATACGCAAACAAAAAAGTTAGTAGCTTTTGTAACTTATCATAAAATATTAAAGCCTAAGTAAAAGTATTTCAGATCTCCACTAAAGTTTCAACTTAAAGTACAAAGTCTTGTTACTTTAAAATATCTTATTTATTTCTCCCAATAAAACGACCATTTCCTTTTTTTAACGGAAAACTCCACACTTTCAAAACAAAGTATATTTTTCTCCATAGTCCAATGGCATTACTTAGCACTAAAGGTGCCTCAGCGCAAGGCATTCCTTTACATCTTAAATGAGATGTTAATGGGAACAAAATAGGATAACTGCAAAGAACATTAATGAAACTCAAAATCTTTTTTTCTTCCTTGCACCTTCACAGAGCTTGCATTCACTGTTAAAAAACTCACCGATTCTCACATTCACAGAGGAATGGCTTTCAGGGATTCTTTCCCTCTCAAATTTTAATGATCTCTTTTCTATCTTCGAAACCAGCAAATGGAAGGTAATTCAAGGACTGTAATCCTCGCTTATTCGAAGTTCGAGTGAGAAAGTTTCTCGGTGACTAATGGCGATGAGGAGTAAGTAATGATCCTTGTTACTGTATTTCCTTTTCCAGTTCTTTGTAGAGTTTCCACCTGCCTTTGTGTTCCGAATAGATGAACTGGTGAATCTCCATAGAATTTTAAATGGATGGGTAGTAATGTTGTCCGAACTTATCAAGATCACAGCATCCCTCTTTCCTTTGAGCAGGTTTGGAAACAGAATATGTTCCCCCCTAAGTTACAGTGTTTGAATAAATCCCATTATGGGTGCTCCTGGTTACTAATTAAATTGGATGGAAAATGAGAAGTACCTACGTTGCCTAATAAGAAAATAGCTTCTGCTCATTTTCGCTCGTAAGAGCGATGAAGTTCTGAAGGCATTTGAGTTTATTAAATGCATTCACTGGATTTGAGCAAATGGAGGGAATTTTCCAGTGGAGTGCTGAGGATATGGATGCTAATAGGACTGAAGATTAATTTTGTATTTTAATTTCATTTATTTTATGTGTTGCGCTTCAAGCTTTTAAGATATCGCAGATTTAATTTCTGACTCCAGGACTGAATAATTTTGAGCCTCGGGCAGTTCCTCAAGATTTACCCGGTTTAAAAGGAAAGCGATGTCGAATTAAATTAATTTTTCAGTTTTCGCAAGAATTCAAATATTTTCAAGCAAGGATATTTATTTAAAGTTATAGTAAAAAGAATTAACTTAATTAAAATTATGCACGTATTAATATGAACTAAACAGTAATTTATATAGATGCGTTACTTATCATCTGACCTCATACAGGGGTTCAATTAGTTATTTATACACATTATCACAACATAACCTTTATTTTCTTATCAATTTGAATCTATTTTTCATTCTTCAAATTTAAAGACTTTGTCATTGAATACAGGATTAGAATTAGAAATCATACATACATAATTAGGAAACAAAAAGGACAATAAATAAATAAATTCGATCGAAATTTTACCTAATATTGAACAGTGTACTTATGGGAAATAAAATTAACCTAGAAATCTAGTCGATAAGTTAACTTGGCTCTCAAATGACAAGCTTAGATTAAAATTTAACAAATTTTTAAACAATATCTTCAATATTTTTGAAATAAAAGCACTATTTTAAGGTTTAAAAGGAATTTGTGCATTTATTTATTTTAAAAATATTATCTAATTAATTTTAAACGTATATAGTTAAAAATTTCATTTTACGGTTTTATGCCTTTTGGAATGAGATTGGTCTTTTGTGAAAGCATAAAACATTTTCAACCCTTCTGTGTGTTCTGTTTTAAAAATTCAAATGAAATATATACGAGAGAAAGAGAAAAGCTGATTATGTCCAATATTTAATAATATTTTTAAAAATTCTAGCTTTGAATACCTAATTGAGCCAACAGTCGTAACTTTTATCAGGAACACATTCTAAGTTAAAATTTCTGTGATTTTAGTTTATCAAATTTCATAAATTTATTTTTAGTTTAGATATGTATGTTTGTGATTATGTACACATCTACTTTAAATGTTATTATTAGCAATTAGTTTGTTTTTACAGTATGATGCACTCAAGTGCTTTAGCGTTTGATGTTGAAAATGTTTGGTATTCATAAAAATAAAGCAAATAACGACTGAAAAATGTTTCTAATAAAATATTATCTAAATTTATTTTATATAGCATGAGCGATACATTATAGTAATAAATATAAAATAAAAAAGGCGCATTTCAATGTATTCCTAAATAGAACAGGTATTTTTTGGGTGCAGAGCTATAGTAAAAATATTAATATTCAAACGTAAATAAATTATAAAATTGTGGCTTCATTTTTTCTCACTTAATATCGAATATGCGTTTTTATTGTGCTTACACGCATTTTGAATCTGTGTAGAGGTTCTAAATAATCGACAAAGTATTTCGTTTCAATCTATCAACTACATTCTTATCAAAAATTCAAACACTGAACAATAGTTGAATTAAATATACTTGTACTGATTTAAAAGCACAGCATAGAAGAAAAAATAATACAGTACTATGATAGTTAAAACAAATTATTAGTTACGTAGCAGCCTGTTTGCTCTATCAGTTTTATTACCTCTTAAAGAACACCTTTTGGGTTTCCAAAACATTTCACAGTACAGTAGACTGTATCTAATACAGTGGTGGAAACGTGATATGCAGCCCTGTAGATAGCAAGAAATACTGCACTGAATTAAAAAAAATGGCAATTGCGATAAACTCTAGGCAAAAATGGGAGCAACGCTGAGTTGTGAACTCGTTGTCAAAATCAACAAACTCAGGAATCAGTTGTTGTATAAGAAAATATCTGTTAAACCAGTAAAAGTATAGATATTATATTCCTTGAATTGAAGTGTAGAATATGATTTCAAAGATATTTCATATCGGAATTATTTTTGTAGAAGAATTACCATGCAAAATATATATTTCTTAGAGCTTTTAAACTTGTTTAAAATTATTTTTTTCGGATTATCATATATTGTTTAAGATATATTGTGCTAATTGGACGTAGAATGTATTTATTCTTAAAATTTCTATTCTTGAATATACATTAAATATTTGTGACATACATCAATATATTATCAAATACTAAAGGTTAAATCATAACTAAACGGTCGCATAAATTTGTCTAAATTCTGGTCAACAAAGCGCAATGTTGCTTAATTATATTCGTTAATACTATTTTAAATTTTGAATACACCCCCACCCATATATATATATATGGATACACATCTTAGTTTTATTTTTATAATGTGCAACTAGCCAAAAAATATTTTAGAAACATATTCGATTATGAAAATACGAGGTATTATAATTTATCACTGCAAAATATCATTTATTGTTATGAACGTTCATCACAAACAATAGTAATTAAGAAAACGATAACATTAAAAGTTTATTATATATAGGAAAGCGATAATACAGTAATGCAGAGCGATAATATTTCATAAAAAAATTTATTTTAGACGATCACTTGAGGAAATATCAATTAATTTTTGACATTTCCTGAAGAGTATTTCGAATTATTTTTTTCGCATAAGAACGGAAATGTATTTTTACAAATTTTTGTAAAATACATTTATAAAAATTTTAATCATATATTTATAAATACATAAATGTTTGAGAAATTGTTAAGTGGATTATGAATGTTCATATATAAATTTTAATACTTTATTTACGAGAATACTCGTGATTAGATTTAATCTAAGCAATATTTTCACAGATGCACTCAATTCCATACTCTTTCACAAATTTAACTATTGTTCTTAGGCATACGGTTAGAATGCTTTATGTTTGTACCGTATTTCATTCTTAATTCAGTTAAATTTTGACCACTCTGTAGGAATATCACTAAGCCAAGAGTGTTATTAAATTACAATTATCAATAATTTACGTTGCTCTGAAAACTCACCACCACATTCATCATCCCGATTTTGGATGTCATTCTGAGCCTTGTGTAACCTAATTATGTTCATTAATGCAGTACATTGGTTCAATTTCAAACGGGATAGTTTAAATCACTTTATCCCCAATCAAGATAACCATACATAAACCTAAATGCAGTAGTTTATAGATAATAATTGTCGCTTCAAGTTTAGCTGATGTCTCTTTTCACGTTCTTCGATTTAGTACAATGATAAGCGAAACTTACGAAATATTTATTCTGATATAAAGAAGAAGATTTCTTAACTTAGTTCCGCTCAACCATACTTTGGTTCAATTGACAATTCAGTTCAAGAATCCGCTCATGACAATTAACACAATATGTTTGTATTCAGCATTTTGAAGAGTCTTTTTCAGTTGAGTAATGAGTGCGTAACGTAGTCTATATAACTCTTACGTATAAGTAAAATGTTTGATTATTTGATACTGTTCAAGTAATTTGGTGTATTAATTTATATGAATCAGTTCACCAGTCTATTTGTTACGTGGTTTTAGACCCGGTCTCAGTGGACAGTCAAACGAGTATACGTTGAATCTAAAATTTTGTCATCGATTAAATTATATTGATTGATTGAGATTGCTTATTAACAATGTACTTTTAAGCAATACGAGAGTTAGTAGCGACAATTTCGCAATTTTATAGCCTCGTCAAGTAAAGAAGATGACATCCGAGATTCCACATTTTTCTGAAAGCTTCCACACCATGGCAATAGGAGGACATGGAACTCAACGTGTATCAGCCACGCTACACGGGGGAATTTTCATGGCATCAGAACTCGATTTCAAGACTCAACGTAAGAGCTTCACTTATACTTTTATATAACTTTTGTTTTTATACTTCAAATAGGGAAAAGACATAAGTATTAAAACAAAAACAGTATATCTTTATCCGTTCATACTTCTTATCGCGTTGCTTAGGCGAGCTGCGCGGTTTATATTTGCATTTGTCACTTGCGATGGATTACAGAAATCCCTTTTAGTGGAGTGCTTTGTAAACAAATAATATCCTTTACATAATCAGCGATCCCAAAGCGCCCTCTAGAGGCGGGTGACAACTGACGGAAACAACGACCGAACCGAGTTCGCAGTCATGATCACTGAGCAACCGCAGCCATTCAGTATATTGATAATATACGGATTTGCACAAACTCGAGAGGCTGATTCTTTCTTGAAAAGACTGTGAATAAATAAGCCTTCTTCAAAAAAATTTCCTGAGTTCATAATTTCTTTATTTGCGTATAGTTTTCTCTGAAAAAGTATCACACATTTTTTTAAACATAATAACACAAACTATTCTTTTGAAATTGGATTAATAATAATATTAGAATATCCTGCTTATAGAGATAGTTATTATTATGAAAAAACTTTGTTTTAAAGAATAATTTCATTCCTTTTTTCAAATTGTTTCAATATAAAAGAAAAAAAAAAATTAAGTAAAACTAGCAGTTTGATTGTGTCCTGAAAAATATAAACTAGCAGTATTTTGAATATTTATTATTTTTTTCTACAGAATTACCTGCTTTTTTTCAGTAGTATAATATTAAAATTAAAAATCAAACATATAAAATGGAAATAAATGGTCGAAATATCAGTCCATTTGCTTATTTTATGAATAATAAATTTTACATGATAGTAAATTTATCTTCCCTTTATGATTTGCCGTTGGAAAATTCTTTATGTAGAAATTTTTTTTCTGTCCATGGTATAAATAGAATTGCACAAGAAGGAACACAATAGAAAATAACGAGAAAGGTCAATCCATCTTTACATAATTTCTTTTTGTCTTCAGTGAAAAAATATTATCTTCAGAAATAAAATCCAATCAATAGCTTTTAAAACAAAAAGGACTAAAATCTCTTCGAAATCTTAAGTATTTTAATAACCTGAATTTTTTTTTTATTTTTCTATAAATTGGATATTCCAATTACGAAAATGTGTATCACATTCACGTATTTACAACTGAATCCATCTAAGTAGTTTATTTAATTTCATGTTATACATTGCAATTTCCTCATTTTCGTAGCTTCGAAGAGATTAAATCTTATCACAAGGAGCAATTTTTTTTTGTTTATAAACAACGGTTGTTGGAAAAAAATGTTTGTGGTAAACTGTAACCTCTGTGTTAGCAAGAATTTTAAAAAAGGTAACATATGAAAGACGCGACATTTTATCATGTTAACTAAGATCTTATTAATTTACAAACCTAAAAGATCTCTTAATGCTCCTCCCTCCAACGAAGAAAAAAAAGTTTTGTATATTGATTCATTTCTCTTCGTCAACAAGAATTCATTATTTACTGGAATTAGTTCAGGTTTGTAACAGCTAATGATGACACGATAGAAATAAATAATGACTTTGCATTTATTTTATGCTTTTTAAATATTTTCTTTTCATATTTATTGTATTTACTGCTTAATTACGAGGATGTATAAAAACAAAATTATGAGCAAACTTTGATGACATTTTAAGGGACAGAAATTAATTTAATAAATAGTTTTCCTTATTTTAAAAGAGTTATGATGCACATATAAAGAAAGTGTAAGGCATATTGTAAAATAAATTTTATGATCCATTCAAAATATCTTTCCTTTCGCATTGTCTAGTCTTTAAAGACAGCGTGATTACATTAAAATAATTAAATATACAAGTTCACAAGGCATCATGTTTGCTCACACATACATATACTTAATATATATATATATATATATATATATATATATATATATATATATAATTTCTTTTAGCTGTAAATTAATTAAGGGTATTTTACAAAAGTGTTAATATTTTTAAAATTTGAGTTCTGTGTAGAAATCATCTTGTTTCCTTAAAAATTTTAATTAAGTTCCAAATATGTGTATGAGAGGTTAGTAACTGCTTTAATACTGGTGACATTTCTATTTTAATTTGAGGTATTAAAAGCTATCTAAGGAAAGAGAACGTCTTTTAGATTGGATGCCATTTGCACAATTTTAGCGGGCACTTAGGAAAAAAGCGACATCTTTTATACAGAAAACTACTTAGTCATAACTAGTGGGTTCTTAGTCTGATTTATAAAATCACATTCTGAACTATGAGGAATGTGGTATTTTTAAGCAGAAATAAATTTCTTTTAGTTTAAGAAAGTTTTCAACAAAAATGTTTTCTTTGGTTTATTGCTGATACATTCAAGGTAGGGCATTTTGTTTAAATAAGCTATGTTTCTAAAATTTACAGTTTTCTCATAAATTAAGTACAACTACAGGGTAATTTTTTTATGTAAGGAAACTGTTTCAAATTAGGTACTATATAATAAAACTTCATAATTTAGATATAATTGAAACAAATCATACTTAAGATTCTTATATGAGATATAAACTGAAACTTTTATTATTTTATGAAATTCTTATTACTATAAAATAAATCCTATTGTATTGAGTACAGCATTGGACGTGGTCAGGCTTAAAGATTAAAATTAATAAAATAGATTCTTCTCGATTTTTTCATACTTTACGCCAACAATAATGTTCGGGATAAAACTGCCCAATGTAGCGGAACGGATGTACAGTTTGAAAATATTGCATATAAATTTTGAGATGGTTTTAAAAGAGAGATGTTAGTCAAATAAATTGAACATTTTTTCGCATTCAGTAGAAATAATATAATTTTTCACTCGCTGATACAAAACTAATATACATTAAAAACTGCAAAATGCCCCTCTCCTAATTTAATTCTTTTACTTCTAATGAATATCATGCCCCGATTGGAAATAGAGGATGACATCCCAAATGTTCTTCACTAACATAGATTTTAGACATATAAAACATGGTTCGAACTAACATAGATTTTAGACATATGGGTAAAAAATCAAACAGTAGAAATGGAAATTTTTTTCGTTCTATTGCTTCTTCCAAATATATTAGAATATAATTATAGCACTTGCGCAATTTAAATTTAACATTACGAAAAGTTGCTCCTGTAAGTCTTGGCAAACAATTTTATCATTTTTATAAATCCCTGGCACAAAAAGACTCAGGATTACTGCCAAATTGGATATTCTGACAAGAAATTTAAAAAGTGCATGAATACCATGTTGAGAGTCCAGAGGACTTACCATCATCTGAATCGGTGAATCCCGCGAAGTAGTCTCTCTCGTTGTCTGAGCTGGATTCGGACGACCCTGAGCTGGGCGTTGTGCATTCTTCCGGATTGTGGGCGGACATTCTGGAATACGACGTTGGAGGCTGCGTGACTGTAGACGGTTGCTGCTGCTGGACAGTGATATCGTCTTGCCCTTCTCCTTGCAATCTGTGGTAACCTTTTCGAGTGTTCCGGCCAGGTGGCTCGCTCGCGTTCAGGCGCGAGGATATCGTTGCGTCCGATGTGCTGGTGCCGAACTCCTGCAGACTAAGAGTGTCCGGCACTGGTTCACCTGATAAAGACAAAAAAAAAAAAAATAAGCATTTTTGTTGAATAATGCACATTAATATAACTTCTTCTCTATGAAGTACAGAATAATAAAAATAGCTTTTAACTTCCAGAAATCCAGTAATAAAAAATTTCGAAATCATCAATATTCTCAATATGAAGAAATTTTATAACCTTTTTAATCCTTTTTGAGTTCAAAAATTGCATTTCAGAAATTCAAAAATTTCTCAGTAAGGTTTAACTTTCAAGCTAATATGACTGTTAATGTGTTGCTGTTTTTCATATGATGCTTTATATTAAAAAAATACCGATAAAATGTAAAAATTCCTAGAGAAAATTCATTATGAAAAAGGAATACATATTCAGAATACATGTAAATATCTGGAATTTATATACATGTTCTGAATATATTATAAAATCATGATATCGTTAGATGGTTCCGAATTATTTCAATACCAATGGTTTGAAAAATCATTTTTTGGAAACATATTTCCTCTATACGTTTGCTAAGTCTTTATTTTTATCTGGATATACTAGTAAATAATGCTAATGATTTTTAAATGTCTATAAGGTATGTGCGGACATAGAAGATGAGTGAGTTTGATTACATAGGGCTAAATATAATCCATGTTCTATACTTCTCATATATTTGAGTAAAATGTAAATCTACAAAAGAAATTTAGGAAAATGAGAGCTTTTACCGAGGTAAACAAACGATTCTTTTCCTTTCATCTGTGTTTGAAGAACATGTGTGTTATGATTTCTAGTAACACAAATATTAGAGGCAAAGTTTTGGTGAAAAAACTATGCTAAATGTAGGAGAAATTTAAAATTTCTGTCTGAAGAGTAAATACACGAAAATAACAGGTACCTCAAAACTATATTTTAGAATCTAGTTCTCAAATTATTATAACCTAAATGTATTATAGTTTTTCAAGAATTAATAAGTTTCCTAAATTTCTTGACGCTTTATTTCTTTCTTCGAAATTTGAGAAAAACGACGAATGGGGAATCAACAACAAACAGTGACTTAATTCTATCATTGAAAACGTTACTTGTACAAATATTATTTTGATTAATATTTTAATTTTATCTCTAAAGGATATACGACGTGGTAGCTGGGTGATTAAAGTAGCTAGCTTCATCTCCTGTGATATTCCAAACAATTTGCTGGTATTTGTCCTGTTCCATCAGAGACCACCGAGGAGAATCAACTGCTTTTCTGAGTTTTCAAGTAGCTTAGTATACAAATTAGGAGATTGAGACTCGGCCTCTTACTTGACGCGGACTCAACTTTTTGAAGTTCTAGTTTGTCAACTTTATTTGACAATGACCTAAATTTCTGAAATATTCAGTTCAAATTCGTGTCGTGATGAAAACTCAAACTAAATAAAAATATCTCGTATGCATAACACGATATATGACCTAATATTTTAACGAATCTCTTAAATGAAAGTAACCGTCGTTTGAAGTGACAGAAGGCCATGCATGAGTTTAGAAAAGGTTCTGAGTGGTTGAAAAAAGGGTGGTTATTTCTATGACTCTATGGACTAATAGCGGTTATCTCTATCGGAAAGTGTAAGTTATCTCTATGACTACATGGAGGAAAGGAGATCGCTCCCGATCGGATCATGAATACCTTCAAATATTGCCAACGCACATTTGTGCAGGTTTCAGAGACAGAAAATGAGATTCCAGGGGAGATTTATCGTCATCTGCAAAATATGTACGGGAAGGAGTTTGAAATATGTTTCTCCCGCACTCTAGAATTTTTATGGGGCAGTGTAACATGAACAGCTCCCTCAGGAGAGAACGAGCGCACCTACAAAACGAGGACCACTCCAAACTGGTGGCCATGGTGATAGAATTATTTTATTGTATTTTGGCAAGTAATTTAAAGCTTCGTAAGGGACGTAAAAGACAAACAAGTACGAAAAACAGATATGGGTCAGGTAAAGAATGAGTTGCTACAATGGAAAATATGATGAGGCAGAATCGACGAATCACTTCCTGTACAGACTATCAGCAAGGAATCTGTTTACACACATTTCAATGAAAGTTAATGCAGCCAGCTACAGCTCCATCAAACACCAATCGGAAACAGTGATCAAGAATCTTCGACTTTAGACGTTCTGCAGATGGATTATTCTGTTTCCTGAAGACACGCGTCCTCACCTGGCTATTATATGTAAAGATTTGTAGTGGCTTTTTGGTTAGGAAATTCTCAAATATCCCAGTTTTATTGCTGATTTCCCCCCTTGTGACTGTCACACCCAAGAAATTTCTAAAATGACAGCAAATCGCAAAACTACAATGTGATTCAAATCTAAGTTGAAGTATAATTTTTTTGACAGAAAGGACGTTCTACATCTACGGTATTCATCATGGGATGCCAGCATATATCCGAAAGGAAGTATGCATGGTCGTTATGTTTCTTATGTTTCATATTATTCTGTACTCTTAAATTGTGAGAGAGAATGAATTATTGATTATTCTCCTCACATTGAGAAACAACAAGTGGGTTATTGACGACGGACTTCATAATTTTGAGTCTCAGTCAAGTGACGAAGATGATAGTTGAGTTGTTACCGTCTTCTCCAAACTTTCACACCATATTAACAAGTGGGCTATGCATCTCGACCAAATTTAACATGCAACAGTCCCACTTCACAGGGAGATTCCCTACCATGACCATTATGCCATAGTAAGCATTGTTTTCGTCGGGTCGTATGTTCGAACCCGGATACCACTTAAAACCCATACTTAACTTACAGTTACCATTAAATATCATTCGATATCAAGATATCATTGCAGTCGTTCCCACCTTTGAAACAATGTTAAAAACATTTTAGGGAACCTACACTGAAGATTTCTATATCACTTGTATTATTACTTTTTCCGATTTGTTTCTTTTTCTAAGTAATACCCATCTTTGGAGAGAAATAAAGTTTATTTTAAAAATGTAAGTGTGTTATTCGATATCTCTTACATTTTTCATTTCTGTAAAGAGTTATAAAAATAATTTTTAAAGAACTTTTTTCTTTTAACAGTGAACGTAGTCATTTCACCAAATAATCATTTTAAGTTAAAAGTTTTATATGTAACTTGATTCAAACTTTTCAAAGTGTTTCAAAACATTCAAAAACTCACATTACCTAATCACGTTCACAAAACTGAAACTTTCAATACTTCAAAGTTATATTTTATACATTTCTTGCCGTACTAGTGTTTGTTTTCAGCAATTGTTCTTTTTGCCTCCACTTTAAAATGATAAATATAAAAAAAAATAATTAGCCACTTATTTATAAAACAATTGAATATAAAAAATTTTAACGCTTCAAAAATTGTAAATTTATAATATTATTAAAAACTATATAGAAGTTTGAGTGTTTTATAAATTAATATAATTCCTTTTTTTTTTCTACTAACAAAGTGAGAAATGAAAGTTTTTTAAGCTTAATTTTTTTTTCAACTAAAGAGTTAATTAGTTTCCCAAAAAAAACTAAATCAAGTTTAATCGATGTTAATTGTATTTATTCTTTGCATATAAATAGCTTAAATATTTTTTTTCTTTCAAATTATCAGGTTACTTATTTTAAACAGGTAAAATTATATTTAATGCTTATATATATGCCACACATTAAATCCCGATGAAACAATTGTTTTTCAAAAGAAGTAAAAATAGGTTTAAAATATAAATGATAACAGTAATAAATCACAGGTTTCATGACTTAAATTTCATTAAATAAGCTTTCTTAAAATGGACTAAATAATATTTTTCAAGATATCTTTGAATAAAGATATACCAAAACATATTGCATTTACATGCAAAATTTAAGGAAATATCAATGTACATATGTTACTTTCCTTAAATTGACGGAAAATTACTTTTAAAATATAAAATAATAAGAAAGAATTACAAGTACTAGGAAATAAAATGAATGTGCATCTTTAAATATATATATATATATATATATATATTATTCTTTCTACTTATCAGTTTCTTCTAAATTTAATTCAAAAGTTCAAACAAAGAGATTTCAACTAAATTTCGAAGCAAGTAAAAATCTTAAGAAATTTAAACCACTTATCTTGGAACACACGCTTGAACGAAAAAGAAACTATTATATTTATGTAACAAAACAGTTTTATAGAATTAAAAATAAGTTTACTGAGAGAGAGTTCAACAAGCTACTATATTAACTCCTAGATTTTCCTTGTCGACTAAACAAATGCAGCAAGTAAAACATAAAAACCCACTCTTTTAAACTAGGAAGAGATTCAGAATAAAGTTTTTACTAAGGTATTGATCGCTTATATTTTTATACTTGCAAAAATTTGCATAATTTACTTTTGAAAGAAATCTGAGTGGTGGCTTTTAAAGCAGAACAGATCTTTGTTTTTTCGCTTGCTAATAACTTAAACAAAGACTCCATTACACTGAAAGAATTTTTTAATATGTAATCTCTTTAAGATTAGATGCTTTAGGATTTTAACCACTGTCACCTACACATTTTTAAGATAGAAGGAGTTTCATTAAATTTCAAAGTTAGCCTTAGAAATCGTATACATATTATTTTACTTAAACAATTTCAGACAATCTCGTTTCAAAATATTTTGGAAAATAATTCAAAGATATCTGAAACCAAATGTAACTGTTTCTAAAAATTTGTGTGTGACCAGCGATAGTAAATTTTATAGAATGAAGTTTTTATCCAAATGACATTTAAACTGGAATGAAGTTTTTATCCAAATGGAAGTTTAAAAATGGAATGAAATATTTATTCAAATTTCTTATTTTATTTCATATAATTTTATTAGATTTACGTTTCATTAGAAGTATTTTTGGTTGGCCATAATCCAGGTTCAATCTTAAAAGCTATATATATATATATCCCTGCATTTGAACCATTGGATCATAAATAACATCCAGTTTATTTCTTTTTATTCCACAATAATACTTTAATGATGTAGCGTGTTTGAAAAGTATAACAAGATCTGCCTTTTAATGAATTTCGAAATTTTCTTAGTAATTTTGGATATTAATTTAAATGTATTTAAATAACCATTTCGATTTAGACAGCTACAACCTACAGTGATATATAATTGTTTTTCAAATAAATTATCGAAGGAGTGATTTTAAAGATATCTTATGAGAAACTCCAGCTCTAATAATGCATGAAAATATGTATTTTTTGAGAAATGATATTTTAGCTACTGAATGTTCCTTTGCTCGTAAGTAAAGGACTATTCAAATTTAAAAAAAATTTAACTGCTTTTTTATGGAGTAATAAAATATAATCAACACGAAGCATCAAGACATACGAAAGAAAAATCGACTTTTAATTCGAAGGAAAAAATACACGCTAAACACTCTTTTTGTAAATCGCTTTGAAAGATAAAAAGTATACTATTGAGAAAAAAAAGAAGACACTTTCTACTTAAAATAAACACAGTTAGAACGCTTAACGGAAAAATCATTAACCATGGAAAGAGTAAATGGTGTTTACTTTTAGAACGATTTCTGATTTTGAATATTTTAACTGCTTTCAGACGATTGGAAAACGGAACGGTAAAAAAGTGTTTACGAAGAATATACTTTTACGACACTTAACAGTAAAAAAAGTTATAGAGAATAAGATATAAAAACGAAATTCTGATTCCATAATTTGCAGGAATACGGTAAATTGCAGTGGGGACCGGAGATTACGGCTGCATAAAACCGGGGGAAAATCTAATTTAAGATTCAGGATTCTGGCAACCAAGCAAGTGGATGAGAAGAAAACTTCGAATAAATGCAGAATCGTAGATTTCCATAAGCGCCGTTTCGGGAGCTGATCAATATTTTGACATATTTTATTCACACAGGATCGCTAGAAATGAAGGAACTAGGGAGATGTAGGTAATGTAATGAAATTTTGAACTTCAAATGATTTTTTTTTTCTTTCAAGTTCCATTTTTCTAGTGTGAATTTCGTTCCACTCCCTGATGCCGTTTCAGAATTCAGCACAATCGCATTACATTCTGAGAGCAACCGTAGGATACATGAAATCCGGAAGGTATGCCCTTGAAACTCTGACGTTTCATCAGTTGAAGTAAATATCGAGTTCCTTTGGAAAATGCAGAAATCCTTACATTGTACTTGTAAATTTACTTCTCTCTTCGTTGTACTTGTAAATTTGTAGAGGTTTGAAAACTAGAGGTCTGGATGTACTATTTTTCCTGTGTAAGAAAAGAATGGTAAAGTGTTTATTTTAAAAAGTGAATATTTTGTATTTTAGTAAGGCCTTTGTTGTATTTGAACAATTGAGCATAGAATTCTCATTTAAACATAAGAAAACTTAATTCTTATGCATGCTATAGAAAACAGAAATGTCCACTCTTTGACAATTCTCATGGATGGATGTTTTGCACAATTGTCATAAAATTACATCCCTTACTCAAAGAAAATTGAATAGAATATAGATGCTTTCTTCAATGTGTTATATTGTGTAATATCACAGATTTATTTATTTTTATATAAAATTCAGGTAAGGTATCTCAGAAATATATTAAAAGCAATTCAGCAGTATATCTTAGAAAACATTTAATTTTTTAAAAAGATATTTGAAATGATATAAATTTTACCGGCAGTTAAAATTCTTGCAATTTTAATGTTTCTATACGGAAGAAAGAATTCTGCATTTCAACTGCATTTTTACTCATCCAATATTTAACGAATATTTAATGCTTATTATTTAAAGGATTATTTTGAAAAGAATGACAAATCTAAGAATAATAGATACCTCATTTTTGTTGAACTAATAAATACATATGAAATTAAAATTATAGATTAGAAATTGATAAAATTTAAATAATAAACATTTGATTAATTGCATAAACGTAAAAATTCGATGAAAGTAAAATGTAAGAAATGTTTTTCTATCAGAATAATATATATTAAAATTAATCATCTGTTATTCTAGATTGGGTTTTTAAGAATTTCATTTTCTAAAAATAAGTATTTTAATTTTTGAATCAGTAAAATAAAATAATGTACGATCTTGATAAAAGTACCATATAGGAGCAATAAACTTTTTGATCCTTATGTAAGGCAGATTCTTTTAACAGAAGTATATATTCGAAATAATCATACTATGTAAGTACTTAAGCTTAAGTATGACAAAATGTTTGCAAACGGCTCTAGAAATGACAATTAAAATTATTTTGACTTCTCTCTGATTTATAATTAAAAATCCTTCACTATAATATAAGTTTTTGCTTTGTTAAATGTTCACAATAATCTTGAAAATTATATTCCTTCTTAAATGAAAATTGCTAGATCAATATTTTGAACTAGTTCTTACCTCTTAAGAAATACACAAAATCCATTTTTAAGATACGCGATAATCCATTTTTCTTTTTATCCAACATTTTTTTTCTTATTCTTTATCATTTGAGGATGGAAAGAGAATAAGCCAGCTGATAGATTTTTTTTCATGATATTCGCAATCGAGGAAGCACTTTCACTTTCTCAAATCAAGTTATAAAACTTTCCACACTTTGATTACTCAGGAAAAATCTCGACCGTTTTGCACGGCGATTGGCTTTACGACACTTTTTATCCATTGAACGATATTTTGCTCCATTTCTGTGATTACTACCAATGCCATTTGGAAAAGATTAGCTTCCAGATTTTACAGTTAGGAAGAAAGTATCTCCAGTTTGAAAAAGTAAATGGCGCTTTTTATTGCCGAAATTTTCAAAACGTTCAGATACTTCGAACAGGTTCCATGAAAAACTGAAGAATTCAAAATGTTCGTAGAAATCTTCATTTAATTCTTTTTTTATGTATGATGTGTTTTTGCTCGATTATCAATATTAAAATTCTGTTTGTTTTCGATCATCATGATTCATTTTTTAAAATTGTTTTGGATTAATAACTCCTATACTGGATTATGTATAATTTATTCAGACGTATCTTATTAACTATAATTTAAAATTAGTCAAATGCATGTGCACAAAATGAAATTTTAGTTATTCTATTTTAATTACATTAACACCAATAGAATTTTAAAAACTGAAAAGATTGTGATATTTATAATTTCTTTTGTTGAATGTTATTTCAGATATATTACTCTAAATAAGTAAACGGGAAAGTAGATTCATAGTGTTTGGAAAATACCTTGAGAAATCGCAGTCAAGAGGGAAGAGCGAACCACTCAAAATCAATGTTATGCAATATTTCTCCGAAAATACCTCTTTACCACTCTGATGGTTAGGAAATGTTTAAAATATGACAAAAGACAGGTAAAATGAAACATTGTACCATATATTAATGAGTCCTTTTTTACAGCACATGCTCGAAAAAGCCATGACTAAATTGAAAGCAAGCTTCTTATTTTTGACATAAATGTTTCTATGCATTTTTAAAAACATTTCAGCAATCGTCTAGTTGAGGAATAGTTCACTGTATATGCAGCCTTTAGTCAGATTCCGTGCTTTGACCTATGCATCAGATGCATATCTGCAAGTTTTGAGCCCATGTAGTGACATATATTTTTGAGAACATGGCACCTTACACTACTTCAAGTTCTCTATTTATTGTTCTCTATTTCTTAAATACAGTATTTCCGGATACATATTTTATTGCGAAAATATGGGAGAGGATTGGCCGCTATATCGTCCATTAAATTTGTCCAAATATGTTCAGTGCATTCTATTTAGAAGTATATTTGAATTTTAAAATAATCATATATGCGAAATAATTACACTCACGTTGAAATTTATTGTAGTTGTAAATTGTCTTATAAAAGTTCTTTAAGTACTTTTTTTGCATGTTTACTAAAGTTAAAGAACATTTTAAAATATTGATTGTTTTTGTCAAGAATTCTAAAGATTATGTATAATTACTTCCCAAGAGACAGATTGAGTGAATACTGTATGTGTAATTATTAATAAATTCTATTTAGAATACTGTTTTTGGTTGCCATTTTGATTTTATTCTGAAATTCTAATAGAGCTTGAAGATGAAAAAATAACTTTGTAGACGAATTAGACATTCATTTGAAAAGATTAGTTTTTAGAAAAATTAAAAGGAAACATAAAAGTACTTTTTTATAATTAATAGTATAGTTTACTGCTTTTTATATACTATTAAAGATAGTTGAAATTGGATAAGCGTCAATGTATATTAATATATTAGTAATATAATAATGACTTAATTTTAATTTTTCTCGATAAGATGAACAAATATGAAGAATTGAAATTCTCTCAGTTGTTTTAATTTGAAAGTTTCAACTGTATTCACCATTTCAAATTTTATGGTTGATTATTTTGCACTCATATGCAGTAGATCAAAACTTCTTTATTCTGTATCTTATTAAAGATAGATTAATCCGTTATTACATCACGTTTTATTGAAAAATTACACTTAGTTCAATTAAAAATTTTCGAATTGATTCCTGCTTCCATTTTAAATAAAATATTTTGTAAATTCAATTGTTTTGTCAAAAGACTGCTGTATTCATGTTAATAATACCGAAAGATAGTGTAAAGATAGCTGAATAATTGAAAATTTGACTAGAGCATAAAATTCTCGCTTGACACTGAATGAAAATTTAGATTTAAGAAATAAACCCTCTTCATTTGGTTTTTATTTCTTAAAAAATGGTGAAGTACATCTTCTATAACCAATGTACAATTCTGGAGCAATGTAAATATTACCAAGCCGAAACAAACTTTCGGTAAAATCATAATAAAGTTTTAAATATGAACAGGGAAGAAAAGTCCAGTTTTAAGGATATTATTAAGAAGTAAGATACATTTTTTAGAGATCAGCACATATTAATACTGATATGTGGTTCTCACGCATCAGAAAACAAAGGGTTTTAATTTGGGGTAGTCCCTCTTCGACACTTTCATTCTGCACATTAAAGATCCGCAGAGGGTCATTCAATGGCTTGTCTTCAGTAGCGTGAATCAAAATTTCAGGAGAAAGGGATGATTTTTCCCTCTTTGTGGTTGCCCTCCATCCGCCCTGGAGACACACTGAAATAAGAACTGCGCCAAGAACTTGGCACGTTTACCAACGACTTCCCCCACACACACTCCCATGGACACTTTCACACTCGTGAGTCACACACAAAGAAAACCTACATTCATGTTTAAGATTAAACTTCCATGATTAGGTCACCACTGTCATCCTCCAGCAGGTATGTACAAGTAAGTAGTTGTTAAATTCAATTTGTTCATTCAATAAATTTAAAAAGTGTACCAAATGAGAGTCATTTGCATCGTTATTCTTAATCTTAATTCCAATCCATGATCTGAGCCTCTTCTTCTACTATAATATCACTTCATTCGGCCTAGTTGTTTAATTAATAATGTGTATATCTCAAAATTCTTAATTTTAAATAATTATCTAAATTCAGATAAGAAGTTTCGTATTAATACACTTTTAAGAGCAAATAGTTTGTGAGCTTTATAAGTTGCAGTTGTTTGCAATCGTTAAAAAATTGTTTTATAATATTGACTATTGCGTGTAGTAGTAGTTACAAAGCCATCTGGGTTCTGAATATAGTTAATCTCTTCCACCTTCTACAAACGAGCCAGAAGAATAGAAAAACATTTTTTCTACAATTTGCTTTTATAGAAATATACTACGTTACTTATAGTAGAAATAATTAAGCAACTACTAATTTTCATAATTAATTCTCAACACAGGTATATTCTTCTTGCGTGATCTCAAAGTTTTTTGTATACATAAGCGATACGTGTTCTATTCTTGAAATCTAACAGGTCGACACAAACTACCTGTTCACAAAAAAAGTTAAAAGCTCGGTTGATGATCGTAATTTTCAGATTTAAGAAGAAAAAAAACACAAGAAAGCTAGTGTAATTAATATCATCCAACCTCAAGATGATTTGGCACACTTTACGCCTTTTTGTTATCATGTTATTCAAGCGAAAATTTTCTCGTGTCTCGTAAGGGAGCGAAACATTCGCGGATATATCCCATAAAATCTTCCCAGCCCTTGTTTATGGTAGGTTGAGCAGAATGGAGGAGTTCTGAAACAGTGCTCTTTCAGCTTGGCGAAGAGCTGTCTGCGTAAACCTTTCCTCTTTCGGGCGAGGTAGTGAAATATTGCATAATAAACCGACGAATTACATGCGTGAATGGAATGAAACTTTGCGATGTAATTTAATTAATACCGGATGTCGAGACATTGATGGAGTTGATGATTTATCGGAAATATTATGTATGTGAGAAGTGCCGTGTAAACTGAGATCTTCGATCCTAGGATGCTTTGTATGGAAATATGGGAGGTATGCCTTTAATTTAAATTATTGGTGTTTGTTGAAGGATCAATTTCGTGTTTACTTTGCAGTGGTTATATTTGGTTTCTTCCCGGAACCTGGAAGATAGGTTTCGTATAGTTTATTAATTGCTTTAACATTTAGATGTTATGGGACATTTTCAAACTTTCCTTAATATCTTGGAGCATTTCAGAAGTGAAATCCAACAATCTGCTTTATTTCCAATAGATTGTTTTCTTCTGCGTTTTAACGAATAAAAATGTGGATTCTCTCAAAAGTCCTGAATTCTGCAGATCTCCCCCTCTCTTACACACACATATATGTATGAATGTATATTAAAAATTTTAAGAAAAACACACATTTTTTTTAATTGAAATGATATGCTTCATGACAAAAGAATCTCACAGTAGAGAAACAATAAAATATCTATTAGTTTCGAAAATGCATTAAAAATGAAACTGCTATATTTCGATAACAATGATTTGGGTAGAGATAGTAGTTTGATAGGCCGATAGAAAAGATCAATACTTCTTTACCATCCTTGATAAAAAAAATAGCATATAAGTACTTTCGAATTTCAATTTATATATAAGAGTAAAAACGCAAAACTTGAAAATTAACAAAGATGCATTTCTACGAGAATTAAATAAATAAATGATGATTAATGTAATGGGGGAGGGGAGAAATGATTACATTGAACAATAACAAAATCTTTATTTAAATGAATATTAAATCTGGATAACATCATTAAATTTACTGAGAATAATGCTTACATTCTTATTAATAAAAATAATATGAAGATGATGAAAATCACTAAAATCCTCATTTTAGTTTTTACTTTTTGAAGTAAGAATTTAACCTTAAACGTCATGTGTATTTATCACTACCAAAAAAAAAGGCTCTTTTCTTTCTCCTGTTTTTCCTTTCTGTTTTCTTGTTTTGTCTACTTTTCAGTCGGATGTCAAAAACAGGTGGTGTCATTTCCGCTATGTTTGCTATTTTTTTTAACGTCATCTCATCATTTGATGTTTACAAGCGGTCTCATAAAGCTATCATAGCTCGTTATAACATTATGCTGCTGTTTTCTTTCTTTCTTTTTTTTTCATTGTATACTTTCTTTTGATGTTTTAGCAGTTTAAACATCATAATGCTTATGTAGCATTATGAATTATGATATAGTTATGATAAACTTTTAAGCAATTTTCCAATGAGTTTTTATAAGAAAATTTATCTATTATTTTATAAAAGCGAAAGAAACTTAATTTATTTCGTTTCTAGATATTTTAATAGGAAAGGGGATTAAACAGTTTATATTTAATTTTATTCTTTAATGCTAAAAACGAGACACGAAATTCCTATGAAAATGTGATGAAATAATTTGTTTTCTTAGAATATTAACTATATCTAGACTCTTGTTGATCAAAATAGCAATAATTTTATAAAGCAAGACTAATTTTCAATTTTTTTGCTTTTTAAAGAACTTCTGGAAATATTTTCCTGTAATTTTTTCCGTTCATAAAAAGTATGTCAAAATTAAATAGCAAAAAAATGTTATCTGATTATTTTTGTTAATTTCTTTTTTTAATTTTTTTTTTCTGAACATAAAATGTATTTGCTACAATATATGTTATTTTTCTGAGTATTATGTCTTAAAAATCTTACATTTCTATTCATATTGCAATTTCGTTCAACATATTTATTACATATTATTTTTGTTATTATTATTTGAATTCTCAAGAGCTTATAAGAACGCCTTTTGTTAAAATTTATTGAGGTCAATAACATTGTCCATTATGATAGGCAAGACGAGGTCATACCCAAAGAGTAATTTCAATGAAAGTAACAAAATCTATGCTGCGATAAGAAATTTATTTATTAAGAGCTAATAATGCACTGCTAGGATTGCCAAAAACAATTAAATCAATATAAAAGATGAAAGAGGGCCTCTTGATGAAAAAAAAAACATCTTTCATGTGCCAGATTGCTAGTTATTTTTAGAATATTTTTTCTTTCTTTTTCATTTTTTCATTCTATACTAGCAGGTTTATCATCAATACCCTACACCCTCACATTATTCTTCTGTTTTAATAAAAGTGATCATCTGAGTTTTATTCTACGAAACAGATTCGGAAACCTGAGATGTAAAATGTTAGAATCATATTCATATTTATATTCTAACTCACAAAAGGTACACTTTTAATTTTATTCCTCCTTTATTATCATTGTTTCTGCTAATGTGCTTTCTTTTTTTAATTAATTCGTGGAAATGGAAAAAGCTTGAATTAAAAATAGAATTATATATCAAACTGAATCTGTGATATACCGATTGCCTTCAATCGAATTTTTAGAGGAGTACGGTTCTTTATATCACCAATTATTATCAACAGTTTATTTGTTTCATAAAACATTTGCAAATAAAAAAATTCAGTTACCTTCAGGATTATTCAGATAAAAGAAATGCGTAAATCTATCATATTGATACTTTGTTCCCTTTATAGAACTTTAACGCATATTTTAGTCGGAAAGTTTTTCTTTCTCTTTGAATTGAATATGAGCATGAATTTTCAGGTATATATGCATTTAGGTACCTTTTCAAAAATAATTTTTCCAAATTATACAAAATATTTTACCATCAAAAGTAAAATAATGTACAAGAAATAGTGAACCAAATTTTTTCATGCTATTACGTACATTGTTTTTGAAAAAAACTATTATTGAACTTGGTAATTTCGGAAAATTTAATTTATCTTTTTTTCATACAGAAAATTATTCCTCAAAATTAAAGTATTACTTAGAGAAAAAATATTTTTTTTGTTCACTATATGCATATGTACCCTTTATAGAAGCATAAGAAATTTATAAAAATATATTGTGTAATAGGTTTCTTTAAAATGGTACCTAACTGCAAATATCTCACAAATCATGTCCATATTGAACTACAATGAAAAAACACATTTTGACAAAAAAATTACTTTTATAGTATAGTAAAATGATTAAAATGTCAATATTATGCACACAAAAATCTAAGTTCTACTAGTAGTATGAATATATATTATATCACAGAAATAAGGAGTCTTAAATACGGTACATCATAATTCCTCGCATGTCCAGGTATCCTTAATAATAAAAACTTACACAACTTCACATTTATGAAAGCAACTTATTTATAAACACACTTAAAGTATACATAACAACAAATAATATTCCCAGTAGTGCATAAATTTCTAAGCTGTCAAACTGGATATTTATTCTATTGGGTGTAAATTCAAGTTTATGTATATATATATATATTCGAAAAAAGAATGCCAAATTAGAAATTAAATTAAACATTCTATTACAGCGTGAATCTGTTGTATTAGCAGAAAGCTCTGAAAGATAGTACAGAAATTCTGCTGTATCTCTGTGTCATCTGTTCATTAATAACTCGTAAATTTTCAAAGACTTGTAAATCCTCCTTAATGCTTGCAGCTTAATGGAGCTCTCAGTAACATTTTCTCGTTTATATAGTTTCAGAATGGATTTTGTACACAATGAGCCAGAACTAATACAGAGGTTTGTTTCTCGATTCAGTATTTTGCTAATTAATTGTCTCTCATATCCTTACTTCCAATAATTCTCCTCACAACCATTTGGAAACTATTATTAATTACTCTGAGAGCTGTTTTGATGTGTATGTGTGCTTTTCAATCCCTATGGCCGGCGAGAATATTGAAGGATGTTGTAGGCGTAAGTCAAATGCTGTGTTATTCAAGCTACTTGAATGGGGCACGGTCTTGGTTATGGTAATATGCAATCCTGCTGATGAATTACATATACACATTACTCCAACAAGTATTACTAAACTAAATAGATTAGAAGGTATTGTTATAATATACTAGAGGATC
The DNA here is from genome assembly GCA_019974015.1 of Nephila pilipes. Lineage (NCBI taxonomy): Eukaryota > Metazoa > Arthropoda > Arachnida > Araneae > Nephilidae > Nephila > Nephila pilipes. The sequence continues at coordinate 302,883 of BMAW01007071.1, read as the reverse complement.
AAGGAAACGTAAATTAGTAATTGAAAAGGAAAGATCGTGGTTTAATACCTTTGTATGATTATTTTATTTTTTGATCACTGTACTTAAAATGTTTATTTACTCTTTAATTTAGTTTTATAAGAATTTTGTCATAAAAAATGCTAACATTTTATAATTGATGGGAATTTTTGTTGGGAAGAATTCAGTGTCTACTTTTACCAAATAGAAGCTCGAAATTTAATCCAATACGGCTTTCCAAGATTAATTAAGGAAATAATTTTATTTATTCTGTTATTTTAGCTATTTTTCTAATACAATACTAGGACAATGAAGTTGTAAAACTAAAGCAGGTAAAGTGATTGTAGTGTTTAAAGTTTGAGTGACAGTTTTTGTGTGTGTCTATTTTAACGCATTTCTAAAATGATTTATGTGGAAATATTTTCTATCATAATCATTCCTCCCGATCAGCGCTGAAAATTCTTAGTTTATTCTAGCTAAGATATCAGTTCTGATATATTGGTTCTGAGTAATAATACAAGTATTAGCAAATAAAACTATTTCACAACTTGGGGTTAAAAACAAACGATTTGTGTAAATATGAAATTTTCACCACTTCGTGTTAAAAAAATCAAATTATTTTCAGTAAATTGCCCAATATTTGGGTAAATGTGGGAATCAATTGCTTATTTTAATTCATAAACCTATTTTGCTCACAATAACCAATCCGGTTTAATGTTGTATTTTTATTTGATATTATGAAACAATTATATTTTGCATTTTCAAATTTCAAGAGCCATCTGTATATATTCGTCTTTCAGAATTTTATCTGCTCTTTTTAGAGAAAAAAAAAACATATTTAAGCAAGATTATTTTTCTGAAAGAAGGATTAATCCATAACTGGTTTATTTACTGCTATTAACTCTTCGGATCGCAGAATTTCTCAGCTGCGTTTATACAAAAAACGTGATATCTTATGATAAACACCAGACGAAGATTATTACGAATAATTGAATTCATTCAACAATTGCTTCAGTTTTTCTGAAAATGCCTTAGGAAAAAAATATATTCAAATCTCCTCCCTTAAAATGATTTATCGGTGAATTTGATTCAAAGTAACAAGGGACAAGATTAATTTATAAGAAAGCTTTAATTGTCTTAATTCTACAAGTTAAATATGATATGAATTTAATTAGTTTTAATCATATTTGGCTGTGCATGAATGTTTCTGATAAAATTGAGATAAAGTAAAAAAAATGTTTATATCGGTAAATATAGATATCAGTAAATATATTTTTAGGCTGACCACATCTATGAAATGACGAGCTTGTTAAAGTCCCTTGGAGGATCAGTTTACAAAGACTATACTGTTTGATGATAATGAAGTATTTTTTAAGAATAATGGGTATTTTGACCATTAGTTGTAAGAATAAGGAGCATTTGCGCAATTAGTTTCTAAAGCTACTCTTTTTTTCAATGTAAGTATAAAATTCTAGAGTCAGGTTTAATGACGTTATATGAGAATAATTGCTTCGGATACTTAACTTTGTTATTATATTAAACATTCTAGAGTGTCACCGGAAAAGCTGTATAACTCGATATTCCCATCATTAATTTAATGAGCGTATACCGACGTTCATAACTGACTCTTAATAGACTAAGATTAATAAAGTTATTCTGGTTATATACCATTAGTCAGTTATATGGTATACGTATAACACATAAATGACCTCGATCACGTTTGCTAAGATAAAATATATTAATTTAAAAATAAAAAAATAAGTAGATTAAGTGATATTTTCTAAAAATAAAATTTCTAAGATAGAGCAAATTATTGATTTACGTCATGAAATTGAGGAACATAATTTCGCTATACTTCCAAAGAAAAAGAAACTCAATACGAAACGAAAAGGATGAAGAAATAATTATATATATCGTTTGCTCTAATTTAATAATAACTTTTAATGATTTCCCGAAACTTAAGGGAATTGAGATTTACCAAGGAAGCTATATTGGGTCTTTATAAATCATCATTTTCTATAAATTTTTTACTTGGAAATTGATGTATCATACACTTATATTCCAGGTGTTATTTAGAACACTTCTTACAGATGTTCAAAGGGAAAATGGGTTTTAAACTTTTCTATTATTGATTTAAAGTACTTACTTTTGAATTATTAGATGCTAAATTTTTTGAGTTTTTTTAGTTAGACATGTTATATAATAAAATTTCAATTATATAAATTTGTACTATATTCTACTCAAATTTTATGATATTAAATGGATTATATAATTTGTAATATTTGGAAATATTACTAATTCCGTTTCTTTAAAGCTATATATTGCAATTTATTAAATGGGTAATATGACTTTTTACCACCAGATTGTAATTCGTAAGTTAAAGATGAAATGAACTAGAACATCAATAACATAATATAAAATTAATATACTTTCAGACCAGAAACCTTGTATTAATTTTTTAAAATTTTAGTAAATAATGTTACGAAAATTCCTCAGGTCATTTGGGCGAATAGGAGTGAAATCAGTGCAACATAAAGGATAATAACAACTGACGCTTTATTTACATATATTCTGGACAAGATGAACGCAGGCAGGAATACTTGGACAAATTAAGAGCACAAACAAAAAACACAATACTTTTTCAGAGATAAGAGAAAAACAGGAACAAAAACAACTCTAGTAAAGACAATCACAGTTACAATAGCAACGCTCAGGTCACCAATTTACAAGTTAGCCCTACGGACAAATCCCAGGAGTAATACTCTATACTTCCAAGGCCCAATAGAACAATTTCCAGTAGATTAATTTCAGATACAGGCTACTTCGGCAAATTCGCTCTGCTACGCTACCAATGACTCCTGGGTAGATCCGATTCCAAGTGCCGATCAACTCCAATCGATTCCAAATGGATACTCATCCGCTTAGGCTCTCGGCGTATTTATAAATGTTCCGGGCAGGTGTGACGTCAAACGGAAAATTCAACAAAAGTCCATAATTTTTCACCCAGTCGAGATACCGCCTACATTCCTGCAGTTTTTAGAATCTTCACCAAAGTAGCCAAGTTTCTTGTTATCGCCAAAACGGACACCAAATTCGTTGCCAAGGTTAAGTGGTCGTTGCTTAGCTTTACTAGTCCTCTCCCTGAACCTACATGACGTTAGATATAGTTTCCTTTCTCCCAATTCTACCATTGATTGAATTCATAACATTTGTGCGATGATATGAAGAACAGTTCCAAAGAATTACGAACCCCTTTCATGCAGTCCTATTCCGCGACCCTTATAAAAGACAGCCAAATGCTCAAATGGCTGCCGTTTTCTTCTCAAAGCAATAAATAAAACCGAAACACACAAAAAATTACATTACGCGCTTTGTGAGAACCTTTTAAAAGATCTTTAGTGGCACGTTAAGTTACGCGTTTCTTGACATCATTACCGGCTGACACATAAATTATTTTTATACCTAACAGAGAAGAAGCAATTCCTTAATCTGCATTTACATAACTTATTTCCTTCTGGCTGCAACTTTTTTAACGATGAATGCATATATATATATATATATGTGCGTGTGGGTGGGTGTGGGTGTGTGGGTGTGTAATGATTTCACTTAAAAAGTAATTTAATTTCTAAGTTCTTTCCATTCCTTAACTTACAGTTCAGTTTTCATTCTTACTTTCTGATACAGTTACACTTTAGCTTTTAATTTATGCAAACACGAGTTTGT